>JAWRVF010000140.1:0-587597 GCA_036785485.1 Physcomitrellopsis africana | reverse complement strand
GTTTTTTTTTCAAAAATAATCTTGTTGCACAAAATAAAATATGCCATCTTGATAAGATGTTCTACCACCAAAAAAATTGAGTCTTTTCCATTATAAATTTGGAGATCTGTAATGAAATCTATAGATAACAATTACTATAGGCCCTTAGAAATTAGAAGTGGTTGAAAAAGCCAATATGATTGGTATCTAAGACCTTTACTTGAATACAAATTTTGCATGATTGGATGAATTTTTTACCAATTTCTACATTTGAGGCCACCAATAATGTCTTGATATTAATTCCAAGATCTTATTGAAGCCAAAATGTACAACTGTTGGAAGGTCATATTATGCTTGAAGAATTTGAAGTCTTGTAAGGCCTGGAAGAACATATAAGAAATCCTTGAAATACAACAAGAGATCCTTGAAATACAATAATCCATCCTTGAACTTGAAATTATTATTTTCATCTACTAATATATTTTTTAAATATTATTAAATATTATCCACAAATAGATCCATCTTCATTGCTCTCTAGATTTTTATCTTGAGAGCTATATTTGCATAGGTAAATATTGTCAATGTCTTCAATTATAAATTAAACGGCTTCAACATGATTGATTTTGATGATCCAATATAATATCTTTTATTTTTGCCCCAAGATATGGCTATTAAAAAAAGGCATTTGATTTCCTTTGAAGTTTTTTTAGACAATATATAATTACAAAATCAAATCAAGATAATAATATGATCTATAGTACTTGACGGCAATTCAAAACTTGGTCATTCTTAAAATATTTCAAATTTTTGTGATTAGTATATATTATAAGCTTGTGTTGAGCTCCTATTAGCAAATGGCACTATTCTTCAAAAGCATCAACAATTGCCAATAGTTCTTTATTAAGGATCTCAAAATTGATCTTTAGAATTGAAAATTTTTGAAAGCAAAATGCTATTGGATAAAATTGACCATCATCATTAGTTTGAGAGAGTACATATCCAAGTGCAAAATCTGAGGCATTGATTTTTAGAATGAATGGTTTTGTTGGATCTGTGTAGACAAGTATAGCAGCTGAAAGAAAGGATTTTCTTACTTTTTTAAATGCCTCGTCAACCTTATCATCATAAATAAATTTTTCCTTGCTTAGAAGTTGTATTAATAGAATTATAATTTTGGAATAATCTTTGATGAAGATTCTATAAAAATTTGTGAATCCTAAGAAATATTGTATATCTCTAATTGATGATGGTTGTTTCTACTCTATAACAATTTGTATCTTCTTTGGATTCATAAAAAATTTATTTTTAGAAGAAATATATTTCAAAAACTTGACTAATGGTTGATAGAAAGAGTACTTCTCCAATTTGGCATATAATCCACTTTTCCATAGTTCTCCCAATATCATATATACATGATGTTCATGTTCTTATTTGTTTTTAGAATAGATCAAAATATCGTCTAGGTAGATGATTACAAAGTTATTTAAGACTTCGTGCAAGATATTATTCATTATGTATTGAAAGATTATAAGTATATTTGTAAGTCCAAAAGGCATAATATTGTACTTAAAATATCCATATCTTATACAAAATATCATCTTTTATTGATTTTTTTTTTTGATCCTAACTAAATTATGGGCACCTTTCAAATCAATTTTTGTAAAAATCTTTGTTTGTTCTAATTATTCTAATAATCATAAGTTTAACAATAATGAATAGCAATTTTTTATGTTTATCTTATTCAGACCTTGATAGTCAATCTACATATGTATAGAACCATCTTTTTTCTTCACAAATAAAATAAGTGCTCTTGCAAGTAATTTTAAATGTCTAATAAAATTCTTAGTTGGATTTTCATCAATATATTCTTACAAGGCTAAAAGCTCCATTTGTGAGAGATTATAAATTAGACCAAATGGAAATTATACTTTATCTCATAATTTAATTGTATAATCATAAGAACAGTGTTCTAATAACATTTTTATTTTTTATTTTTCAAATATGTCTTCAAGGTCATGGTATTCATTAGAAATATCTTGCTTTAGTTGTCCAGCTAGATCTTTCATTGGAATAGCATACAATACAAATGAAGTCCTTTTTTTTGTTTCCTGCATAAATACTTTAGCTCCAAGAAATGAAGTAGTACCTTGTTTCTTCTTTTGATATTTGGATCTTAAAAAAATCTTTTACAATTTTTAATTAATATCATGATTATATAATTCAATCTAAGGGAGTCTAATGACAATAGGATTTATTGGATATCAAATGATATTGAAGACAATGCATGATATTTGATCTTTTAGTACCACTTTCAATAGTTGGGTTTCTTCAATAACATCTCTTGATGTAAGGTTTCATCTATCAATGACTTCAATAGGTATAGGATGGGTCTTCTTTACAAGTACTAAATTATACTTACTTATAAAAAATTTATCCATAAAGCATGCTAAGGTTCTAGTATCTAAAAGGACTTTAGCAGAAATCTCCTGTCTTAAGGTTTTTATATGTACAAGAAGTATAAAATAGGACATTGGATCCGAAGGTAGAAAGAGATTTTTTTTTGATACTTTAGATTTGAGGGTGTCCAACTGTAAGGTCCCTACTATGATTGGACAATTTCGTTTCTTGACTTCTCTAATTCAAATATTATATTTTATATTTTGAATTCTCTAGACTTATTTGAATAATTTGTTGCCTTGTGATTAGGTCTTCCATAATATAGAAATAGATTTTCTTGCCAATGTCTAATCTTTTTTGCTAGTGTTAATGGCTTGAATTGAATTACATCAATTTGTACGGGTTCGGGATATGTTAATGGCTCTTTTGATATTCTTGAAGATGTAGCAAATATATCTTGATAGATATTGCTGAAAATTAATTGCCTCTCTTGTCGTAATTCAAATAAATAATTATTACAAGTAATAACTTGAGATATGAGTTCTTTTAAGTTTTCAACTCTTGGCATTGTGATCAATAAATTCTTCACATTGTCTTTTAGGCCATAATGGAATCAAGTCATAAAAGCCTTATCATTCCAATTAAAATCACAAGTAAGTTGTTGAAATTTTGCAACATAAATTATAGTTGAATATTGTCTTTATCATAGGTTTTGAATCTTCTTTTCTACCACCCTCTCCTGATTACTATTTCCAAATACAATAATAAATCTTTCCGCAAAAGCCTCCAAGTTATATAAAATTGGAGAATTCTTTTTCAACAATGGAATAAACCATAATTGAGTACTTCTTGATAAAAGGGTGCTTACAAAAGCAACTTGAGTGAACCCATCCAAATAATGAAAATGATATAATCGTAAGTAAAGTTGTACTTGTTATATAAAATCTTGAAAGTTGGATCTTATTCCATGAAATTTATCAAATATACTAGCCTTTGACTCTTTCATAATAATCATTAGAACTTCTAAAAGAGTTATGTGCATAGATTGTCTACCGCTTGTTTCTCTCAATCAAATAATTTCTTATTGCAAACTATAAATCTCTAGCTTAATTTTTTTGAATATTTGCTCTATTTATTGTTTTTTTTTTGGATTGCAAAAGAATGCCATTTCTTCTTATACAATATCTAGAAGAATTTAAAGATTTATAAAAATTACTACTCTATTTTTTATTTGTGAGGATGCACCTTCTATGCTTTGATTTATTTTTATATTGACAAAGAAAAAATTAATAAGCTATTAATATAATATTTTCTATATTATAAAAGAATATTTTTAAATAATATTAATTTAAAAGAGGATAATTTATAACCTCTAAAATACAATGATATATCCTAAAAAATAGATAATCTATTTTTTTCAAAGAAAGATCAAATTGCAACAAGTAAGCATATCAATCTAGAAGAGGATAATTTGCACTCTTTTAGAATGCAATAATATCTTCAAGAAGAGGGCTAATCCATTCTATATTAAGAGATTAAAGCTCTAGTATGATTATTTAGATAGTCTTGTCAAACTGCCAAAGATGCAAGATAGCAAGTTAGCAATAAAATAAGAAAAAGATTATAGAACTAGAATGATTTCAAAAACAAAGAACTAGATGGTTGACAAAAATAAAAAATTAGATTGATATTGAGAAACAAGAAAATACTTTGGATTGCTTTAAGACTTATATTGGTAAGATTGAGATGTACCTCAATCTTGCCTCTTATTTATATTACAAGGCCTATATCCTATTGAACCTTCTAAGAGTATCTTAAAAAAATTTAAAAAACTAAAGAAGATTTTAGAAGATTGAGGCAAGTTCTAAAAGACTAAAGAAGGTTTTAAAAGATTTTAGAAGTCTATAGAAGGTTTTTAAATATTGAAGAAGGTTCTAGAAGGTTTTAGAAGACTATGGAAGATTTTTAAAAACTATAGAAGATTCTAAAAGAGTGTAGAAGATTTTAGAATGTGGTGACTTGAACTATGTCCATAATAGCTTCCTTGCACCTAATACATATAAGAGTTGAGGTTGAAGGAATCCTCAGTCTCAACAATGCAATTTTTGGGCCTTCTAATCTTATTCTTATGTCTTGTTATAGTTCCTTGTTTGTGATATAAAGTAAACTTCTTCTGTTTCAATACTTTGAACTTTTGGAGTCTTGTTCTATATGAGTGGTGTATCTATAATAATTTATTAAGATTAATATATCACAATATCAAATCTTGGTTTTTTTAAATAGAGAGGGAAGTATTCTTCTTCTTGGAAATATTATAGCATTACAAAGGTTATAAATTATCTTCCTTTATATCAATATTATTCTTGATTTTTTTATATCTATTTCTTTTTATTTTATTTTTATAGCAAAAAGTAAAGAATTTATTATGGCACATTCTAAGAAAGCCAAATTATATTCAATTATAAATACTCTTGAAGCATTGACAGTCAAGACCAAATCCTTGTCTAAACAAAATAAATAACTTTATATGACCATATATAATAATCAAAGAATAAAACCACCTTTGCTGCTATCAAAAGTTGTCAAAGATACAAACTAAAATAGATGTATAAGTTAGTCAAAAACTATGTCAAAAGAAAATAATAAGATAGAAATAAAGAAGTATGTATATTCAAAAAGAAACTGGAATGACTATTGCTAAAGACTAGAAAATACATGAGACTCTTGAACTAGACTAGAAGCAAAAATAAGGTTGATAAGAGTGAAGAAGGCTTCACTCTTGTTTCTATAATTACTATCTATCTAAAAGCTATGTGGCGGCATTCTATAGGACTTCTTACATGTGTCAAATTTATAAGACACGTGTCAAACTTGCAAGACAAGTTTCCTACATATGCGCCATGTATTTAGCTTATTCTACAAGCTATCAATATGTGCGCCACATGGCTAGCTTGTTGATCAAGTTTCTAACCTATCAATCACCTATAGACATGTATAAAGGTGATTCCGCATCTACAAAGCTTCTAGAAAGCTTCATTATAAGATATTATCAAATTAACTTATTTTATCTACTTCTATCAATCTATATTAATTAGATAATTATTGGAATAAATCTTATTTCCATGACAAAAGTCACCTTAAAAATTCCATTATTGAAATCTATTTCACTAAAAGATGTATGTATTTAAAATGATAATTGAATGTTAATAACAAAAGAACAAAAAATTAGCTTTTTAGAAAATTTTGATGGATCTTGTTCAAAATTTTGTGGTTATATAAACTAAGTATGACTTATTACTTTACTCCAACCTCAGTGATATTCTATGAAAGCATCTCATATTAGTCTAATTGGAACTTTGCTCTCAAGTCAAATTTTGTCTTAATTTGTTTTATTATTTGAAAAGAATTCTTCTATATTGCATAACTTTGAAATATTTTTGGTAGCATTTGCAAAAGCTTTTGAGGAACATGATAAGATTCATTCTATCACAATTAAAATCCAAGCCCTTTGATAAAAAAACTTGTTTTATATCTATTTATGTTTCAAAATTTTGACAATTAGAATATGATATTAATTAGAATAAAGACACGTTGATAAATCAATTTCATTAGAAATTATAAGACAATATAAAAGATCTATTATTATCTATGTTTGATCCTCAAACTATTAATGAATCCATTGAACACCTCATTTCTTATATCTTGAGAAGTATCAAATTTTTTTTTTTATACTCTATTATAAGAGCTATCTTTTTTTATGCAATAATTCTTTGATGATAATCATCTTTTGTCTTTGTAGTATTCATATGAATTTCCAAAGTTGAAATCAATAATAAAATTGAGGTTGAAGTTGACATCTAGGTCGAGGTCAAGATTGATGTCAATGTCGTGGTCAAAAATCTATGTCAAAGTTGAATCAAGATTGATAATTCTATTAAAGTTAGTAATTATATTAAAGTTAATAATTCTATTGAGGTCAAAATTGATAACATTATTGAGATCAAGAACTCTATGAAGGTTGAGGACTATATCAAGTTCAATTATTTTCTCAAGATCAAATACTTTATCAAGGTCAATTATTTTATTGAGGTTGAATATTCTATCAAGGTCAATTATTTTATTAAGATCAAGTATTTTATCAAAGTTGATTACTTTGTCAAGGTCAAAGATTCTATTAAGGTTAAAATTGATTAATTCTTTATATCAAATAAATTCCAAACTTATCTTAGATGTCTTGGTTCTTTAATTTCTTCTTTTTTATATCTTTTATTATTATTTTATTTAAATAAATATATTTTATTTTTAATTACATTGATTATTTGAAGAAACTTAGTTGTTTTATGATTAACACATAGACAGCTAACTATCTTATCTATTCATATTAATTATTTTTAATTTCTTTTTTTTAATCTTTTTTATACTAATTCTTTTTATATTAAGTTTATTTCTTCTTTTTTTAACTTCTATTACACCAATTCTTTTCTTTATTATTTTATATAAGAAATATAAAATTTTAAATATTAATTTTAAAAAATTAAAAATTAAAAATTAAAAGTTAAGAACTTTAGATATTAATCTTAAATTATCAGCTATTATTTAAGCAATGAAATGCAATAATTGGTTATTTTGATGTTGATAAGAAAAATGTTCATTGCTTAAACCAAGATTTTAAACCAATTACTGAACATCTTCTACATCTTCCAATCCTAACAAATATTTGGAAGTAGAGGATATGTAGATTAATATGATTTGCTTCAAATTTCTTTTTTAATAAGAAAAGAAGTCTTGAAAAGAATATGGCTTATATTTGTATTGTGGAGACCTTAGCTACAAGGCTAATAATTGCTACAAAAAGCATCAACTTACATTTTGAATGAAGAGTGCAGCCACATAACTAAATGCTTTGAAGGAAAATAAGAGCATTCATCTACAATAAAAATCATTGTCGTATTGTGGTTTGGCTACCATGTAAAAATAATATACATATATATTCAATGTATAATTTATTACACAATTAAATAAAATCCATATTAATAGATTCTAGTTAGTTACAAAATATGGTTTGATTATTATTTTAAAAAGAATCTATTTAAAAGGGCTACTATTAAGGATTATACAATCTTATTTTTTAAAAAATGAATTTTGAGGTTGATTTTATATTGATGATAAATTTTTTATATTTTGAATTATCTTAGTTAAATATTGATAACCATTGAAATCTTATTTTATTTCTTTTATTTAATATTTAGGACACATATTATATAAATTTTATTAAAAAAATGATTAAAAAGGAGTCTTAGTATCAAAAAGAATAGTTAGGCCATCCATGTAGATAATGGAAATAGATGATAGAAATTTCTATTCTTATTGGCTAAAAGTCATATCCAATAGACTTCAAGGAGGCTATCTGAGGTCTTATTAGAGATTAAGATTATTCTTTTGAAGTCATTCAAATATCAAAGACTAAGATTAATAAGTTTAGATTTTTGGCTATGATTTCGATACAAAAATTGAGTGATTTAGAATATTTATGAAAGAAATATAAGCACTCAAAGTTAAGGTGTCAATTTTATATATATTGTCACTCTTTGAGAAATAATCCATGCATATAAAAAATAATAAAAGATTGACAACTAAGATTAAAAAGAGAACTTTCTTAACTATGTTTTGTATATTTAGCTTAATGAATTCTAAGCTAGTATAAAGGAGATATTGAAAGTTGAAGTCAGTGCTTGTAATTTAAGGGCAATAAATGATTTATTTAATTAATGGTTGTATTTGACGTATATCTTAAGCAATTTGATAAGATTTTGGCTCAAAATTTTTAGAAGTGTGTATTTTTATGTTACAAAGCTATAAACAAAATTTTGTGATATTAAGATTTTGGATTTTAGAGATATAAAGAAAATAATACTCTAATATCTATAAACTAAGGTTTTAAGCACCTATTAGGGTTTTTGAGATATCAAATGATTGAAAGCAAATCTATGATTGATTTTTTTATGATAAAGCTTAAAAATATAAGCTATAACTTTAAAAAATTATATTAAAATTAAATAGCTAGATCAAGAGCTATTTGATCATAAAGTTTAAGAAAAAAAAATCCTTTGCAAGTGAATAAGATATTGAAGGATTTTGCTACAATTTGAGCATTTTATACAAATTAAAAGGATTATTTTTGGAAGCCAAAAATTTATGGAAGTATAAAAGATAGATATATGAAGCTATGATAAAATTTTGATATAAAGATGAATTTTTGAAAGGAGATTATAGATTTTTTTAGAAGTTATTAAAAATATAATTTATCAAAAATTAGTTAGTTATGATTTGACACAAAAAAGGATGTCAAAGATTTGCTACATGCCATAGAAAAATCTTATATATAAATCTATTTAAATATAAATGGATTTTATTAATATAATTTTTTTTTAATATTATTGTGCTAATTTTTCTTCCTTATTAAAGACAAATCACTTATAAAAGCCTAGCCAATAAGTTATAAATAAACTTTCTATAACTAATTATTCAATATATTTTCAAATTAAAAATTATGCCATACAACACAATGTGCTTAGATTCTTCTATTCTACAAACCAAAAAAGATCTTATATTATCATCATATTCTTCTTGTTGTTTTACCATACTAATATGTTTGGGTATTCAAAAATTCAAAATCCTTGTTTTAGTAGATTCAAGAGCCTTTACTTATTTTATTAGTTTAGAATTTTAAAAAATCCATAAAATTCTCATTGTTAAGAAATCTAAGGCCGTTTATGTAGAGATTATAGATGGTCGACCTTTACCTTTAGAGATACTACTCATAAAATTAGTCCATTAGTAGTAACATTAAAAAATCATAGTAGTAATTAATATTATTAAGTTTTCATCTAATCCCATTATTTTAAAACTTTCTTAGCTTAAAAGAAATAATTACCATATAGATTAGATATCTCTTAAAATAAAATTTTCTAGAATATCACAATATATTATTAATAAACTTGATAAAAAATACCATACACCTCATAGATCTATAACTATAAAGTCTCTCTTTATTGGAGCTATAGCTTTTATAAGAGCAATAAAAAATGGCACGTCTTTTGTTATTTATATAACTCTAATATTTGAAACAATGAATATTCCAATAATCCTTTCAAAAGAATACAAAGATTTTTAAGATGTATTTGAAAAAAA
Source organism: Physcomitrellopsis africana (assembly GCA_036785485.1). Taxonomy (NCBI): domain Eukaryota; kingdom Viridiplantae; phylum Streptophyta; class Bryopsida; order Funariales; family Funariaceae; genus Physcomitrellopsis; species Physcomitrellopsis africana. Next base: position 578,030 of record JAWRVF010000140.1, on the reverse strand, counting down.
GAATGTAGATACCTTATCAAAACATTGACAATATAATTGCACTATTGATCTTCAAGATGGCGCACAACCATATTTTGGTCCAATTTACAACTTATTATAGAACGAGCTTACAACATTGAAGGAGTATATTAATAAAAATTTAGCAAAGAATTTTATTCAACATTCAAATTTCCTAGTAGTGCATTTATACTTTCTATGAAGAAAAAAGATGGATCTTTGTGGATGTGCATTGACTATTATGGCTTCAATAAAGTGATGATGAAAAATTATTATCCTTTGTCATTGATATTTGGACTCTTTAACAAATTGGGCCAAGCTAAGATCTACATCAAAATAGATCTTTGCAAAGCTTATAATCTAGTATGCATCAAAAAAGGGAACAAATAGAAGATTGTTTTTTGTATAAGATATAGATACTTCAAATATAATATCACATCTTTTGGCCTTACAAATGTGCTAGCCATTTTTTAATATTTGATAAATGATATATTTTGTGAATTCTTTAATAACTTTGTTATATAATATTTAAATGATATCTTGATTTATTCTAAGACTCCAAAAGAATATAAACGACATGTCTGTTTTATCTTACAAAGATTACATGATACTAGACAATAGTCCAAATTAAAAAAATATATATTTTATAAGCTCTAAATAGAATTTTTTGACTATATTATCTCAAATGAAGGCTTAATGATAGAAGGAGTTTATTATCTATAAAGATTGAAACCTAACATCTATAAAAAAAAATAACTATAGCAACTTTTTTTATATCAATATTTTACACTACTATCCTATAGTATACTCTATTCCAATAGCTCCTCTCTGTTCTTATCACACTACCCTTTTAGAATCCATACCGCTTACATATGCAATCATTAGAGCATATCCTTAGCAGATCTTCTTGTATAACTCTCTCCCCTTATATTTCTTTTAGTTCAACGTCTAATGTAAGATAATACCTTGGCACAAGAATATTAAGTGTAGGATTGAATTTTAGCTCTTCTTTACTAAAGACCATTATATCATGACTCAATATGTCCCCGAACACAAAAGCATCAAGGATATTTGATAATATAATTAATATGATTGCAGACTCTATAATATCCTCTTATAGAGTAGCCTGATAACAGTCAGCTGTAAGATTTGATATATCTCCTTTAATAAGGATATTTTCATTCTTTATAACTCGATGAGAGTCCATAAAGTCCTTTGCTGTGAACACTACAAGACTATTGTTTTGTTCCAAATATGGGCCCATTCTTTCATTATTCTCCATTGTATTAGGTCTATTTTTGTATCTTTTATGAAGTATCATACCTCTTGTAATAGAAATCATGCTATCTAGAGAGTATGAATCTACAGTATCTAAAAATGTTGTTTTTGATTATAGTCCTATCGTAAAACTTAGAACTTGATATGTTTGGATTTGTATCAACAATATCAATAATAACCTTATGACAAAGAAAACAAAATCTTTTGTCTATCTTCCTCCCAGACTCTGCTAATACTGTCGTTGCAGCAATAAGAAGTGTTATGTTTATGTCACGTGTCTCAATGCCTAGTAGTATTTTTTCAATCCCCCTTTTCATCTTTGGTCCAATGTCAAAGTGCTTTATAAAAAATAATAATACGTCTATAGATGTTCTAACATCTTCTTCATTTGATGATAAATTAATCATAGGTTTCAATCTATAGGAGGGTCAAAGATAGCATTTATAGTCTTAAAGTGGTTGCATCCAAAGAATCTTTTGTTTGCGGTAAATAAAGATGGATGTGCAACTCTAAAAATCATATTTCTTGATGTATCTATTTCCTTGTGAAAGTTTGATATTGTCTTTTCCTATAGCACAAATACTACTTGTCCCTTTGAAGAACACAATCTTATACATATCTTTGTGAAGCGGTGTTGTGTTGTAAATCAAAACATAGTGTGAAAAACATAAAAGAATGCATTAAAATAAAAAGATTAAGATTAGAAGAAAGGTTGATAGAAAATTAGTAGTAAGAAGATACAATGGAAATTTACCTTGAAAAGTGAAATTTCTTCAAATTAGTAAAAAGAAAAAGGTTGAGGAAGTGGAAAAGACATGGGCTAAGAGGTCTTTTTGACCAAGAGGATAAAGAAGACCAGGAGGGAGATGACAAGGAAGGGTCGTGAAGAAGAAGGAGGAGAGTTTTTTTGGAGAGATAGGGTTTCTTTTTGATAGGCAGTATACGTTTTTGTGTATAGCAGAAGCTTAGAGAGGATTTTAGATGCGAGTTTTTGTGGGTTTGTAGTAGACAAGATAAGAAACTCATAGAAACAATTCTCATGTCTTTTCATTAAGTATCAAGGGAGATATGAGTCGTGAAAGTTGTAGGTGTTTAAGACTAGGGCAGAGAGGGTTACAAACTTTCGGGCCTTGGTTCTTAGAAACCACTTACACTTTAGTGGCGAAATTTGTTGGGTTTTTGTTTCTTATAGAGTTAACTACTTTGTGTTAAAATCTCAAGTCAATATGACCTCTGAGCAAAGAGTTATGAGTGAAATTGTAACCAGTTTGAATGAAAAAAGAAATAGAGTGAAGGTAGGGTTGAGGGTTTGTATGGGCAGTGCATGTATGTGGGTTTTTTTGGGTATAAAGGGAGTTAGGAGACGAATTTGAGTGTGAAATTTGATAGACATGATCTATGTAAGTTAAGGAAGAGATGAGTGTAAGTTTGATACTCATTAGTCTTATAAATAAAATGTTATGCTCTTTCAAAGTGACAGGGGTCTATCTCCAAATCAGTGAAGTTTGAGAGAGCATATCTTTGTGATCAGAGTAGTATTTTGAGTAAAATTTGTTGGGGTTTGTAGATATATGAGTCTATTAAGTTGTGTAAAAAACTGATTGCTATTGGAGTTATATTCGAGGAGTTATGAGGAAAGTTGTGGGCAGATCCAGAGTTGTTAGAAGGCAAAATTAAAGAAGAAGGATGGAACCTATAACTCAAGTTTGGAGAAGGCTCTTGGAGCAATATTTGGAGGGTGTTTACAACATGAGATAAGCTATAAGCCTACCAAATTTCAGCACTTAGGTCTTCTTTAATGAAGAGCAATGAAGGTGTGAAGCAAAGGGGGTCCAGAATCAAAGGCAGCATAGAGGGATTACTTTGACAACATGGTTCTCTCTAACCACATGAGCTATAATCAAAAGATTTATGGGATTTGCTTCTTTACTCTCTTAAGTACCTTGTGTCCAAATTTTGCTTCAATTGATGTGATATCCTAGGATTTATGAGCAAAATTGAAGGCAAATTTGTAAAGGCAGAATATGTTAGGATTAATAAAGTATGTTTTTATATAAATTCTTCAATTTTATGAACTTTATGAATCTCATCTTGCACTTGAGAAACTAGAGGCAAAAAAGACCCAGTGTTTCTTAGGGCTAAGACTCTCACCACGACATTTGTGCCACAAAGCATTGTGGCTCTTGTTGGAAGCACTCTTAGTCGTCAATGCAGTATTTATGAGCAGTACTCCTTGCTTGCACCATTTGGTAAGATCACCATGAGAAAGAGCAATGAACTCTCCTATCACTTCAAAAATATCTTTGAATATATTTACTAGTGATAGAGGAATAAGATGTCTCTTATTAACAGAGAACGATAATCCATTAGCTCTATTGACACCTTTATACAGTTCTTGTCCAAGCATTACAACTCTTACGCTATTTAATGGTGTTTCATAGAAGGCTCTTAACACATTGTTTAGTATCTGGAATATAACAATCCTTCTATCAATCTCCCTCTATAGTATAAGCACTATCCCATCTAGTTCATCAACCATAGAAACCATGAACTCTTCCCATCCAAAGGACAGCAACTCAACCATGATGAAATGGTCTAGATTCAACATTGAGTGTATGATCTTGAAAGGTATCAAGCCACTAGAAATGTCTGAAGACATCAATAACAAGGTCTTTCTTGAGAATAAGAAACAAAGAAATAATATTAATATTGAGGAAGGTGTAGAAGCTTGTTCTATATGTAAGAATAAAAAGACTATATCTATAGACGTCTAGAAGAGATGTGCCGATGAAAGAATGATTACACTGTTTGAATGCTCTAATTGCCACCACAAATGACAAGTATAAAAATTCTTTTATATCTGGCTATTGTCTGAGTTATCCCTTCCATAACAAAATTGTATGATATCTTCACCATCTCTTATAGTTCTATTGTACTGAGCAACTATACCTTACATCGACTTAGAAAGGCATCTCTGTATGTACCTAACACCAGATATGTTAGCACCATTGTTAATTAAATCTTCTCTGCTTTCTTAATAGTGAAAGAAATATTCTATAGGATTGAGATCTTGAGAGTACAAACTAGCAACAAACCCTCATGCTTCAAGAGAGCTTGTATGTATGCTACACCATGCTAATGTTCTATGATTTGGCAGCATCCTCTTTGGTCTCTCTCCTTTATCCATTGTTGATCTACTAATGATACTATCTGTTCCAAATTAACCAACCTTCCTTTAAATTCACTCTCTACTATTGTGAGCAATGAATTATTGTTGTTAAGAGATTGCTTTGTCACTCTCTGACTCTTATTTTTGAAATTATTAAGAATAGTGCCTATGTCCTCATTGTCCTCATTTATATTAGATATGTTAATGGCTCCTATATCACACACACAATCATCATATTTTACACTTAGTTCTTCTTCAAGAAGCCATCTATCCACAATCTTTTCCAATAATTCAAGAAATGGTAGAACATCCTCTTTGCTGTTGTTTATGAAGATATCTTTTATCACGCTTTTTATTTTGCTAGATGTAACAAAAGAATGTAATGGTTCCTTTCTGCCTCTTACTATCTGCACAAGAAAGAATATAAGATCCCTCGAGGTGTATATATTAGTACTATCGATATCAAGACTGGATATTATAAGATAATTGTGGAGTGTCGGTTTCTTTAGTACCTTATTTATCTTATACATCATAAAGGATCCTGTAACTATGTCTTGTATTGCATGTATTATAGGCATACAGTTCTAAGGCAATAGTATACACTTATCAAGAGCTAGAAGCATTCTACACTCTGTCTTTGATGGATAAAAAGAAGTACAGAAGATGTTCATCTCATCTCCGTCAAAGTGTGCATTAAATGCTGGACAAATGAATAAATTAATTCTTATTGTATATGAATCTACTATTACTCTTGCTTTGAAATTCATGAAAAATATTCTCTAAAGAAATGGCTGTCTATTGAGTAGCACATAGTTTCCATCCTTTTTTTATTTTGATGCTATTAGAGAATGCTTCAGAGATACCTGCCTTATTAATACTTAGATTTGGATTTGGAGTTATAATGGCTCTTGCATAGTACTTGTTTCTCTTGCCTAGAATGTACTTTCTGAATGTATCATTTTTGTCAGATATTCTAATTGTTAGAGATTCATCATCTATTGCCTGAACATCCTTGTCTATTATCTTACAGTAGTCCCTATAGATAGCAGACGCATTGTTGTTATTTCTTAGAATGGAATTGTAGAATTTGTGTAGACTATTATCGGGACTTGATGATAGTCTAATGCAGTTTCGAGCAACAAATATAGCATTCATTACAAAGTTTCTAGGATTAGAAGACTCATAATTTAGAATATACAACTATTCACGAGTTAGAGTACAGAACATATTCTTTATAATAGAGGATGATACAATATAATTTGGTTCTTTTTTATCAATAAGGCTCATTCTTTTAGGATCAAACTTGTATGTTCTTACATGATCACTATACTTACTGCATATCCTTCTTTGCTTAACTTTTGTAATAGAATCAAATGACATGCACCTAGAATATATCATCTCTGTAGTTTTTACTATATCTTTTAAATACAACGTGTTAAAGATAGATGTATCAAATAGTGTAAATTCCATATGTCCTAGACAATTCTTTGGATCCAAGTATATTAAATAATACACCAATGCTCCCATTTCCAAAGCAGAAGAATCAATGTCATCTGTATTTTTGATATACAATGATAAAATTTGCATAAGCTCCTCTGTAGAGTAGTAGAAAAATGAAATAGTCCTAACTTGAGCAGACATGGTGATAGTGTTATGTAGGACTAGAAAGAAATGTGATATGCTACTATCAGCATAGAATTGAAGGTTCTTACGAACGTCCTAGTTTAGAAATAAATTCTCTCCTGAGCGACAAATTCGATAGAAGTTTAGTAATGGACTTCTCACTGTTTACAAGAGACATAGGTCTAGATGGAGGCATTGTCAAGCTATATGATGATATGCTATTGGACATTGTCAAGGTAATCAAATGAGTGACAATAGATGGTAATAATATTTTTAAAGATATACATGTTGTCCTAGATCAGAGGAATTATCAGGATTATATCAATACATTAAGCATATATGAGTGTAATATCATTGTAGATGGTAGTACGATCTTGTCTATTTCAATTTCAATTGGTTGCTATTACAAACCACTAGAAGGCATTTCTGTCACAAAAAGATTGTTTGTCATAGAAGACAGAAATAAGGTCCTAACATGCCAAGAGAAGAACTATACCTTTCGATATCTCACACGAAGAGATAGGTGCAAGCTAAGGCTTCTTAAGTGCCATGGTGAGGTATATATGGACAAAAAAATACTAAAAGTTCTGTTGTCACAAAAACATTTTATTAACATATTTGTTGTGATGAGAAGCCTTGGCAAATTTGTTGTAGAGGCAAAGAAGATGATATTATCATAGACAAAACATTCAAAGTAGGTATCAGAACTCCTCTTAGAGCCACAGTCGGAGATGTCTACAATCAACAATGACGATGAGATTCCAACAGAAAGATTACTAAAAATTCTCAATAACAACAAAAAAGCAATAATATTGTCTCTTATGATCTGCAGACTTATAGATATCCTATTATCGCTCATGTTAGAGGATGATAGAGATTGCTTAAGCTTCAAGCATATACATATTACAGCAGATATTGTATTAAAATATATAATAAAGAAAATCAGCAATATTGATCGTCAGAGGATAAAGGATAGTATCAGCAGACAGAAGGCGTACAAGGATACAAATAAACAATATGTATATAATTGTGATGGTCACATAAAATACTAATATGTCCTCTACATTAGTAAAAAAGCAAGCTATTGTGATGATAGAATATGCGGATTTTTGGTTTGCTATTATAGATTATAAGTGTGTATCATATGCGTCTATTTACGGATTTTTTAATATTCATATTAAAGATAAGCCTTGAATTTGGTCTATAAGATCTATAGCATACAAGTTTTTGATCAAGTATTGTTGTAGAGATGATATATCTTTTACTTTTGTTATTGGAAACATATCCTTTGACCAAAACTTGTAAGTGTCATAAAGTTCCTTTACAAAAATTATGCCTTTATCACTTCTTTCAATATTGGCACTTAGAAACTATCCAAAAATATCATTGGATATACGAATTATTTCAGTACAATCTTTAACATCATTAGGCTCTTCAAGGCCATCGGTCAAATATTGTTTGTATTCCTCTATGACTAGTCTTATGACACTAGAGCAAGAAGAGAGATCTTGCTAAAGAAGTTGGTATCCTTTAAGTATGTTGTAAGGGAATCATGAAATGGCTCTACTTCATCGACAAAGATTGATACAAATGGTATTATTCTTATTCTGCCCCATATAATTTTATCGAATGTGCTGATTTGTGAAATCTTGTTAGCAATAAGTACAAACTTTGCTGTCTAAAATATGATAGTCTCTTCTTCATATAAGCTTCTCATGTAGAGACTATTGTTTCCTGTAAGCTCTTTCATCACACAAAGATTAAGCTTATTGCCTTCATTTGGTTCTTATACCATAGCAATAAGTCTTCTTTTGAGCATTATTAGTTCAAAAGTGGCCGTTGATGATGTATCCTCTTGCCCATGAGTAATGAAGTCAGCATCTTTATTGTATAGTCACCAAATGCTCGTTCAATCAAAAAGACCATCACCATCTTTCTATTATTTGTAGATCCTGACCATATAGAAAATATCTTATTTGTATTCTTTCGTTCTAGACATGATAAAATGAACCTTATAAAGTACTTTTGTATGTCTTTATTAAGAAAAACTCTTGTCAATAGGTCAAGTATATCATTAGCAGATTCTATATTGTCATTAATCTGTACAAATGGGATCTTAGTCAATAGAGTAATATAGCCTTCTGGTTCTATTGGCCTGAACTTATTTTTTGTAAAGTCAAATATTCCTCCTTTCATACCTATTACATCTCTTTTAGAGTCTAATAATCTTTCAAAGTCCTCTCTATAGAATATTCCTACACAGGTATACATTACTTTCTTTTTGTTATCAGAAGATTATATAAACTGTATTATTCTCATGGCAAGCTCGACAATTTCCATACACGTATTGCATACATTTGTTATGAACTTGTGCATTCATGTTAGGATCTCTTTCATCAATGATGCTTTAGAACTCTTTGCAGTCCACTTCTTAGTATCAAAAAAGTAGAAAATTTGTCTATTAAAGTTTGAACATAGAAACCTCGTACTATATATCACATAAAATATCTTTGATGCAATAAACTCAAGATTCCTGGAGCATGCACACATTAGGTCCCTTACAACTTCCTTCTTTCTGTCATCACCATATTGTATGTAGTAGATATTGCAAGACCAGGTAGGTGAAAGCTTGGCATATATGTCTTTCTTCTTTCTCTCCTCAAAGACCACTATATATCCAGAGCACCTTTCTGTCACCGTCTCATAGTGCTTCTTTTTATGGCACCTTAGACCAAGACATTGTATAGTGTTACCATCTAGATCATCCTTGGAAAAGCAAAAGATTACCTCTCTTATTATATGTGGACTGTCGACAGAGAATGCAATGCCATCTGCTGACCTCGTAAGAGTGGTCAGCAATGATATGAGCTTATAATCGGTGGGCATAGCTGGAAAGAAATGAACATATGTATTCTCCTCAGATGTTCCAAAAATAATACATATTGTGTGAACATCTTTAAGGACATACTTCTTGTTATAAGTATCAAGGAACTGCAACATAGGTGCTTCAAACTCCTTTTGACTAAGGTTGGAAAAGGTGACAAAGATTGAAGCCATTGTGACATGCAGTATAGCATAGTATGTAGTCCCAACTAAAAGCATATTACTTCCTTGCTTACCATACAATATTGCATTAACATCGCAGCAAAAAGTAGTCGATACACAACACTAAAAAATGTACAAAGGAAAAAGATTTTAAAGCACTATAAAGACTAAACCATTACATGACATATTAAAAGAGAAAGACAGATGTATAATATAGAGAGTAGATGATGATGATGATAGAAGATACTTTGTATTCTTTGAGAGTTGGGAGTACTTCTTAATATGGTACAAAAGATTGTTCCTTCAAGAAAGAAGGTCCTCAGAGATGATAAGAAAAGGCCCTCAGAAGTTTAGGCTTGACATAGACTGTCCAACTAATAGATGGAATGTAGAGACGGATATTTTTATAAATCATATCTCTTCTATGCTGGAAAGAGTATTAAGAGAGAAGATAGACATCCTTGTATACCAAAGCATTGATAAGACTAATAGAAAGGTATCCTTTCATGTCGTCATATTCAATATATACTTTGTAACTTTACAGCAATGCCTTGTTGTTGGTCATGTTATACATAGTATCACACAATTTAAAAAATTCATAGATATGGGAGTATACAAGAGCTTGCAATGCTTTAGATTAGAAGGTAGTACTAAGCAGAGATTGGACAAATTCAAGTATCTAGTAAACAAGTTTGGTATATCAAAAAAGCTCCTACGTGGTATAATAATCAACATTACTAGCTACTCTTGTTTTAAATTACGTGAAGTTTTCAATAGATCTATTGTATCATATTGTAGATACAGAAGTGAAATTTCATCGTCTCAAAACATTACAAGATAATAATGTGTAATAAAAAAAGATTTTTTTAAGTATCTTCATCTTTACCTTTGATCTTCAGTAGACTCATATTCAGCGAAGGTATAATTCTATCTATTATCTTAACAATAGCTTTAGAAAGCTTGCATTGTAGATATGCCCTGCTTCTTGACCAAAAATATAGAGAGTCAAAAAGCAAAGCAGGATACATGTGACAGTAGACTCCTTCTAGAGACTTAGACTCTATCTTATTTTATTTTGTATTATAAAACATAGTTTATATCTTTGAGTCCTTATTATTCATGATGATCTTTGTATATATCTTCATCATTGTTTTACCCTCTTTAATATATTCCTTCAACGGGTGTTTGAAAATATCACCTATTATATTTTTTGAGACTTTGATGCCAATATCCTTAAGGTGTGTCATAATATACTCTTTGGAGCGATCATATATTGCATGTATATTAGAATAGAATACATATTTGTTAGAATTCTTCTTAGAATTATCAACATTTATGTTGATGCACATATTCTTGTTCTACTTATTGGTTGGATCAGAAAAAGAACTGTCCTGTATGCCAAACGTATAGAACATGCATCCCTTTGGAGCAAATATCAAAGGATATTCTATACCATCTTCAGCTTTGTAAGAGATATCAATTCTTTTTCTATCAAAAGCTGATATAGGTTTTATTCTAGACCCTAATGGTTGAGCCATATCTGTAGTGGATTTGAAGACTATGTTTAGTAGATTTATATAATATAGAATTCTTTTTTTTGAAGCCATTGATAGTAAGTACTGTTGATGTATTTATTATGGCCTAATAATACTTATCAATTAACTATATAGATGCTTTTTTCTATCAATATTTTAATTGTGATACTTGCAAGCTCTTTTTTGGTTTTATTGAACATCCACTGGTAGGGTTATAATATCTTCATAAGGCTTAGTATAAAAATGTATTTAGTGCTTTTTGCTTTTAAAAAATCATAATATAGTGCTACTCTGCCTATTTATACTAAACGGATAATAAAAGCTAACAAAGATTATCTTGTTTATTTATCATACTTCTATACTGTTGAATGTACTAATATAACAATCCATATACACTAGATAAAAATATATATATATATTGTAAGAATAACACTACTCTGTTCAAGTAGTATGTACAATGATTTTTGATTATGAGTGCTACATTATTCATTGCTACTAGTATTATTAGTACTTGTATCAACTGATGGAACATAAAATGTATAAAATTCTAGTATAAGATTTTTTCTTTGATATTCTTCTTTGATTATGTGATAATATTCTTTAACAAAGATGTAGAAAAATCTATCAAGTCCTCCTCCATTAAATACAATTTCATTATTTATATAGATGTTTAGATCCACTATCATATTCAAATCTTCATCGAAGGAAAAAAGAGGTACTGCTCCTGAGTCGCACTTAGTTAGCCTTCTCATAATCTTTGTTTTTGCAAAAGAAATCCTCTTTGCTCCAATTATTCTTTTTATAGTGTCAAAATCTATGATACTTGATCCAAGAATGATAATAAGGTAGTACTTGTGGCTATCAGCTGATCCTTCCTTGTCGAAAGCAAGATCGACAACCATTGCTTTAGCTGCCTATTCTCTATTGTTACCTCTTATCTGTGCAATTACATCTGATCTCTCTTCAAGTGTATGTTTGACCTCATGATATAATGACTAATACTTTGTAAATAGATGTTTGATTGCATTATAGGTACTTCTAGTTCCACTTTGCCTCATTGACTTATAACTAGCTGTAGGAATAAATGATATCATCTTATCAAATTATATGTTGTTATAAAAGTGCAAGTAACACATATTATCAATTCTACTTTTCTATCAGGCAAGAGATACAAGCATGTCAAGTGTTATGTATAACATGAACTATATCATGCTCAATAAAGAGACTAAATGCTCTCTCAGAGAACATATATTACATAATAGATCACATGTAGGTACTCATGAGGCTCATCTATTATATAGTCTTCAAAAAGTTGCCTTTACACTATCTACCAATGTTCTAAAGACAATAAAAAGTATTAAGCATCCCTACACTTCTGCTTTGTCACTACTAATAAGAAACCTCCTTATGGATTACAATTTGATAGATATTCCTTCCGATAAGATGGTACATACAATAAAGACATATTCATAAGCGAGTCTTGTCTAATATGTATTGCGCAGCTCTTATGAGACATTTATACATATAAGGAAGAAATTAATAGTGCTATCGTCTAAGATATATATCCTGTAGCTGGTTTCAAAGGACACAACTCAAATAAAGGATCTAAAGATAGGTTATACTTCCATGTTATACAAAAAACTCATACTATAACTTTAGGCTGGATTACATAGCTTTGTATTATCTAAGAAACAATCACAATGCTCATGCTTCTACAGATTTGATTAATTATCATGATATATTAGAATTTTTGTATGATGCTGAAATAGAGATTTTTAAAAAATCTTTATTCATGTCCTCTGTTCATCCATCTTTTGAAAAAGAGCTATGGTCGGATTCAAGACCTATTATAGAAGGAATCTTTTCTAATCCTTCTATTAACATCCATTTCTCAATAATATGTTTCACTAATAACGATGCCATGAGAATATTTGAAAAGATCAAGTACAACATTGAAAATTTGATTATTATTATTCAACAAGTAAAATTAACACCTAATGTCGTGTTGTGGTTTGACTACCATGTGAAAAAATTGTACGTATATATTTAATATATAATTTAGTATACAACTAAGTGAAAGCTATAATAGTGGATTTCATTGGTTATAAAATATAATTAGGTTATTAGTTTAGAAAGGATCCATTAAAAAGACTCTTATTGAGGTTTATACAATTTTATTTCTTTTTTTTTATAGTGATTTTGAAGTTGATTTTATATTGATAATAACTTTTGTATATCTTAAGCCACCTTTGTTAGACATTGGTGATCCTTAAGATCTTATTTACTTCTTTTATTTGGTGTTTAGAACACATATTATGTGAATCTTATAAAAAAAAGGATTAGAAAGGGATTTTTAGTGTGAAAGGGGGTAGTTAGGCTATCTATGTGGATGAATGGAGATGGATGATAGAAGTCTCTATTTCTATTGGCCAAAAATCATGCCCAATGGGCTTCAAGGAGGCTGCCCGAGAATTTATTAGAGATTAGGGTTTGTCTTTGGAGAGGAGTTGAACATCAGAGGCTAGGATTAGCAAGTTTGAGTTTTTGGATATGGTTTTGGTGCAAATCTTGTATGATTTGGACTTTTTACAAAAGAGATATAGGTGCTCAAAGTTAGGGTGTCAAAATTCTACCTATTGTCACTCTTTTGAGCATAACGTGCGCGTACAAAGAGCAATAGATAATCGGCAACTAGGATTGGACAAAACACTTTTTTGGCTACACTTTTTACATATGACTTGATAAAATCCAAGCTAAGATGAAGGAGATATTAGGAGTTGAAGTTAGTGCTTATAAGCTAAGGACAGTAAGTGACCCCACTTAACTAGTGGTTACATTTTGAGCTATATCTTAGGCAATTTGATAGATTTTTGGCTCAAAATTTTTAGAAGTGTATACATTTATGTCACAAGACTATTTGCAAAATTTTATGGCATTAAGATTTTTGATTTGTGAGATATAAGGAAAATAGTTCTCAGGTGTCTTTGAGCTAGGGTTTTAAGCACCTGCTAGGGTTTTTGAGATATCAGACTATTGAAAGCGAATTTATAGTTGATTCTTCTTTGTGGTGAAATTCAAAAGAATTATCTACATTTCAAAGAAAATTCTATAGAAATTTTATAATTGAATCAAGAGTTATTAAACTCTAAAGTTTAGCAAGAAATAAGTCCTTGCAGGTGAACAAAGTTTTGAAGGGTTTTTTGTGGAAATTTGTCCCCTTTTATACAAATCTACTTAAGTACAAGAGGATTTTATCTATACAACTTCTTTTTTGTAAAATTTTTGTATTCCCAGATAGAAAATCGTGCCATATGACATGGACAATCTTCTAGTCATAAACAATCAAAGAGTAATACATGGGCGCTCAGAATTCATTCCAAGATATGATGATAAGGTCCAATGGCTGCAAAAAATATACGTATCTATGAATATTTGGAAAAGAAGATCTGAGGTACAAAATAGATAGAGAGTGATATCTGCTATGAATTAAACATTGACCACAATATCAGATAAGAATAAGTATTAGTCATAGGATATTACTAGTATTATTTTTTTATTGTCTATATTAAAATTAAGACCATTAAAGATTGAACAATTTCAAAATCAATATGTGATATTTAATTCTTTTTTAGATTTACAAACTTCTATAGGATCTTCATTAATAATTATTTTTAAATAGTTATTTGGCTTATATAATTAACATATAAGAATAAGCTTGAATGGAAATCAAAAGCTAAGAAAGCCTTTGAATACTTGAAGATAATATTTACTACAATTCCTATCTTCATTTGCATAAATTTTTTCAAGCCATTGTTTATGAAGATCAATATCTCAAATTTTGTATTGAGAACAATCTTATTCTAACTTGGATGAAAAGAGAGATTGCTTTCAATTGTATTCTACTTTAGAAATTTTTTGGCTGTAGAGATTAATTATAAAATCCACAACAAGGAACTTTTTACTATTGTAGATTCATTCTAAAAATGGTGCCATTTACTTGAAGGTACTTCACATCTTATGATTGTTTATACAAATCACAAAAACCTTAAATGTCATTTTATATCAATTTATGTCAATTCTTATTTTAAATCATCGCCAAGCTCATTGGAGCATATTTCTATTTTATTTTAATTTCAACATCATATATCAATCTAGGAAGCAATAAAGATTGTCAAATACTTTATCAAGATGATCTTACCTTGATCTTAAAGAAGAAGACATAGCATATGACTAGCAATAGTTAACACTTTTGAAATCCAAGAAATTTTGTATCAATTCCAATGGATTATTTGTTCTTTGATCAAGTTTGTACAACCTTGACTTCCGACCCTCTTGTTTTTAATATTAAACATTGTTTCAATAATTCAATAATTTGAATAAATTCAAGTTTGAAGACAGTGTCTTCTACTTTGAAGAATGTTCTTATATCCCAGAAGGACCATTGCACCTTTGTGTTTTCCAAATGTACCATGACTTTCCAACTATGGGACATTTTGGATTCAACAAGATATTAGAATTCATTTCTAAAGATTTCTTGAGGCTTCAAATGTGAAAAGCTATTAAAGGATTTATTACAGATCTTCCACAATCAAATTCCTTTGATACCATATATGTAATTATTGACCAATTTATCAAAATGGCACATTTTGTCCCTTGCTCATATACCAATCAAATATAGATAAAGATAGTCTTATATGTAATCTTCACACATAAGTTGATTATAACGACACTCACCTAATAATTGATGATACATGAAGTTAACATTTACAAATTCAACAACCAAAATTACAACTTTGACACATACAAACCATAGATGATACATCTTTTGTAAGGTAATACATTTCATAATTTTACAATAATCCTACTAAGCAACCAATCTTAAAAACATGAGCAAGATGAAAACTTAGTGGCTTGGAAAAAACTAGTAATACTAGTAATAAAAATTATTTTTTACACCAAGAATCCACAACCTTTCCTAAATTTAATTATGCATGTTAGTCACACCAACTAGTATTTACAAATTTTTACCAAAATAAACCACTTAAAATCCTTGCAATTAAAGTTAGTTGAAGTAAGAACATAATAACAAGTGGCAATATATAGAACTATGATGGACATTCCTTCTACAATAAAATAATTTCACATCCAATTAAGATAGCAATTGCCACTTATCTTATTTCATCTAATTGTTATTTTATTATAAGTAGAAGAAAAAGAGAATGACAACTTGAAGTGGATCTCATCACCTTTAAATTCACTCTTCAAACCTTCAATAAATGCTCTCCTAAAATAGACTATCTTCCAATTGTTCTGTGTGCAATTTACATTCTTTGATCATTTGTGTGTTGACTTTCTCCAATTGACTTCTCAATTCTCAGAAAAATTTGCATCTTCCACTCTGTCCCATAACAAGTGGGAGTCTTTGGAGCACTGTAGCACTTTTGTCGTTAAACAATTAATCTCGAATATCAGACATCGGACAGTTACAAACTTCAATTTAAGCATACGTTCTATTTAACAACCGGGCATGCGGACCGTAGTAAGTTCTTGGAACCCTGTAGTCTCCGACCAGGAACCTGAAGCAAACTTTGTGCTCGTATTCGAACTTGTTTTCTTGCCAAGATGGAATACCCTGGAGTGTGAAGAACCTAATCCTTGACTTCTGAAAGATTTAAGTACATGAAGTCAAATTGAGAATTCTGATGTGAATTGTCATAAACCCTTAAAATTAGTATTGAACTAGAGACTGGAAGCCAGATTCAAGTTGGTTTAAGTAATAGTAAACCAAATAGCTGATGTCTGCACTACCAAAATTGTCTAGAGTCCATCGCATGGATGATTGCACTAAAGGAGCACTTTTGAACTGGTAATTTGAAAAGAAGCAGATAACTCAATGCTCTGCACTGCTAAAATCGAGAATGCAGTCCCTAAAGTGGTTTTTTGATAGCTCCTGGAGGTGGAGAGGCCACAGGTGGTCCTTCTTGATTGTTTCCATGTAATGTGAATTCACCTCCAGGACTACTCTGGTTCCTGTCTTCACCATTATACTGAGCAAACGATTCAGGATTGGCAGTCATGCACGTTTGCATTGCAATGAATGGCTTTATGCAGTCCGAACCCTGCGAACATGTTCAACCAAATTCTTTAGGTGACTAATACCTTTGAAGTCAGCAAGGTTGAACCGAGTAAAAATTATATTTTTTCTACACAAAGAAGTGCTTCATGTGCACAGAAAATACGCACAAACAACATTCCACAAATAGGCTCACATCCTGATTTGCAAAAAGATTGCCAGGAAATTAAAAGAGGTGAAAGAACTGACTGTATCTAGAATATAAGCCTGCTCAAAAGCCATAAAAAGAAAATGCTTATGAACAGATGCTGTCCCTCGGATGACACAAAGACCGTATACTAATTGCACCTGTTTGGGGTGACCTAGCACAAAGACTCGTCGACATCCAAAATGCATTCTGCAGGCATACCTGTTCTTCAGCTGTGCTCGTAAGGAAGCAATAAAAGGCTTCTTTGAACTGTGACCCGCAGGGCCCATCACGAAGCTCGGCCACACAATCGCATTCCAAAGCCCTTAGAGCCCTTTCCTCCCGTGAAAGCTGTTCAGTGCACAGACCACACCCAGACAGTTAGGCCCAGCAGTCCAGATGCAACTTTGCCATATCAACACCTTCGCCATCATGCTACATACATGAGACAACGTCACGTTAGGAAAAAAAAATTGATCTCAAACAACACTTACTTATTTGAGAGAAGGCTAAGCTACGGACCTCTAAATCATCGCCACCTACCGAAGCCGCCGCTTCTGCACCAAGCGATCATCCAAGGTTTATCAGAAAATTAGCCCGCCTCTGAACACTAATATTAGCCAGTGAAGATAGACGGCAGCACCAGACAGCTATTTCATACAGGTAAATTGAAGATATGAAACAATCCATGCATGTCCCGACTGCTTACTCCCGATTCTGAAGCCTATATCGATTTACTACGCAAGAAACTATGTGTATTGCAAAGCAACACACGAACCCTAATTCGATAATACAGAGAATCCCACGCCAAAAGTAAAATCACTCACATAATTTCACTCGAACAACAGAAACAGCAGCACAATATTGTTACATCCCAAGAGATTCACCAATCATATGCCCTAATTGCGGCTGTCGCCGTAATCTCCCAAACAATGATTAAAATAAGCTACTACAAACCTACCAACATCCCGTACTCATACCCAACACAAATCGCAAAACACCTAGGCATTGAACCAGAAACATAAGCTTTGACCGCAGTGTCGAAAAATTAGCGATTCCAACGATCAAGCAATTGAGAGATTTAAATTGAAAAGGAATCTGCGGCCGGATTACCCAAGGAACGGAGGTACGCGAGGTACTACCTTCCATACGCTTGTCATCGCCATTGCTAGACCCTAGCAAACCCATGGTGTCCCTGGTAATTTCTTCCTCACATACCTCTCTCTCATTTCATTGAAGAAGTGGTGACCATCTCGCTGTCATGAGGCTGATACCCTTTACTGTTGCACTTCCCGATACCCGGCTTCCCAGGTTAGCTTCATTGCTGCCTTGTCCCTTTCTGAGTCTGTCTTCATGACGTGCATACGGAGCTCCGCTTGCAGGGTGCCAAACAAACTTGTTTCGGTCAATGAAGGTCTAAATAAGAATGATATTTTACATTGCTTTACATGAACCGACACCACTATGTATGACTAGCCCACCAAGGAACTTCTCCCAGATTCGGCAACAAAGGAGAATGATTTTCTGAAAGGATGAGTGTTCATGCAAGGTAGATCCAATTTTTTTGGGGCAAATTTGAAAAGTTTTTCATGAATGCATTATGTGATTGCTATGGGATTCATACCTAAAACCATCTTGATTCATAACCACCATTGCCAGCTTTTACAATGCTTATAAAAGGTACAAAACAAAAATTCATTCACTCTCAAAAAAAAAAAAAAAAAAAACTTCTATTCTGTGCTTGTTGCCCCTATGCTAGTAATAGTCAAGGGACATGGAGTTACTTGGAGTGTGTTCCCTAAATGATAATTTGTTTGGTGAAATTAATTTATGAAGCATAATTTATGAAGATGGTTTTACAAAACTGCCATGGCTATTTTTTTTGATAGAACATGTCTTTGCTAAGCAAAAAGAAACTACCCAACAATGAGGGAGGATGAATATGTAATAGATGTTTATCCAAATCAAGAATTTGAGCATGTCCAATAATAATTTAATATACATGTCTATTCCTAATAGCAGGCAATTGATTTAATCTATTGGTAGAAATTCTACAAATTATATTCATTCTTTAGTTCTAATTTGGGGGTTGTTCAACCAAATTGATTACCTTAGTAGCAAAGTAACAATCCTAAGTGAAGACGCATTACTTCACATTATTAAATCATCCATAGAATTGAATTTAGATGTAGTTTTGTCAAAAAAGTATTTGTTTTAGTATAATTTGTTTGAGGCTCCTCTAAAAACCTTTTATTCATAATAATATGTAGTTGTTTATTTTAATTGAAGATGCTAACACTCTCTAATTGATTGTGCTAAATCCATCTTTTAACATTGTAATATTTTTTAATACCTACAAATTTACAATGGAGCTTCTCACAATATAATTATCTGATTATTTGTGTAGTATTCAATTGTGCTACTAGACTTATAATGACTTATAGTTAGTTTAGGATCTAAGTTTAAATTTTATTTTATTTATAAATTTTAATATGATTATTAAAATAAAGTTTTAAAAAATAAATCCATGTGCTATATACAAAGAGTGTTTGTCTCTACATATCTACATATATTGAGTTATTTAAGGAATGCAACTAGCACTCAAGTCACATTGTACATCAAATTTGAATTGGCACCTTCCTTAACCACAAAGATTTGTTTAAAATTAATTCACATAATTTATTTTCTTTCTCTTATGCTTCTAAAATAAAATTATAACTTTTTTTTGGATAATAACTATTCTGAGTATGGAAAATAAGTAAATTTTATAATACATTTTTTCAAAGATTTTTAGATGTATTTTATGCATAATTATAATAACCAATGTATGGTAATGTAATTTTTTGTTCCTTACAATATTTTCTATATGTATTTGCATTAAGATAAGAAATTTTACAATTTTAACAAATAATTTTTATTATGTTATATTTTAATATGAATTATAGTTTTTATTCTTGTTTAGCAATGGTTGTAAAAGTATAATTTTTTTAAATTAGGAGACTTTTTGTCTTACAATTCATTTATTTATTTATTTATTTTTATTGTAGTTGAATTTTATTGAATCAAGTATTTTATGTTCAGCATATATAAATATATATAGATATAGTTTTAAATAAATATATTAATCAAATTTACCTAAATTATGCAATTACATAATGTAAAGCAACATTGTCCGCATATCACCTGTCCCAGGTAAGCCCGTAGAAGTCGAAGTAGAATTTGAATTAGGAAAGCGTACAACGGGAAGAAGTGGGAGAAGTTCAACTCGGAGAAAGTACAATATGTTAACAAGTTTACAACATGCTAGGGGATGTGTGACATGGAAGGCTCGGTTGCATGACCACAACTGACACTTCTCTGGGTGGAGTGGTTGCCTCGGCCTAGTCGCCAGTGAGCGGCACTACGTAGCCTAGATTCCCCAGCATTTATTGCGCGTTCTCTAATTGCCTCTTTGTCATGATAGTTAGACGCTGCGCCGTCTTTGTGCTCTTCCTGAGTTCCGGTGGGCGTTCGATCTGACAATGAGTATCATAGCTCATGACATGGCGACAGTTGGGGGCGTTTTGGTTGCTGATGGAGCTGCTGCTAAGGGGGGATGGGTTCAGCATAAGATGGGGTCGAGATCATGTGATGGATGGCGAGAAGGGGTGTTTTTGTCGGGTGATGGTTTACAGAGAGCGACTGTGGGGATGTTTTGGAGAGGGGCGGCTGTGAGGGGGAGTGGGAGAGTAGAAGGGAAGACGAGCTTGATGGATTCGCCGGCGTCAGCGATGGTGGGGAGAGTCGTGGTTGAGGATGCGCAAAGCCCTCATGCAGGAATGGGGCCTCAACGACAATGCATTCGATAGACCGCAGCCGACGCCCGACAACAGCCTCGCCATTGTTCCTGTGTCGCCTGCACCCATATCGCTGTACTCCCGTGGTGGTGGTGGTTGTAGTGGTGGATCCTTGCGTTCCTTGGAAGGGCGTGGAGCAGGCGGGAGGTTGCTGTTACAAGGACCCAACCCAGTCGCGACGCCACCTGAAAAAGGCATGCAGCGCGTATCAGGAATTAAGGTATGGCTGTGGAGGGTATCACAAGGGAGTCATTAGATCAAATTTCGATCAAGTAAAAATTTGCAAGTCTTTGGTAACCTCAGAAATCGTAGAAACGGATGCAGTTTCCACACTTGATGTGTTTAGGAACGCGGTCTCCAAGGTTCACCTTTCCAGAAAGATCCTTTCATCTAGCACTAGCTATGGTAAACAAACAGGCAGACCCACTTGAGGTGCACAGCCTGCGACTATGAGTTTGATGATGTCGCTGGATTGCAAGTCTCTTCCAGTGAGAAGTCTACAGTCTGGGCCATTTCGTACTCTCGACTTGATTGTGATAGTGCATCATGTGATCAGGTTTGTCGTTCTAGACAACAGCGAGAGTAACGCACTCATTCTATGCGACTACGACAACACGCTGAAGGCAAACCGGAGCAAACGCGGAATTGAACCGTCGGAGACCTCACCGGGTCACCACATTACAAGCGACAGATAAGGTGGAGTTTCTGTACACGCATTCCAAAGCGATGAAACCTAGAGCGAGAACTAACTTTTGACCGCGTCGTCTCTCGCCATGGTCTTGGATCTCCTCACCAGTCGATCAAAATTTCTATCAGCACCCGACTTCGTAGATCTCGACTTGGATTTTTCTAGCACTCTCCATCCTGTCGTTGTTTTGTGATACTCACGGCCCCGGAGGAAAATCATGCGCAGGAACGGGGCACGCCGAAACACGATCGTGTGTCGTGTCTATACAACCAAGTTACTGATCCGGGCATGGAAACTGCTCCGCACTGGTGACATCGACTCCGTCAACCGTATCTCCAGCTCTTCGGCATCGGACCAAGGCTCAGGACCCGGAAGCAGCGAGGTCCGCGAGCCGGTTTCCGCGTCATCGACGGCGCTCCCAATCCCACACGCGCATCGAGCTGTCGGTTTGACATAGGCTTTGGTCTAGCTGCAGAGGGGCCGTTTTCTGCTTGAGACATGTTTTGCGCCAATGAAACCGGGAAGGCTTATTTACAATCTCCTGTATAGAGAAAAGTTTGCAATGCTGTGCTACAAGGTTAGGACGAATCGCGCTGCTTCAATGAACATGGTTGCGAAGTGTCGGCCGATCGAAGTTACAGAGCTTCTCCGTGGGCACTCTATGGGGCTGCGGCCACGATGCAGGTCAAATCATCTTCGGCATCATCTTCCTCCTGCTTAAAGACAGGTACGCCTCCACCAAGCTAACTTAAGCCACCGCCACCATAAGTTTCTACTGCCTCAAACCTGTGCTTCATGTGTGTAGATGAGAACAAGTTAGGGTTTATACCTTAATTTGTTACTCCTCTCCACATTCCCGCGTTAGCGTCTGCGCTTCTCATTGCAGGTTGCACCTCGACATCATCCAAACATGGGTAGCCCGTGCAGTGGGACTTACCCTCATCACAATCAGAGGAATGGGAATCAAAGAGGCACAAGAGAACGATGCCGCGACGTCAGTTTCAGCCGAGGGAGAAGCGCCAGCTGAACCCGTGAAGGTGACTGTTGGGTCCGCAACGTTCATCACCTGCATCGTGTATGGGCTCCAACCCGACGCGCTCTTGATGATCATACCTACGTTGTCGCTACCAACGCGTGCACAGCCGGGGCCGCATTCTTGAGCACCTTCTTGCTAGGCACAGTCCTAGCTAAGAGCAGCTACACCGCCTTCGTGAGCTCTGTCAGCCAGGCCTTGCAAAAACGGGTCCCCAAGATAACGCATCTGCTCACTCCTGCATCTACTTCAGTCGCCATAGCTCTCGGCACTGCAATCTTGCTTGCCAAATCTTTTGGTTTCAGTCTCTTTTGATCCACTTTTTGCTACAAAACTTGCAGCTCTCACCTGCTTTGTCCATTCACCATTGCCTGCTGATTTCGAATATTTTTGTATGTGTTTTTGAAATATAATTCTGGTAAATACCATGTGTTCAGTTTACTGGAAATTTTCAAATTGACTTATAAAAGACAAATGGTGGTATATTCTGAAAAAAGAAATGATCATGCCATTAGAATTCGCTCTTTACCTTTTCGCAAACTTAGAAATGTTAAGCATCACTGAAATCTCATTGTTCAGCAGCCAGTGTTTAAACAGTCGCAAATATCAGTTCTCTGAGTGAGGAACCTGTTTCTAGAATAACGATCTACTCTCGGGAAGGTCATGCAATTACTCCGACCTCACGTTGAAGAATGGCGAAGACTCGGCTTATGAAACACCAACCATGGTCCAGAAGGCATTGTGCCCACTCCCGAAGCACGCAAGGAGAATGATTGACCCGTTTCTCCGCTTCGTAGCACACCGTATGAGAGCCCGGGATCTATTTTTTATATTCAGAAGTTTAGATACATTAGCATCAGGTTACTGTGGAGCGGGCTGCCAACACGATAGAAGGTGCCCGACGTTGGAACAGGCAAGTTGTGTCCAACAGGGAGCAGACGGGGGCGTGCAGGATGGAGGCAGAGGCATTGCAGTAAGGCTGGGCTGGAGAGTTTTGTGAGGTGTTGATTATAAGTTTCCACGGCGAGTAGTGTGACATGGGTGGGGGTGTCTTTGCGTAAACGTTGCGTGGGGACATGTAAAGCACAGATGAAATATTTTGTGTGGTATTTTGAGGATGTAATAATGCACACATTTTTTGGAATGGCGACTGTGGTGAAGCTTAGGAAGGTGGTAGTAACGGCGTTGCGAGCAGCACTGCAATAAATTTGCCTCTGTTGACTCATGGTGTGAACAGTTAGTAGTTTCTGCTATTGCTGCAACGCAGTGGATTGTATGCATGGTGTGGTTCCGATTACGGCAATGTTTTTGATGTTTTCAATGGTGATTTCTGAATTGTTTAGAATAATTCGTCTTCTGTTCTATAACAAAAGTACATCGCTTCGTAGCACACCGCAACTCAATGGTGAGGATGTGCCCTAGAGCAATGAGCTGTTGGGAGCAAGATAATTGTTCAGCACATGATGTGGTGTTACCTTTTGGATCTTTTACTCCTTTTCCTTTCTCTGGCCCTGAACGATAATAAGTTGTGCGCAGCAGCTCATACAGTCGAGGCTGTTGGAATCCGCATATTCTAAATGTGGTTCCAACAACAAAAAAACACATCGCTACCAGTAAGAGCTGGTGAGCTATTTTTTATCAATGGCCTGGTGAAATTGATTGAACTGAAGATACGATCACAACGCCAATCCGACATCATGCACTGAAAAATGTTGTAGCTCTAACGTGTGGACAATTTTTCATAAGTTTAATCCACAAGGAAGAAAAACCAACAGAATGTGCCCCAGCGAAAGGGCAAGAAACTGTGGGTGAAGCCAGGCTAAGCAAGGCTGTGTGTGCTTGGTTTTCCTCATGCCGAGGATGAGGAGACATATTGGTGGTATTCATCCATAAGACGAATGAAAATTTGTCGGAGACATCCATTGCAGTGGAAACGCTTCTCCAGAAACTAGACAATGTTTAAACACAAACTTGTGCATTATGCACAGGGCTAACACTGGTAACCTATATATATATATATATATATACACACACACACACAATATGATAATAAGATCTTTATGTCGAGGTTTCTGTACCCTAATCTTTCTCAACAATGGTTTTTTTTCTATTTTTATGATTTTCCAGAAGAAAATTTGATTTTTAAATTTTTTATCAGGTAACGAAGCTCACATTTAAGTAGAATTATGATACTATGATATTATGATATTGGACAATAGTGTTGAAGTGTCTTTTCGTTGATCGAAAGTGAAGTTTGTGAAATGATGGTTCGAAGATGAGTGACTAATTATAGAAAGAAAAGTTGGATTAGGGCACCATGGGGAGGAACGCAGGCCTAGAGCGGAATCCGATGGGGACAGGGCCAGAGCGGCGATGGATTCTGCGAGACAGAACCATAGGGATCGAGAGAGTGCGACAGAAGAGAGACCAGAGAGAAAGCGAGAGATGGTGTGGGAATTCCACTACGGAAAGCGTCACTTGCGCCACAAAATCGGTTGCGTACGCTAGTTGCCTTCAGAGTCGACGCGTCCAGCACCGCAGCTGCCTTTCCTCCCTTACCACTTCGTGAATGTCCGTAGGCTTCTTTCTCCACATTGCAACGAAAAGGAGCATTTCGTCGAAGCCGGAGAGTATCGTCTGCTTCTGTTGTTCACGAGTCTTTGCAATTCGTTAGCGGTTCGCACCGCGGCGGCAGACTTTTGTGATTTGTGTTCCAATTAACAAGACTGCTGTTAGCGAGGTTGAGATTCCGGTGGGGCGGCGGACTGAGCCGGACTAAATTCCACGGATTTTGCGAGGAGGTGGGATTGTGGTTGCGAAGTTAGGGTGTGTAGTAAGTGGAGGTGTGTTTTGCGATGGCGGCAGCGGCGCCTGCTGTTATGCAACCTGTCTCGACCGCGCCGCCTGTAGATTTAGAAGCGTCTGTCTCCTCAGCAATGTCGGAGGCGGAAATGGTGTCGTTCCTGCGGCGGTGCTTGTTGGATTCTTCCCTCGCTGTTCCGTTGCGATGGCGGGCCATCTTCTCGCTTCGGAATTACAAGGGCGATGATGCGCGACAGGCCCTCGTCGGTGCCATGTCCGATGAGTCCAACTTGTTGGCGCACGAGGCGGCGTTCGCGCTGGGCCAAATGCAGGACGCTGAGGCCATCGCTGCTCTGCGTAATACCTTGAGAGGGGTTAATGAGTTTCATTCAATCGTTCGTCATGAGGTACGACTTTTGTCGAGTCGATGTTTGGTGGGAATTGGAATTACGATGTGCTTGGCGCTTTGTTTTGCGATGAAACTTCAGAATTACTAGGGTATTGTGGTTTACGAGTATTTTTTTTTTAAAGTAGTGAGGGCGGGGTTTTCTCTGGAGGGTTTAGGAACACGGATACAATACATATCAAGCGATTTTAGGGTTTTTAGGCGACACCCTTTAGCAACACCACCTGTGCATGCGCAACTTGAATGAGAGAATAAATAGAATGCAAGCCGCGTGATCAACTTGGTCTGAGAGTTGTTTGTTAAAGATAGCTAGCAAGTGTAATAATCAAGTCTCTAATTGCAGGCAGCGGAGGCTTTAGGTGCAATCGGTAAACCAGAGTGTTTGGAGTTGCTTCAAGAAGCTCTTGTAAATGATCCAGCTCCAGAGGTGCGGGAAACTTGCGAACTAGCCTTGCACCGCATTCATCAAGTTGAAGCAGAAGACTTGGAAGAATCACCCTTTCGATCAGTGGATCCTGTTATTGCAGCTTCCTCGTCCTCCTCTGTTGCTGAGATGAGGTAAAAACAGTTCAGTTTTTGTAGCATCCTTTGTCATCTTTCAGTCATGATTTCTATTTATTGTCTCAAGAGAAATCTTCTTAATTTCTATTTCGGGATTAAGCGTACCTCTTGGGAAACTGGGATGCAGGCATTTGTTGTCCTGTACTTGACAGAGTAAATAAAAATACATTTATGAGTTGTAGATGTTCATTTATAGCGAATTCGCACTTTGCCGCTAATGAAGTGGATGTCATGAGTTGTCTTGGATGCTATTAATTTGACACTGAGGTGATGATTTAGGCGAGGTTAGAGGATGTTCGGTGGAAGATGTTTAGAAATCAGGATGTATCCTAAACAGTGTGGTTTTTCTTCTCTGTCTGCATTATGATGCTAAAGACAGGTGCTTCTTGACGAGAAGGAGAAAATGCACTTGCGTTATGAAGCCTTGTTTGGTCTTCGTAACCGTGGTGGCCCTGAAGCTTTGGCGGCTATTGTGGAATCTTTGCAATGTGAAAGTGCCCTTTTAAAGCATGAGGTATGAATCCCTAGCAAGTACTCCTGTATGCATAAAAGTCTGTATGTTTTGAGCTTAAATGTAATCTGAAAATTGTTATATTCTAAGCTATCGCGTGTTATTTGTTGTTTGCACAACTTCGGTTTTGCAGGTTGCATATGTTTTAGGGCAGCTTCAAGAGAAAGATTCAATGGAAGCTCTAGTAACTACTTTAAAGGATGTAACGGAGCATCCCATGGTCCGACATGAAGCTGCTGAGGCCCTGGGCTCAATTGCTGGTATGACCTCATGATAAATATTCGTTTGCTTTGAATGGTTTGGCTCACAATTATGCTTGAATGCAAGTCGGTCTTGTGTAAGTTAAGTGATGTACTTGGTTGCCAAGTGACCAAGTCCTGGCAGCGTAGTATTCATCACTAGACCCTAGCTTATCATATGTGTACACTGAAGAACTGGTTGGCATAACAGATGAACGAAGCGTGGAGTTGCTGAAGTCTTTTCGCTCAGATGCTGAACCAATTGTTGCACAGAGCTGTGAAGTGGCGCTTCACATGCTAGAGTTGGAGCAGCAAGGCAAATCTTTTGAAGTCGGTTGCACTAACCCTGAGTGTGGAGGAGTTGACCATTCTAGTTCATGTGTATTGGTATGGTGAATTCTTTTAGATTATATGTATATTATCTATTTCTGGAGTTAATCTGCTTACTGAAGATAATCTAGCTGTTTACCCACATACCACGTGGAGATTTTCTGCTAAGATTGGATCTATCTGCATAGATAATGAATGAGACTATTAAAGATGTGTTCTTGCATGATTTCAAGTCAGGACGTCCTACCACCCCTATTACAGTAAGCAAAAAATTTAGTTGTTTTGATAAAGATAGTACACTCTTTTAACTATTCTGATGCACGGAAGTAACTTAGGAGGCACTTTAGTAGCTTACTACGAGATTATTGGAGTTCATTGGTATGGAAGATTTTAATCCTCTTGGGTTTTTTCTGAAGAGCTATCTTGCGCTTTGAGATCTCTGGTTAAAAGTTGGTGGATGTAGCGTTTGTTTTGTTCTTGACGGTTTCGCTCAATCTCGAAGTATTGTGTATCATTAATAAAGCATTATCTCGTCGAGCTTTTTCTTGTCATAGAAATGCGGAGCATTACTTACTGTGATTTATTATTATGAAACTAGTACCACATGCTATGATTTTAAAAGAGTCATTGAGGATGCCAGTCGATTGCACAAAGATTCGGTACCATTTCCTTGCTGAAAGATAATACTCTTTTTTTTCAGCCACGATTGAGCACAACACTTCCTAGGGGTGGACTTTAACTTTCACCATCTTGCTTTGGCTGCTTGGGTGTCCACCACTCAATTTTGAATCCACTTCTGTCCTTGTAGAATTCTTATGTAAAAGTTTCTCAATTTCACCTATCTAAATGCACAACTTACTGTCGTTTGGATGAATTGTCACCATCATTTGAGATGATGTCTTTGTAGAGTTTGAAGGCAGTACAATCATGATTTTAAAATTTTTAAAATTAGTAAGAACATTATTATTAGGAAATAATAATATTTATTAAATATATTACTGATTGATATGATTTTAAACTATGTACATACATGCTTGCATTATCAATTCTAATTAGCACTTAAGATACTTTCACTATTTAATGACCACCTCGTTTGTCTACAGGTTTAAGTCACCAATAACATCAATCACATTTTCAAATATTTTATGTTACTTTTAGAGCTAACAAAAAAATGAAAATATAAACTAAGTTTTTTATTTGATACTAAAGAAATTACAACACTTTTCTTTGTCCTTGAATAACCAGTGGTTGTTCCTAGGATTTTTTTAATTTGTGTTTTTTTTTTTTTTTTTTTTTTTTTTTAACTTTTGAACTTGATACAACCTATTATTTTTGTTTTGTCATGTATTTCATACTTATATGCATAAAGACCGAAATTTTCATCCCAACATATAATCAAATATGATTTTTTTATTTAAAAACTATACATATTTAATTGGATCATGTTGCTTTGTTATTCCAAATTGTTATCAGCTTTAATAATCTACAGCTTGTTTCAAATACATTTGATTATATATAGTTGTATTATACATTTATTTTACAATGAAAAACCAAGAATTCAAAACGTATTATTATAATGTTGAATATGACACATAGAAAATACAAAAACATGAAACATTATTTCATTTCAAATTAAATTTATTTTAATCACTTTATGAAATATATTCTATATGTGTTTTGAAATGTTGATATTTTCTAATATTAAGTTATCAAATGACAATGTGTAATAAAATTCAGAATCATCTAACCAATTTCAGATTTTTTAATTTTTAGTTTTTTTTACAATTGTAAACATATAAATAGATAAATGATGAAATAGGAATAAAAGTCATATTAGCTAAAATTATACTATTGTCAATTTCATTTGATCGAAAAGCATTTTAGTGGAACATTCTATTTACTTCGACCAGTCTTCTTTTATGCAAATTCATGTATCTACTTTACCTATTATACCAACTTAATTATTCGGTCCACTATGAACGCTGACTGGACAAGCCACGACAACGACGAGGTTGGTTAGGTGGCGGCGGTGTGAACGCAAACGGGGGTCATTGTGAATCCACGGGGGCCAATGCTAGGGATGTCCACCCATCATCCATTATCCCCATCCACAACTATTCATCCATCGCCCCTCATCCCTTAGGGGTTGTCGCTCCGTTTGCTCCATCCATGCCGTGGTAACCGTGCGTTGCGTTGCGTCGCGTTGTCTTTGCCTGGATTGATGCTCCACTCACGCACTCACCCTCTCGCCCCCCCACAACTCCCCCTCCTCGCCCCCGGCGCCCACTACGCGTGTTGCACTGCAGCTCCCTGCCGCAGTGTCCAGGCCCGCGAGTATTGGACGCTGCATTTTGCTGACGGCGTGGGAGGCTCAGTGGTGGCGTTCTTCAGGGCAAGGCTGGGAGTTGGGGTCCAGGATTTCATTCGTAGCTTTTCTGTGTGAGATTGGGAGGAGAGATGTTCCTGTTGTTTAGCGTTTTGCCATATAAAAGAGTGAGTAATGGCAGCAGTTTTTTGAGGTTTGCAAGAGTAAGGGGGTTGGTTAAGGGGTGGTGGTTGCGGGATTGTAAGAATTGAGCGGGTGGTAAGGACGAGGTGGCGGTGGCAGGCGCTGTATGGTCTGAAGGCGTGGTCTTGTGTGGCGGTCGGATAATTTCGCGACGAGGAGCGAATTGCGAAGATTGTTATCTGTATAAGTAGCCAGTACTGGTGTTGGCTGTTTGTAGTTCAGTGTTGAACTCCGGTCGTGGTACCTACTCGCATTTGGAGTGACGAAATTTCGGAATCCAAGCATCGCATTGTAGGGTGGCCCTGAGCGTAGGTACGTGGCAATGCTTATTTTGGATTCGTTACAGAGGTGATTGTATCAAGTCGGCTGCGACACTAGAAGAGGGCAAAGTTGCTGAATATTTGGGGAATGGTGGTTGGATAATTTGAATTGGAACACGACAGAGAATGCCTGAAAAGAATGCTGACAGCGTCGCACGACATTACATGCTTTTGCCATGCATTGGAGTTAGTTTCATCATTTCCACGGTGTTCTTTTGAAAGGCCACTAAGTTGTGAGTCTGTCGGTTGCTGTTAACCATCTGCAGGTATATATGTACTCTGGTGGCGAAGGTTCTGGTGGTCATTATGCGAATTGGTTGCTCAAGCGTTCCCAACATCTTTCAAGGTACTCATGAGCCACCAAATCACAACTACAAGCAATACTCTCAACATTATTAACGTTAATTGTAAACCTGAGTCATCAGAGTGGGTGTCTGCAAGTGTACCTGCTTATTAACAAGGGGGATGGGCTCAAGTGCATTGCACATCAAAGCAATGCTCTCCGTTGTCAATGATTCCCCTTAAAGAACAATCCTACACTCTCAATTTTACTGCAGCCCCGAAGTGGACTAGTAATGAATGATTGCTTAATAATTCGTTCTCATTGTGCTTCGTGCAGTTTTGATTATGTGGCTGGTACTCAACAGCAGCAAAGTTCCTTGATCAGTACAGTACCGAAGCGTCTCACACATTGTAGTAAAGTATGGACCCCTTTCATTTCCTTAACTCCATGATTGTGACATCGGGATTCTTACTCTATGGACACCTAAGTTTCTCGTTGAAGGAAGAGGCAGGAGAGAAGATAATTTTTCGAACTTAGATACTTTCTGGTCGCAACGAATGATTTCCCTCGCATAGCAGGATTTAATAGTCCGATCTTGCCCGTTTAGGCTTGCGGAAATAACCTGACATTTTGTCTAATGTTTGTATTCCACAATTTCTTTGTAACGCATCCTTGCTACGCATCCAGTACAAGTCCAGTGCTTGAACCCAAAATCATCAAAATTCACCTGTTTTTGTAGCGAAGTTCTCTCTGTTGACGAAGTTGAATAATTCTCTGTTGACGAAGTTCAATTCGTTGAGCACGCACGGATATATATATCTTATGACCATGTATAGAATGCAAGGTCTTCCAGAACAGATGAGTGGTGAAGGAGGTTCGCTACAACGGGGAAAACAACCACGAGCACTGGAAGATGGCAATTGGGTGTGCGACGAACCATCGTGCACCAATGTCAACTATCCCCGAAGAACGGAGGTACTTAATTATTTCACTGTTTTTCGTCATGTAGTTAACATGGCCGTGCATGGCTTTTGGTCCTTCTGTGAATGATTTTTTTAGGACACTAAAACCTATATTCTATTGGTTTATTCATTGGGAATTCGGAACTCAACCTGGGGACAATTATTGACAATTCGAAATAACCATTCATTTCGTAAGCTTATTATGTGCTAGTACGTCCGGAACCATGTATTTGTTTCTGAAATGCCATTTCGAAAAAGGAAAATGGCATTTTTTGTCTGCGAGCATTGGAGTTTGCATCTACTGCATTATGTGCTCCCACATAGGATGCTCCAAGCAGCCAGTTTCTTAGTTTACTCATCAGTGTAAGATTTTCACACATGATTCGGAAAAGAGGTTACGCTAGTATGTGACGTGTCAGTTTCTTAAACTCGCTCGTTATTGTGTTATTGACAGTGCAATAAGTGTGGGAAGCGGAGAGGACCACTTGGGAATGCAGTAGTGAAGGCATACATCGAGAGAATCAAGATTTCTCGCGAAATGGGTCTTTCAGGGTTAGCCCCACATATGGTAATTTTTCTTATGCTTATTAATGTTCTGAATTTATGTCATTTCTTGTTCACTGAGTGTATAACCCTGCAAACTTTTAAAACTTGAAACTCTCACGTCAAATACTAGTAATTTAATGCTTAAAGAGATGTAAACCTGGTCAACTTGTTTGATCAATGAACTTTTTTGTAGTAACACTTCAGAGATTATATTTCGATTGATGATTGAGGATGAAGTAAAACCTTGGGATTCTTGGTCAAACGCATACTTTGTGAGTTTAGTATCGTAATACGAAGAACTTGTAACGAGTTGTTTCGGTGCAGGGCCTGGGAGGTGAGCGCGGTGGGATACTTCACCAAGGCCTGATTCCACACATGGGGGTTGCTGAAAATCAGCAATCTGGAATTTCCATATCTCCAGGATCAAGCCACGTCAATGTTGGAGATATGGAGCCTTGGATGGGAGGATGCTTTGATTCGCCTATTTTTCCGTCGTTTGCATCTCATTACGTTACTGGAGATGGTGGGCTGTCCGGTCGCCGGTCCACTCTCAGGTCACCACCATTACACGTCCTCAAAGGTTGTAAATGTATCATCATACTGCATCAGATTCTAGTCATGCTATTATTCATTACTGTGGGGTTGTAGACTACTAAATGCTGGGCCTTTTATTGTGCAGCGCTGCTACTGAAGGAAAGCGACTAGCAGAGCAACTGGTGGCCTCTTTTGCTGCATCCGCGGATCCAGTAGGGGACGCCGGTGAATGCTTAGCTTCAGCTGCCCTTTGGTTACAGACCATGAAGTCGAGAATTCAAACAGGAGGAGAGTCAGGTTTAGCCTCTACTTCATCTCTTATATCTGGGTCCAATCCACTTGGACTGACCACGCCTTTGAATGGAGTAAACCTTCTCTCACAATCCCATTTAGGTGGAGCCTCTGGCATTGGGAGTCTAGGCTCAGGTGGCTTAGGCAGCCTTGCTCTAAACTCGGGACCAGGATTAGCACATGGCAACAGTTTAGGTAATTATTTAGCACGAGGAGGCAACATTGTCGGGGCTGTCGGAAGTCCGGCAGGGTCTACTCGAGGAATCATGGGTCGCCCAGATCTACGATTTGAGGACTTTAAAGATCGTCCCAGCGACTTTTTACGGGTATGTTCAGTATCTTAACGTAGTGTTTGATCCCTAACATAGTCTCATTTCATACTAAGCAGCTAGTAGGTATACACTAAATTATTACCCGATCTAGGTTTCTAAATGTTCGCACCTGATCTATGTACTCCTAGATAGGATGAAGGTTTGAGGGGATGTATCTCGGTTCTTGCAAAGAGCATCACTCCTGAATACTAGATCTTCATTGGTCTCATTGGTCAGGAATTTGGGGATCCGGCAGCAGTGAATGCAACAGCTATGGGTGGTGGTCAGAGGCCAGAACCAGGAATAAACGGTAATTGGGAATGTGAAGAATGCAAAAATGTCAACTTTCCAAGACGGTAAGCATTCAGTCTTTTCATGGGATATCGATTTGCAGTGCTAGTTTCCTAAATTGGTTTAGCATCTCTGCAATCTTGTCTGTCATGTAGCAGGCTTTCTCTAGTTAGAGATTGTATGAACTCCTTGTATCTAGTATATCTCTATAAGTATCATAACGTTAATTTACGTGTGATCTCAATTGCATCAAAACATTGGTCGCATTTATTGAGAGATGATGGTTGCAATAGGACCAACTGCTTTCAGTGCCACAAGCGGCGGGGTCCTAAAGGAGACGAGATCGTTCGAAAGTATGTGCGGATTTTAATTGAAGACCCAGACAGCATATGCACCTAAGTGGCGTGAGAAATTCTGTTTTGCACCGTCTTTGAAAGACTGGGAATATTTCAATTAGCTTCTTCCATTCCTTGGCGTGACTAGATTTTTATGAAAGAGTTCAATCCAGGTAGAGAGAGTGCCTAACATCACGTTGGTCCAACTCTCATTGAGGTACACAATCTTTACTGATTAACCATATTTATTTTCTTTAGAATTAGAATCATCTGATCTTTTTATAGCAATCTACACGTTTATTGTGACAAGACTTAGTGTGCTCCTACTTTCACTATAATAGTAGTTAGCATGTTATTTTTAATCAGGTTGATCCGGTCAATTTGTCGATATCACCAAGTTTAGTTTAAAATGTCAGTTGATTGACTTTCCTTGGAATCACGTTGTAGTTGGTGCCACTCCTTTGACGTAGTTTTAAAGGAAATCAGTCTATGACGTACTGGCTTTCTCTAGCGTTTTCGAGCTAACTATCTAATTAGCAGGGCATCCTTCAATGACCAAGTTGTACTTACAGCCATATAAGTGCCGCTTATTTTTGCATTCAGATGTTGATCTAGAAGGAGCCACCGTAGCTAGCACCTCCATCAGGAGTTGGTTCAGGTTGTCAAGATTTAGTTGATTAGTTTCTGGGTTTGGAATCCGGAGTTTTTGAGGTCATCTCTGGTGATGTTTTGCCTTTGTAATATTATGTGTCCAGGTATAAAATAAAGCAGGATTGCACGTTTGTTGTGGCTTGACTCAAACTATGCCTTTCAATAGCTTGAGCTCTTATTCTTAATTGTCCTGGTGATCCATACGTGCGTTTTAGATAATTTCTAAACGGATACTCTCAGGTATTTATATTTGCAATATGTTTCTGAAACTAACTAGACTCTAATATTACAAGAATTCAAAACCATACCAAAAAAATTTCGGCTTGCCCAAAAATATTATAATTTAAAATATCTTGTTCCTACATTGTACACTATCCTATGAATTTGCAACAATTCTCTTTATCTAAAACATCCAAATGAGACTGAAAATAAAAAATATAATGAAAATTGTGCCATATCTTTGAATTAACAAGGAAAGTTTTATTGAAAAATTGTATGTGTATATATAAATATATGCTAAGCATTATTAAGCAAATAGTTATAAAAGGAATAGTAGAGCTATTAGTAGAGGTATATATATATGTATAATTTTAAAAAAGACAAAGGGATGCAAATTATAAAACAAAATTTTCAATTTGATATATTAAAATGACTTACTTAAAATCTAATTAAAAAATAGATTATTAAGTAGATTTAACATTATTTTTTTAACTAACAATAAATATATCAAAAGCAAGCACATGTTCATCTAATTTTAAGAATTTAGACAAGTTCAAAAGCATTTGCTTGCTCTTAGCTTGTCTACTTTAATTACTTGTCTTAGACTTAAGAGTGATGAGTGTGGCCTAATGGTAGGAGTTGCCCAAGGGCCTTAGAAAACTTAAGAGCATTAAGTAATCCCAAAGGGCACAAGGAGTAATTTCTTGTTCTTTCACCTATTGTCTATTAGATTTGAATTGATAGCCTTTAGGTTATGGAAACTCTCTACTACTATGCAAAATCTTTTTAGCACATGACTTTCCACCTAAACTAGTGCCTTTTAAGGAAAGAATTGTTGTGTTTTAAAATTTAACTTGTAAATAAAATTTTACTAGACAATATTAATCTATATATTGAGTTTGAATACTTGTTTGTAAAAGTGCATGTTAAAATAACATGCTAGATCATTTTATAAATAATTTATAATAATATCTGATAAGAATTTATATTTAAATGATGAAACATGACATAATTAAAATTAAATATTTTTCTAGTCTAATTAAGTTTTGATTTCTGTCTTGTACCACTATAAAAATGATGTTTTTAAAATAAAAAAAAATTCAAAAGTATAAAATATGAAATTAAGTTTGCATCAATAGATAATTTTTTAATAGAAAATAAATTTTATTTATTAAGAAATAAAATAAAAACTTATTTCTATTTTTAATGTAGCATTAAAATCTATTATTTAATAAATTAAATATTATTTTATTCTTATAAATCTATGATCTTTGATATTATTTTAGAATTTAAAATAAATATAAATATAAATATAATTTTATTGACATTCTAAGCACTTAATATATATATATATATATATATATATAAAGTAGAAGAACTAATACTTATTATTGTAGAGACGTATATATATTTTTTAATAGGATATTTATACCTAGAGACCCACTTTGAAAGACCATGGTCCAAAAGTCTTATGAAGATTCTTGACTTAACCATCTTCCAAAAGTATCACTCTTTGCAGATAATATAAATTAAGAAAAAACCATAAAATAGACTAATTTATCTTTTTATTACAATTATTAATGTGGTAGCTTATACATTTTTGTTGTATTGAATTAATATATATTAAGTACTAGAACATTATATATATATATATATATATATATATATAAACTTATTTTAATTTCTATAAAATTAATTTAAATATATATATATATATATATATATATGTAGAAAACAAGATCTCTTACATATTTTTAGATTTTACATAAATGATTTACACAAAGTCAATACATTTATGTTGAACCGACTTGCTGGTTTTTTGTGCATTTGCAATGAAGAATTTATGAAAGTAACGCAAGCCACATGACACGTCAGCAGAGGAGCGGCCATAGGTGCAGGCCCCGGTCACCAGGCCCAGGAGGGGGGGGGGTATCCGCGCGTGCTCGCTCGCCCTGAATCGGGAAGCCGTGATCCCGCCCTCCTGCGAACCTGCTCGCCCTCCTCCAAGCGAGGGTGGGGCCGGCCCCTCCGCCTCCGCCATCAATCGCTAGCTAGCATAATGCGATCACGGTGGCTCCGATTTCACCCATGCTTGCGCAATGATATTGCGTTATTGCCGCGCTACGTCTTAGATCTGCTACCTGTGCGCAGCGGAGAGCGATTCCACGTTGAAATAGAGGACGAGAGTGCCAAGCGCTAGAAGATCTCGCCGATTCATTTATAGGAATTTGTCGGTGTCGGGGCAGCTTCGATTTGGTTTTAGGTTTTTGAAATGGTGGATCGGATGAAATGATATGGGTCGCTGTGCTGAGGGATTGCATGAGCAAGCGGCGCTTCGGAGGGTGGGAAGGCCGTGCTTGGGCGAGGTAAATGATTGCGGAGCTGGCGAGGGTTGATGGTTGAGCTCGGAGAGCCAGAGTTGGAAGGGATTTTTATGAGTTACTGTTTCGAATTCTTAGGAAGCTTCCAGATCTTGGCTAGAAGGTCGTGCTGATAATCGGAGGTGGATTGGTTCTGAGGAATTAGAAATCCAGTATCGCTGTAAGAGGCACGGGAGATTCTGGAGACGTGTTGCGGATATCTGGGCTGTGTTTTTTTGTGAATTGAATTGAATTTTATTGAATTTTATTGAATGCGCTAGGGGAGGACTGCGGAGGCGATCCGATAGTGGTGACAGATTGGTGATAGAGAGACACCGAGTATTGTCGCATTGTTGATAAACCGAGCTGAAATGGGGGAGTCCGAGTTGAGTATGTTAGTTGCCTCCACAGCGCAGCTGATAATTGCAAGGCAGGCGCTATGTGAAACTTTGAAGAAGACCCGGGAGCTTGGATTGGCTTTAAGTAAGTCGGAGAATAAGTTGCAGGATATTAGTGGGAGGTTGAAGCCTATCGAGGAAGCAATGGCGCCACTTCTGCTTGGGACTGTGTCAGCTCGATGCTTCTCTGGTCAGATTGAGGAAGCCTTGGGCCCAGCGAAAACAGTGCTGAAGAAATTTGAGGAGTTAAGAGCGCTGGAAGTAACTCTTATGCGGGATCCTAAGGAGAATCTCGAGGCCTACCTGGTCGCTGTGCAGAAGCTTGATGAGTGTGTCAGTTATATTAAGCTAAATACAAAAGGCACTATGAGACTCTTGCAAGACGCCGCGGAATCCGTAATGCAGCAGGAAGCAGTCGGAAAAGCTCGTGAACAGAGGCTTATTGAATCCATTTCTCTATTGAAATCGTATAGCACAGGTCCATATCTTCTAACCACTCTTTTCTATACCCTACTGACATAATTCATGGTACGAATGCTTTTTTTTGTGTAACACGCCTGTATTCCACGCTGACATTGTAGAACTTGATTTTTGGTACTGGGTTGAGTTAGGGCTAGCTTTCGTTATCAATTACATTCTTAACGTACTGGTCTGCGGATAAGAGAATACCGTAATTGCTTGTGGTGCTTGGGTACGTACTTTTGAGAACCACAAGCATCTAGTGTTTATGGATAAACGGTGATTTTTTAGTATCTTAAGCGTTGCCTTTGATTGGGATTGCCGTGTAAGCTTGCTTTAGGGCTGTGAACGTCTGGTTCTAGGTAGATGTCACTACCTTCCAAGGCGAGATGCTTTACCGTAGTCTTATTGTGTGCTTTATTTAGTATCTCACCTTATTGTAATATACTGTTTGTTTTGTTTTGGTAATGAATTCCACCACTTGCCTTCTTTCGGCCTTGTGGGTAGCGAAGTGCATAAAACTGTGATAGTTTCTCCTCTGTTTTTTACCTGGATGGTGTGGCGAAATCATAGCTCTCATACAACCTGTAGACTAAATCTCAGGCCTCAACAGGTTGAATATCTTTGAAATAGGGTTAAACCAGTAACTGTAGTTGAGACCCAAGTGTGTTGGTAGGATTGGAGGTATTTGGGTTTGGACACTGTATTCCATTGAGAGTTAACTGGTTGTTAGTGGGTCCACTCACCCTAGTAGCGTATTGAAGTTGAGTATGTAACATTTGAAGGTATGGCGTATTTTATGGCGAGGAAGCGATCGATTTTGTGGCGCATGATTTGTGGAGTAAATGTATGACGTGATTGGAGTGAGTTAACTTGAGTTAGTGATCTGAATGCAATAGTCTTATGCAATGTAGGTGAACCAAACCCAAATTTGGATGGTGGACTCCTGGGCATTGCATTGGAGAGAATAGCTAAAGAATTCAAGCGCATAATGGTACAGCACACGTTACCGTTGACACTTCCTGATCGCCTGGACGAGACAGAGAGGACGAACGGGAACGGCTTAACAGATCAGATTATGCTACCACCTGCAGTACTGAAGCGGTTGCAGGCCATTATGCAAAACCTATCCAGTAACGGAGGTCTTGAAAAATGTGTTGAGTCATACCGAGAGATTCGAAGTACTCGAGCTTTCGTCAGCCTCCAGGTACTGTGGCACACGATTTTAATTCGACTGGATAATCTCTCGGAAGCATGTAATTGTTGAGGTTGTATAAGATATAAATGACGCTGGTGAAATTTCAGGCATGCCATTTTGAACCACTTTTGACTAGATGAGCGCAAGATCTAATAATATTTGGTTAGTATCCTGCAGGGGTTGAAGTTAGACTACTTGAAATCTTGCAACCCAGAGGCCCTTGAGAAAATGGATTGGGATATTCTGCAAACCATGATAGGGAAATGGTCCGAGCATATTGAGGTAGCTGTTAAGGTGTTATATGCTAGTGAGAAGCAGCTCTGTGAGCAAGTCTTGGGGAAAGTTGCCAACGGTGCCTATATCGACGAATGCCTATATAAGGTGGCGAGGATAGGAATGGGCCAGTTCATAAGTTTTGGAGAGGGTGTTGCTCGCAGTCAGCGCGCTCCTGAAAAGTTATTCAAATTGCTCGACATGTACGACGCACTGGAAAGATGCATGCCAAATGTAAATAGTTTATTTGATGGCGAATGTTGTCGTGAGCTCCGATTGCAATTACGGGAACTACAAAAAATGGTAAACATTGACTCTTGTCCGATTTTCAGATTAGTCAGTTTTCTTAACATTTCTGGAGCTGGCATGCTCCTCATTCTCGGTTTCCATATGGATGATTGTTGTATTCGTAATTCTTTTACGCTCTTCGTTTGTTTTGATATCAAATGCATCTATCTTCTCGCCACTGTCGAAGTGGTCTTTCCTGTTATTATTGTGAAGTGTAACTTTTGATCTTAGCCACCAATGTTTGGATCTTTTTGCTGAATTCTTAATTCTGTTATGTTCTTGCATTTTGCTTTGACATTGAAATTTTCAGATAGTAGCTCAAGCCTGCCGTACTTTCTGGGAGTTCAAACAATGGGTAGTTGAGCAGCAGCATGAAGTGTCGGTGGCGCCCGACGGAAGTGTGACAAAACTCAGCAGTTATGTGGTCAATTATCTCAAATACTTGGTCGGTGATATATACAACCCAATCATGGACAAAGTGCTGAAAATTGAACAAACTTGGCGAGGCCAGGCCCGACCAGAAGAGAGTGGACTTGCTCATGGAGTTCTTCTCTTTATGCAAGCGCTTGAGCGACAGGTTGAAGCGAGGTCCAATGATTATACCGACCCTGCATTGCGATACATATTTTTAATGAACAATATATGGTATATGAGAACGCGTTCTAAGAAATGTGAGCTCGGTGGATTGCTAGGCGATCAATGGTTAACTGAGCAGCGTCGAAAGGTATTCAGGCTTCTCAACACTTCATTTTTTTGACACGCGTCGCTGTACACACTCGAGTTGTTTTCAAAAGTTTGAATGTGAATGCTTTTGTCATGCCCGATTTTTGAACTCGACCGTGAACTTAGGTGATGGAATTGCAGCACTCAGGGGTTTCATCTAAACTTTCTTTGTCCAAGTTAGTTTTCTGCTTTTAGCAAGTGATTATCACCAGCTATGGTTAAGCTGAGAGTTTACCATGTGCAGGTAGAGCAATATACATTGGCATACGAGCATGAAGTCTGGGGTGGAGTGCTGAAGTACCTCACTCGAGAAGGGATCAACTCACAAGCAGGAAGGACTGTGGTCCGAGATCTTGTCGCCAAACGCATCCGTGATTTTAGTTCCGCTTTCGACTATGCTTGTCAAAAGCATCAAAGATGGATTATTGCCGAGGAAGATCTCCGAGAAGGGACTAAAAACGCTGTTGTGCAGGCAGTTGTTCCTACTTACAGAAATTTCCTTAGTAATTTTGCGCACCTATTGGAATCTGGAGGTGGATCCAGGAATTACTGCAAGTACACGCCTGAGAATATCGAGCAAATGATAACCGATTTGCTTAATGGAAGGCTTGAATTATCTCGAACTGGGGCACATCAGGGTGGTGGGCATGGCAACCATGGTTCACACGGACGACAAGCTCACGTGCCGTACGCAGGGGATGGCCATAGATAGGTAGGTCATGCTGCTCTTCCCGTTTGAGAAGATAATCTTCAACGTCCAAGCCAAGTTCGCACTCTATCAAAAACGTATTTACATTTACTTAATTGCAAGAAATCGGCCTTTGTGGCGACGGAATAGGCTATAGATGCCTTTCCAGAATCACAACCATTCGGTTGATTGTCACGACCGAAGGATTGTTTTTTGAACATGTATGAATACTTTGAGGGTATGGATGGTTCCAATTAAGTTAGAAATTATATTTTTGAAGAGAATCTCAATAACTTTGAATTAGTATCCTTGATGATATCAAAACTGATGACGATTATGAAGAACGGTGTTATTTTTATTGTTTTATCACTCTATTTATGTATGTTTCTCATGTATGTATGCATGCATATATATATATATGGCCAAAGTATGCTGTTCAAATATGATTTTTAAAAAATAAAAATAGTATGTAATAATATCATATATGCGTTTAATTACATTCTTCAATTTTGGATACAGTTTTGCAAATTTTTACTAAGTCTTTTTAAAACCTTTAGGACCTTTTAATTTAGTTATAGAATTCTTCCATCCTTCTCTGTACTAACCATGTTTAATTACTGTTTGCATGTTTGCTTTCATTTTCATTTTTTAGTTTTAATGAAAATTTATTTCAAATATAACAGTAATTAACTATTAGTTTCACTAGATTTTCATTTTTATATGCAGCATTATCAGACAACACTCACATTTTTAAAATTCTGTTAAATGTATAAACATCAACACTTAAGCTTGCTGCTATAATTTAATGTTTTAATATTTTAATTCAAAAATATAAAGTATAAATAAATAATGTCAAAATCAAAATAAAATAAGTACAATTAAATATATCAAATTTATAATATAATTAGATCAAAATTTTATTTAAATTTTAAAAAAATTGATAAAATATAAAATAAATATACATTAAATAATGTAACTATTTGGTTTAATGATATAATTTTATAATTAATATATATATATATATATATATATATATATATTTTTTTTTTCTTCTTAGAATTTTTTTTTTTTAACTTTTTAATCTTTTTTTTTAAC
Organism: Physcomitrellopsis africana; assembly: GCA_036785485.1. Taxonomy (NCBI): domain Eukaryota; kingdom Viridiplantae; phylum Streptophyta; class Bryopsida; order Funariales; family Funariaceae; genus Physcomitrellopsis; species Physcomitrellopsis africana. The sequence continues at coordinate 535,983 of JAWRVF010000140.1, read as the reverse complement.
ATGAATAATTTTTTCTAACTACAAATTATATTTTTAAATCATATTATATCTTTCCACACAACCAATGCCAAGGATTTTAATTATATAAATATATAAATATATATTTATATATATATATATATATATATATATATAATACTTAATAAAAAAATTATCTTCTTTACTACAATAAAAAAGTGCCTATTGTTGTGTGTTTTAATCAATCACCTACTTTTATCTTAAAAATGGATGAGACTAGCTCCTTAATACCAAAATGAACTCTAATTTTGAATGCTTATTTTATTGTGAATTGTTGTAACATGATCAATAGTACAATAGTATTGCTACTGCTTTGTTTTTAAATGCTCTCTTTAATTAGATTGTTTATAAAAATAATATTAATTTAGGATGTGCATATAGATAGCAAAAGGGCTAAGAAGTCTACAATTTTTCAATTCTATAGTTAAATGTTGAATATCACTCTCATTGCATTCTTTATTGAGTTGGTTGCATACTATTGATAATGTTTTTGCACAATGTCATTTATTTTTTGAATCTAGAAGAAGGTTATTTAATTATTCTAAAAATAAATAAGAAATGTAATGAATGCAATGACAAGAAATAAATATATGAAAAATAGAATAGATGATATTTTTAAAACAAAGTAAAATTTGCTCTTTAACTAATTTCTTTTCTATGTATTTAAAGATTATTTAATGGTATCACTGGCAGCAATGAACCTCATGTTAACCACATGTGTTTGTATTATTCAATTTTAGTCTTTGCAACTATATAAAAAATTGTGTTTATATATATATATATATATATATATATATATATTAGTCACAATTCTTATATAAAAATTTGTAACTAGTCAAAAATAAAACTTTTGCATTTTAGTAAAATTTATTTTTATGACACCAATTTGAAACTCAATTAAATTTTTTTGGAATTATTTTCTTTTTTAATCAAGAAGAATATTTTTACACAATATTAGAGAAGAAATGCTTAATTTAAATTCATTTGCACAATAGTTTATGTGTACAAGGGCTCAAATCTCTGATTGTAATAATTATTTTGCAATTTGTATAAAAAAGAACCACAAGAATGACAAGCAAAGGTACAATACTTTCACTGCTAATAAAGTTTTTGCAATTAATATTAACAAAGAAATTGCATTTAAAAGAAGAATAATTATTCTCGAAATGGTTGATGGTCTTTAATGTATATGATATTTATAATTTCTAAATATATTCTATTATATCTCTTAATAAAGAATTAGAATTAAAATTAATCTAATAAAACAATTAAAATAATAGAAGCTATAAAAAAGTAGAACTAAAAATAAAAATAATAAAAAATATTATAATAAATGGTAGAAAAAATAGCAAGTGCAATTTTAAAGATAAAAAATATTATACAAGTTATCAAAATGCATCAATTTGATATATATATATATATGATCCAAGAAAAGACTTTAAAATAATGATTGATTTTTCTAAAACAAATTAAAGATTTTTGTAGTACTTAAAATTTAAATCTTTTAAATTGATATAATTATTATGTATTGATAATTGTAATTCATGTACAAATTTTTTTTTTCTTACTAAAATCAATGCTTTTGTATTATATTTAGTATTTGATTTTTAATATTTTTATTTCTTAATACCTTCAAAAGATATTTAAATTTATTAATTGAACAAAAGATTTTTCTTTGGATATTTTTTTTGACAAAGATTGCATATATTAAAATTTATATTTTGGTATAGTGATACATTAGTTTATTATATTTGACAGAACCAATCTTTTGCAACACCTGTACGTAAATACAAAATCAATCTTTTACACCATATAAATTTTATTTTTATAAAATATCTATTAAATATATATATATATATATATATATATATATATATATTCTATTTCCAATAAATATAAATAAACCCTTCTATTTCTATGTTAATATATCTAAAAGCAAAGGCATTTTAAAATAAAAATCTTGTTTTAAAAATCTATTATAATTTTTAAAAATCATACTACTTGCTCTTAAATATTAGCAATTTCAATTGATAGTCTTTAAAATAAAAAAATTAAAAAGATCTTTAAAAATTCTTCTTCCTTCAAATTATTATTTATTAATATAGCCTATTATAGAAAACAAATTGTTATCAACTACAACATGATATATATGAAATTTAGAAAAAAAATCATTTATAACTTAAAATAAATGGTGATTCACTGCTAGGCTAAATAATACAAAAGAACTAATTATATCTTTGCTTGAAATTGTCTTTAACTTATAGTAAATGTTGACATTGAATGAAACATTTCAAAAACCACTAATTCAGCAAAACTAACTAAATAATTACTTGTACAGAAAAGTAAATAAATAAATAAGAAACAATCTAAATATAAACATATACTATGGACATTAAAATTTTTTACTTCTATTTTGATAAGAATTTTAATTATCATCAATCCATGCATTAAATTTAATTTGGAAGATTACATTGAGAGCTTCAATATCTTTTTAATTAAGAACAAATGAATATATATATATATATATATATATATATTATCTACAAAACATACATTGAATGAAAAAATATTATATTAATTAACAATATTAAGTGCGCTCTCTTGATTAACCTCTTTCTTAACTCAAATCTCTCCTAAATATTAAATAGTGCTTCATAAGAAAGCATACTCTAAGTTTAAGTGAAGTATTGACAAAATGATAAATTGGCATATAAAGATAATAAAATATTCATGAGGTATTTCCTCCTCTACAACCATGCCATAAACATATTTAAAGAGTTTGGAGTAAAGAGAGTGGAAAATATCCAAATTTAAAATTTTGATGCAGTAATAATGACTATGTTGGTTGTTGGTATTTTGCCACAATATGCTTGTATATACAAGTCTCTGTATATGGTCTAGTAAAGAACAATTGTAAAAAAAACCTCCTCTGATTCTATTTTGATTGCCACATTAAGATTCAACCATGTTTCTCTTTAATCATGTAATTTTCCATAAATGAGTGGATTCTTCTTTTACTTGCCATGGGCTGTGAGTAACATATGCATTCCCAAAGTTATATGAGTTTTAACTCCTAAGTGCAATTCAAATATAATATTTATTGAATTATATATATATATATATATCTACACTTTTTGTTATTGATAGTATTTTCTGAAATCACTTTCAAACATCTACCAGTGTTCTACAATATTATTTCTCATTAATCTTTACAAAATATTCACATAAATTATTCTAACATTTTATTTGCATTGTGAAAATAAAATTTGTGATATGATTAAAATTATTACACATTTGTAAAGGAAAACTGCATCATCATTCTAAAACTCCAGTATTACTGAGATTTAGGTATTGACACTTTTAATGGGGTTGAAAAAGGTTATATAAAATTATTCAAAATGCTTCACAATAGTTAAAGTATATATATATATATATATATATATCTACATAATTCAAAAAAAGAAAATCTAAAAAATCTAAAAAACCACATAATATCAATTTTAAAAATCTCTAAATATACATATTTTAAAAAATTTGTCGTGAAATATTTTACATCAGTAATTGTCTATCAAATGATATTACAAATTTTAGCATTTAATAAACAGATTCTGTTTATGTGTTATTATTTTGTCTTCATATGCATAATCAGAACTAATTGAAATGTATTTATGCTTTATAACCAGTATGAAATGATTGAAGTATAACCAAAATACAAAATTATAATAAACAGTAAAAAAATGAGTATAAATTTGGTGCTTTAGATTTCTAATTTAAATCTAATTATGTTTTGATATCCTACTATTCACTTATTTGAATGTGATGTGTTGGTATTTCAAATTTTATTGTTAAATTAATTAAATATAAAAATAAATATTTAATATGAATATGCTTAGTTTTTTCTTTTTTCTTCTTCTTCTACAAAATCATGTATTTAAAAAAACATAAAATATAAATTTACTTTTATTATTATTACTATTCTAATTTCTGAAGGCATATTTCTTTTGGAACTTCAGGAAACACACATACATACCTTACAAGATTAAGATTTACAAAAGTTATATAAGTATGTGTAGAGATGTAAAGAGAACTACTTTAAAGAGTTATTTAATTTCTGCTTTCAAAAACATGTAACCAAGAAAAAAGAAAACCAACATCTTGATGATTATTATTTTTTTAGTTTCAATAGAAAATTTGTATTTTAGTTTATCTTATCAAAATAGTGAACATTGAATATATCTTTTGAATTTAAAACAAAATGCAAATCAAATTTTAGATTTTAAAACAAAATACAAATAAAATTTTAAAAGTAAATAAAAGAAAACGAATTGAATTAAACAAAATTCAGAATTAAAATCAGAATTTAACAATTAAGCATTTTCTTTGGCCTAGTTTTCGATTAGAAGATTTAGCATCGTTTTCGAGCTACATACCCACGTTTAACTCTAGTCATTTATGTCTATTCTCGTAAATTACTTATTGATTTTAATTAAAAAATAAAAAAAGGACTTCTTTATATTTTATAGCATAAAAAACTTGGAATGCAGAAAGATAAAACAAGAAATAAAATGTTGCAATATGAACAAGAGAGCAACAAGCATGGGCACAACCATTAATATACAAGCATGCTATGTGTTTGATTGTGAGGCGATTGACATGAAAAGTGGATAGAACCGACACACAGTAACTGTGAAACATGATACTTATTTCTATTAACAGTTTTTATATTAAACAAAAGGAGGAATCCGAGAGAGAGAGAGAGAGAGAGAAAAGGTTGTTAGTGCGATGAGATGCCACCTGTACACTTACAAAATACCAACGGACACGTAGAAGACGAATGGAAGAGAGCATCATTGTATCAGGGAATGAGGCATGTGGAGTGTGGCGCTGACATGACGTGGAGGAAAATTACGGCAGACAAAAGAAAAAGAATAAGAAGAAGAAGACGACGACCAGAAGCGGAATTGAATGAAGGGAGTGGAAAAGGAAGGCTCACAATGGAAGCCCGCTGCGACGGAGGGACAAAGAAAAAGTATCAAGGGAGAAAGGAAAAGGAAAAGGAAAGAGAAGAGGAGAAGGAGAGATACGAACTGGATTAGAGGAGTGCAGTACTGCAAGAGAGAGGGGGTGGGGGGGGGACAGCTCAGCAATCTTATCCGAAAGCAGCGAAGCTCCAGCGCAGCAACGGCTTCTCCCCCCCCCCGCCCCGCCCGCCCCCAGGCCCCAAAACAGCGCAGGGGGGGGAGTGTGCTGGGCCCAGGCGCCCCCCGTGGCCCGGGCACCTCTATTGCCTCCTCCTGTCCCATTGTAATTGTCTCTTGACACAACAGCAGTCTATCTTCTTCACCCTTCCTCCTCTGCCCTTCCTCCCTCCCTGCTTCCCCCTTCCCCGTCAACTTGCTGGCCTGTGTCCTCCCTCGCCTCGCTTCTTCTTCTTCTTCTTCTTCTCTCTTTCTGTCTCTCTCCTTCATTGCCTCATTTGCGACATTTTTCTAGGGAGTTCCACTCCGGTGTTTACAAGCGCAGCGCACTTTGACATTTGTTCCAATTCGCTGCAACGCGCATCTCGCGATCAAAGCTCTGAGGCCAACCGGACTTCCTTGGCTGGTTGCTGCATGGTGGTTGTGCAGAGGAGTCGTCTTCGTCGGTACCTCTGTTGTCGATGATAGAGTTTTTTCTTTTTTTCTTTTTTTTCTTTTTTTTCTCTCGGTTCTTTTAGCGCTTGTCGTTCCCTTTCCTCCCTGCCGCTATTGAGGTTCCTCTAGGGTTTCCTTTTTCCAAGGCCTCGTTTCTGCCGATCTGGCTTTTCTCTGTGAAAAATTTCAGTTCCGCCGGTGCTGTGTCACATTTGGGGAAGTTGTTTGAAGTCTTCTGATCTAGGTTTTAGGGGCGGATCGCTCCTGTTCAGTGGATTAGAGAATCTGGCCCCCTTCTTGTGTGCTGCGGATATAGATAAACAGGAGGATTGGCTGCTCAAGTACCTCATGGAGGGCGACGGGGTGCGTAGACCGCGTGTGCTAGAGGGTGGAATCCCGTGTTGGCGTTGTAGCTAGTAGTTGACATACGCTACCGAATTATTGTAGGTTTTACCTGAATCGGCTTGGATGAAACGAAACGTACTTTCGTGTTCCCAGCTGTGTTGACGTGGACGGTGGTGCACGTCGTGGAATTGACAATCCTACGCCGCTCTTGTTAGATATGCGTGTGTGGAGTGTGATGAAGCGGCGGTGAAGTAGACAGAACGTATTGGAAGTGTAACGATGGTGTCAAGGTCGTATAGTAATCTTCTGGATCTGAATGAGGATTCCACAATATCCACTGATTCTTCCTTGGGCCTCACTCGATCAAGTGGTGGCTGCTCATCGCGTGCGGCCATCGCTCGTGGGCCGTCCGACGGAACCAATCATGATGATGATAGGCCTGTCGGGCACCGCGATGAGATCGTCAACACTGAGTCATTGGGAATGTCGGACGAGAATCGCATGCTTGTTGTTGCGCACATGTTGCCGCTGAACGCTCAGCCTCATCCGAGTGGAAACAGCTACGTATTCGAGTGGGACAAAGACTCGCTGCTTTGGCAGCTCAAAGATGGATTACCGGCTGGAATGGAGGTTGTCTACGTAGGATGTCTGAAGGTGGAAATCGATGGACCCGATCAGGATGAGGTTGCTGCCACCCTTCTTGAGAATTTCAATTGCGTTCCCGCTTTTCTTCCCGAAGAACTGAAATCCAAGTTTTATCACGGGTTTTGTAAGCAGACGTTGTGGCCCCTATTCCATTATCTTCTACCCCTTAGTCCTGAGCATGGAGGTCGATTCAATCGCATGTGGTGGCAAGCGTATGTATCCGTCAACAAGATTTTTGCTGACAAGGTGATGGAGGTCATTAGTCCTGACGATGACTATGTGTGGGTGCATGATTACCACCTTATGGCTTTGCCTACCTTTTTACGTAAGCGATTCAACAAAGTGAAGCTTGGGTTCTTTTTGCACAGCCCGTTCCCTTCATCCGAGATTTATCGGACTCTGCCGGTGCGGGATGAGATACTAAGGGCTCTACTGAATGCAGACTTGATAGGGTTTCATACATTCGATTATGCGAGGCACTTTTTATCCTGTTGTAGTCGTATGCTGGGCCTGGAGTTCGTGTCCAAGAGGGGCAGCATTGGAGTAGAGTATTATGGCCGCACCGTGGGTATTAAGATCATGCCCGTGGGTATCCACATGGGCCAGTTCGATGCGAGCCTGAAACTTGCCGATACGAAGTGGCGCATTGGGGAGATCCAGGAGAAGTATAAGGGCAGGATTGTACTTCTCGGTGTGGACGATATGGACATATTCAAAGGCATTGGGTTGAAGTTCTTGGCTATGGAAGAGCTCCTGAGGGTACATCCCCAGTGGAGAGGAAAGGTTGTCATGGTGCAGATTGCTAATCCTGCAAGGGGCAAAGGCAAGGATATCGAAGAGGCCAAGAATGAGGCTCATGCAATTGCTTATAGAGTCAACGAAGAGTATGGGTTTGAGAACTATCAGCCGATTGTCTTGCTGGAGACTCATGTGCCACTTTTTGAGCGGATTGCATATTACACAATCGCAGAGTGCTGCATTGTGACTGCAGTGCGTGATGGTCTCAATCTCATCCCATATGAGTATATAGTGTGTAGGGAAGGCGCTCCTCGGCTGGCGGGATCGGAAAATCATCTTAACGACTCTTCGGCTAAGAAAAGCATGTTAATAGTGTCCGAGTTTATTGGATGCTCACCTTCTTTGAGTGGTGCAATTCGGGTGAATCCTTGGAACATTGAGATGGTTGCAGAGGCTATGAATGTTGCGATCACGACGAAAGATCAAGAGAAGCACCTGCGGCATGAGAAGCATTACAAATACGTGAGCACACACGACGTTGCATATTGGGCGAAAACATATATCTCGGATTTGCAGAGAACTTGCAATGACAACTTTAAACGCCGGTGCTATGGAATAGGTTTTGGGCTAAGTTTCCGGGTTGTAGCCCTGGATCCTAGCTTCAAGAAGCTGCGCACTGAGCTCATTGTTTCCGCATACAAGAAGAGTGTCCGCAGAGCCTTACTTTTGGACTATGATGGTACAGTGATGCCTACATCACACAAAGAAAGTCCCAGCCCTGAGGTTTTGGATCTTTTGAATACTCTTTGCAGCGACCCTAAGAATGTGGTGTTCATCGTTAGTGGTCGTCAACGGTCGAAGCTTGCGGAATGGTTCAGTTCCTGTGAGAAACTAGGTCTTGCTGCTGAACATGGATACTTCTACAGGTGCAGATATACTCAATTCTCTGAATCAATTTATGCTTGCTCTTTTGGCCATTGTGTGGCATTTTTGAGGAAACACTGTCGGTTATTGGTTTTTGTGAGGCTTTTCAGCGTCTGCGACTTGTTCTCTCCTAATCCGGCTAAATCTGTTAACCACAATCTGAAATTCTTCATAGGTGGAGTCGGGATTCCGACTGGGCTACTTGCAGATTGCAGAGTGTCTCAGAGTGGGACCGGTTGAATCCCGTAGAGCGTGAAGTGCCGTCCATGAGCTTTGATTGGAAACTGGTTGTAAAGCCAGTCATGCAACTTTATACGGAGTCAACAGATGGATCTTACATTGAGGACAAAGAAAGTGCACTAGTGTGGAATCATCGATTTGCAGACTCTGACTTCGGAGCTTGGCAAGCTAAAGAGTTGCAAAATCATCTAGAAAGTGTATTGGCGAATGAACCAGTCACGGTAAAGAGTGGTGCGCACATTGTGGAGGTTACACCACAGGTACGCAGCAGAATACAAGTATAGATCATCTAATGTTGAATCACGGAACATTGTTTGTGAGCTCTTTTTTCCGGATTTCGGTAATGGTTTTTGACTCATGTTATGCATGTTATATCGTTGGTGAACGTGTTTCCTTTTTGCATATCAGGGCGTGAGTAAGGGCGTTGTGGTGGAGAAGTTGCTCTATATGATGGAGAAGGAACATGGATCCTTGCCAGATATGGTGCTGTGTGTTGGCGATGATCGGTCAGACGAGGATATGTTTGAGAGTATTGAGTCTCTCATGAATCATGCTCCTTCTGCTGAGGTATTCGCATGCACTGTGGGTCAGAAACCCAGTAAAGCCAAGTACTATTTAGATGATGTAGTGGAGGTGATCAAGATGCTACAGGGGTTGGCAAATGCCTCTAGTAGGTCTTCTGCCTCGTCACTTCCTCAGCTTTCCGATTTCTCATCCTTTCATATTTAGGTGAGTCCTGTTGTTCAGGTTGCATTTGATGTGATGTGAACTCCATTGTAGCGTCTCATCGAGATTAGTATTATAATTTTGTAGACTATGCGGTGGTAATGATCTTGGTTTTATGGGTCATAATGTTTGAGTTGAATGCAGTATATATTACCACAGCAGGTATTATTAATTTGACTACGCGGTTTACCAATTTCAGTGGCAGTTATTAGTCTTCAAGGGTCAATACAAAGAGGCGATTCTTAAATTTGTTGTGGGATTCTTGTGGGATTTTAATGTCTTCGAAATTTTCGCTGAAAACGGTAAACTGCTCTCCAGGTCAAGCAGACGGGGAAGCGATGCTAATATCTTGTTGGCAATGAATGTTTCATGTATAGTTCTTTGTGGTAGTTGCAATTACTAACTTGATTTTAATTACTGTCTTGTTCTCATGTCCGCACTTTCCATCTTTCTATGTTATGCAGGTGGCTCTGTAGAAGCTGATAAGAGTAGGGGTTAGATTTAAGCAAGAAAACATCCTTTTCATGCAGTTATATGCTCCAGGTATGTCACATTTACTTTCTGGTTTTGTACTTTTTGGAAGTCTGTCTTCGCTGATTTACATTCAAAGTTAGTTTCTTAGCTTATGGTATCACTTGTGCAGCGGTGTTGTACTTTTAAATTATATGTCAAAGCAAACCGCCTTGTGGGCTCATACTTCTGTAACTTTTTTGATTAGTGGGTTGGTTATCGGTTTTGGTGTCAGTAGGTGGGAGCAGGAATGTAGCTGGTGCAGCGACAGCGGTGAGTGCAAGCTTAATAAAAAAATGGCTGCTAAACGCTGCTATCAGTGCTGGAAATCAGGCCGTTGCTCAAGGATGTGATTGATTGCAAACAGACAGATTGACCGAGTGATTCTTCGCATGGGAAGAATGATGCCGGTTTTCTACATTCATTGCCTTGTCTTAGGTTGCTTAAAAATTCTGTAACAGTGTTGGCTTGGTTACTCCATCACCACAACAGTCTGTGCCGAGATTTCTTTCAGAAGAATTTGGAAATCTAGTTTGTTGCAACTAGGTTTTTTTTGTTGATAAACGCTCAGTCTTTGCTTTTATTTCAGCATGATCAACAAAGTAGATGAAATTTTTCGATGCTGTACACTCCATTTCCTCAGCAAATCGGCTGTCCTGCAAATGCGGAGTTTTTACACCCAGCTGTATATGGCGGCTCATTATTGGAGGAAACAGTGCTCTATCAGTTTAAATCTTTGAAGGAAGATGGTATCCTGGAATGTTCTTTTGGGTCATGTATGTTGGTACCGTCTTTTATGCGATTATTATTCCGTTTTACCCGTTTTTCAACGGACAAGATCTAAAACTGTGAATGGGGAATAGAATGGTTAAAATTGTTTTTGATGAAGGGTCTCATTTTCCAGTAATCCTTATCCTGGATATTTTCAAACCTTTAAAAGTGAAGGCTCTATCGGTATTTCTGGAATATGCAAATACCCTTGTTCCGGTATTCGAGGCCTTGTAATTTCTTTTATTTAGTGCAGACTCTCTATTTATAAATCAGATGTGTAAGTGCACAGACATTAAAGCTTGTATTTATTCCTGGAAATATTGGGTTGTGAGAAATGAATGACGTGCATTCAAATAAAGAATGGGCAGTTTTTCACATTTGATTCTAACTACAATGAAAATTTGGGAAACAACTTCTAATAGTATGAACTAATGGTAAGTAGGTGTTGGTGTGTTGGGAATTTTACTTTGAAAATCATATTAAAACATCATAGATATGTGTAGAAGATAGTCGATTTTACAAATCTTCATAGTAGTCATTAATATTTAAATATTAATATCAAATATGATATATATATATATATATATATATATATTTAAAATATTTAATTATAATTTTTAATCTAATTAATTTATTTTATCTACTATCTATCTATATTAATTAGATAATTATTGGACTAAATCTTATATTGGTGACATTATCTCCCCTTCTAGGGACAAGTTCTACAAGGAGCGGTGATTACATGTTGAGGAAGTTTAGGATACGTCGAATTGTGCTTGCTACTTACTCTAATCTTTGTTCCCTTTGAAGGTAGTTGATAGGTCCTTTCAGCCAACGATAGTGTCTCATATCAAGGCGAGAGGACCACCCTATTATTTGATCATTGTTGAGGCCTTCATAACTTCCTTCAAAGAAAAAATTTGGAACACCATCAAGAGTAGTTCCTACTTTTAAAAGTATCATCAAACACAGGGAGTCTCTTCCAAGGTCATCATACCAAATACGTTAAATTTTTCCATCTATCCAAGGAAAGACATGTTGTTCTTGAGGATCTTCATCTCTATTCCGTCGTCTTGAAGGTTGTGATAGTCATAATGTCTCGTCCGATAAGTCAGCAAATGATGGCTTTTGAGTTGAATTCGCTGGTTGTTGATTCTCCATCTCTTTAGCGCAAACAAATCCAAGGAAATAACAAACAATAATACAAGGTAGAATGAAACCTCTATAGAACCTGCTTTGCTTTATAGCAAAGATTTTCTTGATTCTTTATTTTTGTTTTGACAAATATCGTTGATAAAACGCATTGACTATTGTTGATGTATTTGCTAGATTCTTAGATGGCTCCCATGTGCATTCACTAATACCATGTCCGTTGTCATATGACGTGGTCTTCTATCTGGAAATACACTAGATACTTGGCTGTGGAGAGTTTATTTGAAACTTGATGGCAAAAATCCAACAAGTGATTTGTCTTTAATAAAAAAGACAAATAATACAATAATCTTACAAAAGAGAAGTTATACATATAAACCCTCTTGTCTTCAAGTAAATTTGTACAAAAAGAGTTCAAATTTCTACAAAAACCTTTCAAAATTTTATTCACCCACAAGGACTTATTTCTTGCTAAACTTTAGAGTTCAATAACTCTTGATTCAATCGTTCAATTTCTATAAAATTTACTTCAAAGTGTAGATAATTCTCTTAAATTTGACCATAAGAAAAAATCAACCGTAAATTCGTTTCTGATCTTTCGATATCTCAAAACCCCTAGCACGTGCTTAAAACCCTAGCTCAGAGATATCCGAGCACTATTCTCCTTATATCTCACAAACCAAAAAATTTAATGCCACAAAATTTTTGCACATAGCCTTGTGACATAAACATATATATTTCCGAAAATTTTGAGCCAAAAATCTTTGAAATTGCCTAAGATATAGTTCAAAATGTAACCACTATGTAGGCAGGTTACTTATTGCCCTTAAGTTTGTAAGCCTTGACTTCAACTCCCAATATCTCCTTTATCCTAGCTTGAATTTTATCGAGCTGTACATGAAAAGTGTAGCCAAGAAAGTGCTCTCTCCAATCCTAATCGTCAATCCTCAATTGCTTTGTGTATGCGCAAGTTATACCCAAAAGAGTGACAATAGATCCAAAACCGATACCTTAACTTTGAGCGCTTATAACTTCTTCATAAAAAGTGCAAATCACACAAAATTTGCATCTAAACCAGATCCAAAAATCTAAACCTTATGATCTTAGCCTCTAATGTTTGACTCCTAATAAATCCTCGGGAAGCCTCCTTGAAGCCCATTGGACATGATTTTTGGCCAATTAGAATAGAGATTTCTATCATCCACCTCTATTCATCCACATGGATGGCCAAACTATCCTTTTTATACTAAAGATCCTTTTCTAATCCTTCTTCTTATAAGATATACATATTTTGTGCTTTAAGCACCAAATAAAAGAAGTAAACTAAGATTTTAAAGGTCACCAATGTCTAACAAAGGTGACTTAAGATATACAAAAGTTACAATCAATATAAAATCAACCTCAAAATTATTATCAAAAAAAAAAAAAAAGTTGTATAAATATCAATAATAATCTTTTTAATAGATCTTTTCTAAACTAGCAACCTAATCACATCTTGTAATCAATAAAAATCCACTAATATGGCTCTCATTTAGATATATAGTAAATTATATATTAAATATACATGTACAATTTTTTCACATAGTAGCCGAACCACAATATGACACCGCGCTAATGCACAAGATATTCTAGTCGATTTTGATGTCGCCTTGAATTTAAAATCTCTTCTATCTCGAATTTTTTTATTGTTGTTTACTTCTATAGGAGGCGGTGGTATTTGTCTTCTTTCTTGTATATCCGCTATCTTGTATGGCTCGAGTAGTGATATGTAGAATACATGATGGATCTTCATAGATTTTGGTAGGCATAATCAATAAGCAATTGGATTAATTTGTTCACAAGTTGAAAAAGGTCTAAGCCTATGATAATCCAATTTGTCGTAAGGACAGATAATTTTAATATTACGACAAAGTAATCATACCTTATCGCCTACATGGAATCGAGGTTATTTCTAGCAATAGATATCTACATTGATTTTTTATCGTTCTTGAGTTTTCTTTAGTTGTGTCTTCATTGTTACATGTAGCTCTAATAACCAATTTGCCAAATCTTCCATCGCAAGATTATTAGCTTTTGAAAAGTCAAAAGTATCAAGTTATGGATAATAACCATAATTTACAAAAAATGGAGTTTGTCTAATAGAAGAATGTACCAAATTATTATAAACAAACTCTACCAATGGCAAAAGAGTTGTCCAATCATCTTAATGGTAGTTGATAGTACATTTCAAATATTACTCCAAAACTTGATTTATTTGTTTCGTTTGTCCATTTGTTTGAGGGTGGAAAGTTGAAGATAATTTTATTTTTACCTTGAATATTTTAAAAAGAGTCCTCCAAAATTTTGATATAAATTGTGTTCTATTGTTTGATATAATATCCCTTGGTAATCCATGATAGCGATAAATATTATCAAGGAAGAGTTTAGCTATTTCTTCATCTGTAATAGATTTTGTACATAGTACAAAATATGCCATCTTGGTAAAACGATCTACAATCACGAATATAGAATCATATGAACTTGACTTTGGAAAATCCGTGATAAAAATCCATAAAAATGGAGGACCAAGGTTGTTTTAATACAGATAATGGTTGAAGAAGTCCGTAAGATTGGTGATAAGGATTCTTTAATCTTAAACAAATGTCACATAATTGTACAAACTCTTTAACAGCCTTCCACATTTGAGGCCACCAAAAATCTTTTGATATTAGTTCCAGAGTCTTATTATATCCAAAATGTCATACCGTAGGGAGGTTGTGATGAGCTTCTAAAGCACGTAGTCGTGCTGCGCCTTCTGGAATATATAGGCATCTTTCAAAATAGAATATGTCATTCTTAAATTCAAACTTGGAAGTATCATGAGACTTAGACAAATTATTTTTAATCTCATGGACAAGAAGGTCTAAAGACATATTTGACTAGATTTGTTTGACAAAAGTTGAATCAACAGTCTATCTTTATTAATTAGATAATTACTAGAGTAAACCTTATGTCCGTGACAATAACTTGTATGTACAAAAAATAATAAAGGATTAGCAATTAGGATTGGAAAGAGTGCTTTCTTGGCTACATTTTATATGTATGGCTTGATGAATTCTAAACTAGAATAAAGAAGATATTAGGATTTGAAGTCAGTGTTTACAATCTAAGGGTAGTAAATAACCCATTTAATTAGTAGTTGCATTTTGAGCTATATCTTAAGCAATGCGACAAGTTTTTGGCTCAAAATTTTTAAAAGTGTGTATTTTTATATTTAAAAATTATATACAAAAATTTTATGGCATTAGAATGTTGGATTTTTGAGATATGAAGAAAGAGTCTCAAGTGTCTATAAATTAGGATTTTAAGCACTTTCTAGGATTTTTAAGATATCAAACGATTAAAAGCAAATCTACAATTGAATTTTCTTGTGGTAAAGCTTAAAGGTTAACCTACACTTTGAAAAAATTTAATAAAAATTGAATAGTTAGATCAAGAGTTATTGAATTTTAAAATAGGGGAAGAAAGCAATCATTTATGGGTGAAAAAGCTATTGAAGGATTTTATTGCAATTTGAGTATTTTGTACAAACTAAAAGGGTTTTTTTAGGAGCCAAGATTTAATAGAGGTGGAAAAATGGATATATAAAGCTATAATAAAATTTTGATATGAAAATGAGGTTTTAAAAGGAGATTATGGATTTTCTTAAATTTTTTTGAAAATCTAACTTACCATCAATTGATTAATAATGATTTTATATAAAAAGAGGCATTTAGAAATTTTCTACATGCCAAAGAAAAACTTTATGTACAAACCTACTTAAATATAAGAGATTTTTATTAATATAATATTTTTTATAATATTATCATATTATTTGTTTTTTTTATTAATGACAAATCACTTATTGGAATCTTGACAAGATCTCTATAGTTAGGTACACAATGTATTCTCAAATTGAAGATTACACCACATGACAACATCAAGTAGGCTTGAAATCCAAAGTTAACCAGAAGAAACCAAAACTCACACCTAATCAAAGAAAGTCAAGATTAGAATTTGCAAAACATCATGAATATTGGACAAATGATGATTGGGCACATCTTATGTTCTTTGATGAAATGAAAGTGAATTAGTTTTGCTTCAATAGTTGTAACTAGTATTGGATTTGTGATGGAGAGTCTTTCAGTGCCAAAAGAGTAGAGGAGATAGTGAAGTTTGGAGGTGGAGGAGTCATACTGTGGAGTTCTATGATAGTAGAAGATCTTGGCATGATGTGCAAAATTGAGGGAACATTGGATTGACACCTTTACAAGAAGAATTTAAAACATAAGTTGATTCATACATTGTATACATATGATTTGAGTTTTGAAAATGTAAAAGATTGTTGGGCTTCAATCACTCCTAATGAACGCAAAAGATTATATGGAAGTATGCAAAAGTGTATTAGATTTGTAATTAGGACTATAACAAATAGACGGACTAATAGATCCATCTCAAGTATTGTGATGATAATTGAGTTTTAGACCTAAATTCATGTTCATTTTTTTCCTTTAATATACTTATGTGTAATTGACTTCAATCATTTTACAAATATATTCCACTACAAGAGCTATCTTCTCCAATTTATGGTATCAAATTTAGTGCATGCATTTTTTTTTACATTGGTTTTTGAATTAGACCAAACCAAATTCATACTGAATTATGATTGTCAGTGTATGTACATGTGTCATTTAATGTCATTTATTTCAAGGTTGAAATACATGTTGAAACAATTTTCAACAAATAAACAAGGATTGCAAAACATTTGTGGTGGTTTATGTTATTGGAATAACAACAGAATCAAAATCCAATAAATTTTAATGCTATGCGGTAGTATGTTTTGTGCTTCTCAGACATCAATGAATTTTTAAATAACTGTCAACTACTTGGAACTGTAGGTTGGTTGTCAAAAGAAAAGAAAATTGTAAACACACTAATCATGTTATTTACTTACAATTTTTTTTACATCGGAGGAATTTACTGGTTTTAGATCCACAATATTGTGAGAAATTGGTTTCTCACGCTAACACAAATCATAAATATTTTGAAGACGAAAAAACCTACAATTTGTTGAATAGTTGGTAGTTTATTTGAACCCCTAGTTTATTTTCAATTAGAAAAACCACTTAGAAACACATCATCATAAAATAGTTCATATCATCTAGGGGTTCAATTCCCGCTGCTCATACCCACTCACAATAGGCATTTACGAGCATAGTGAAAAGCTTAGATATGCATCTAAATGGAATATTGTGAAGGTATACAATAGGTTCCATGCTTTGAGATTTTGAGATGGCACAAAAATAATTGGACCTTGATGCAAGTTCTCAGTCTCTACATATCTCATGCTATGAAAATTCACGTTGAAAGTCAAAAAGACCAGGAATCTGACCTACAAGATAACTGGATTAATAATCTGTTGCACACTGCGCTTGCATAAATTCCCATAAAAGGCTGATGACCATGTCAGATACTGTGACAGGTACTATAATCTGATAAGAAGCTCAAGATTAAATATTCTACTGATATTCTTCGTTAACAAGTTTATTTGCGGTGGTGTCGCCGTGATTTCACTTCTGCTCTAGGTCGTTTTTCCTCTTCCCATTCCCTGTCAAAAGACCTCGCACTGTCATGTCAAGGAAAAGAATTCTAAAGATTTCTTGTGAGTGACATCGAAATGTGGCGTAATCTGAACACAATAAAATACCATGTGATTAATTTAAAAACATCATCTGAATCAATACTCCTGTATAAAACATTAACACCATTTCAGTTAATACACGCGAAAATCATCAAAAGGATACTGCTCGTGCTCTCGTCTAGATGCTTTGGAGCCATCTTTTCCGTGAACACGCCCACTGCTTGGACCCTTATCATAGGAAATATCATCCATGTGGGGAGCTCCACGAGTTGGCAGCGGACCACCCTTCCTTTCCAGATCACGACCCTCGTATTGAGAGGCAGGGACGGTCATGAGAGGACCTGCAGGTACAGGGGCAAAGCTTAACATTTCATTCGCTGCCAATTGGTCACGCTTTATACGCCGTCGCTTTCCTGAACCTGAACCCAGGTCTTCATCCTTCATCTGATTTACCTTCTCTTTCTCTCGCTCTCTGTCTTGATCCACCTACAAAACAACCACCTCATTTAAGCACTTATTATGCAAACCACATCATTCACGCA
Organism: Physcomitrellopsis africana; assembly: GCA_036785485.1. Classification (NCBI taxonomy): domain Eukaryota; kingdom Viridiplantae; phylum Streptophyta; class Bryopsida; order Funariales; family Funariaceae; genus Physcomitrellopsis; species Physcomitrellopsis africana. The sequence goes on along the minus strand of JAWRVF010000140.1, from coordinate 518,080 downwards.
AAACTATTCAATCAGAAACCTCACAGTATCATTTACTCTTGCGCTTAATAAAGACATGACTCAATTACGCCGATGTATGATGTATGCAAGACAATTGAACTAATTATTCCTTAATGAAATTTCGAACGCCCACAGACCTTGAGAGCCTGCATTTCCCGATCGTCCATGCGTTTTCGATTCCGGACGTCATCATCCCGCCTCTTTCTGGGCTCATCCAGACCTCCACTATCATCTGTCCGCCTCTTGTCCAGCTTTTCATGTGGACGTGATGAAAGCCCTAGTTGAACACCTCGACCTGGTCGACCCTCCAGTGCCTCCTCAACTCTCATCCTGCGAGGTACTACATCTGGAGGGATTGGTGGAGGAGGGGGCAGACTCTGAGGCTGATTCTGCATGGGAAACCGGTCATCTGGATGAGGTTGCTCTCCGGGTAGGTCACTATATCTTTGTCTTAATCGTTCATCCTTTAGCCTGTCATCTCTTATCCTCTCGCTGCCTCGTTCAAATAAGCGATCAGGAACCCTGTCTAAATTTCTATCCGAAGATCTCTCTCTTCCAAAATTTTCGATCGACCTGTCCCTGTGACGATCACTGGTGTAGTCGTCACCCCGGTCCCTATCTAACCTGTCCGGTACCCGCTCTGTAGGCCGAGAGTCACGCTCACCACGATCAACTGCTCTCTCTGCCCCTCTTAAATTAATCCTGTCACGTGGTCTCTCCAGCGAACGATCTTGTGGTCCCTTCTCAAAAATATCGTGTGCGCGACTAGAATCCCGTTCCGCCATTCGCTGATCAACAAAACGCTCTCTTTCGGAAGGACGCACAAGTTCTCCAGCTTCTGCCTTATTATCACTACTACCATGCGGTCCTTTTCGCCGTTTTTGTCCACGCTCAGTATCATCCTGAGATGCAAACCTCTTCTCTCTGACTCTTACCAGTTCTTCTCCCGAACCTAACCTCGTGGCACTAGTGTCTTCTCTTTGAACTGGAGATTTTGATGCTGGCCCCTTCATAGACGTGTCATTTGCTTCAGGTTTCTTCTGTTCCCTATCTCCCGGTTTAATATCAGATTCGGCGACTTTGCTATTATCAATTTTCAGATCTGAAGTGCGTCGAGATCCGCCATCCTGGTTACCTCTTTCCCCTCCCCTGCTGGACATGGTAGCTTGAGCCTTCACTGGACCACTTAGGGTACCACCTGCACTGCCGTTACTTGCATTCCCTGCTGCTGATGAGTTGCGAGAACGTGAACTTCCTCCAGGCTCGGAGCGGACCTCCCGCTCAGGTTTTCCTGGAGAGGTAGCTGCTGTTGCTCGGCTCGATGCAGTTTCATCCCTGTAAAGAAAGTTCAGTATCAATAACAGGTGAAAGCGAGTAAATAAAGTCCAAAATTAGCAATCCTTGCAATGAATCTGCATGATTGAACATAATACTACGAAATATGTTAATGGTTCAGGATGACTCACTTGATGGAGGTTTGCGAGGCACTCATAGATGGTCTTCGAGCACTGGATCTACCAACCTGAATAAATGAAAAATTGTTGATAAGAGTGAAAGGCAACGATATGCTATTCGAGCATATGAAGCTCATTATTTAATGTCACTCAGCTGATTACCAAGAGAAAGGCTTTACAAAATAAATCATTGACTATATAACCCTCCTCGTTTTTTATACCCTCATACTACAGTTATACAATAGAATTCTTACCTCGGGATCAGCATTTGGTGCCTTCGAAAGATTGGAGGTCGCTTCCTCCCCTTTAGCAACAGACGCCCCCTGATTTGCTTGTACTCCACGAAATTGAGCATCTGTTGCACTTCTGGTAGAATTTTGTGCAAAACTGCGGCTGGAATTAGCTATGGGTACCCCATCATAAGAAACTGTTGACTTTCCTGTCATGTTCGAAGCAGAGGGCACAAAGGGTGGAGCTTTGGCTGAGAGTGCACTGCCTTTGCTGGAATTATCGGCCTTGGTTGTAGCGGGTAACGTTCCTGGCGAATCTGTTTTATTTACAGATTTCACAGTCTCCGGTTTAGAATTACCTGTTTCTTTAGCTGAATTTGCTACAACCTCGGTGGATACTGCGGAGGAAGCCGTAGGGGACGATGCTCGTTGGGTACCAGCTTTTGCGGTGAGTGGTTTCAGCTCGACGAAACCCATTGTAAATTCTTCTTCAGGAACCCATGCATTCTATCAACAACCAGTGCAAGTGAACAATTGGGTACTGGTGCTGACCAAATGACAACACAAGGCGGCAGTGACAACAAAACGGACAATAGAAAATATTTGTCAGTAGATATACCTTGCGTGAAGCGAGAGCAGCTGCAACACCAGTGGCCAAAACCTTAAGATCTTCCCGCTCGTCTCCTTTGATCTTTAGAACCTACACAACCAAGGCAATTTATTTCCTCATTATTGTGATTCTAGTAAAATGAATCATTGACAACTAAGACAATTAAGTGTGAAACATTGAACTAAAATGCAATCTTCATCAAGATCAGATACTGTGAAATACAACTCAAGCCTTTAAAGTCAAATGAAACAAACCCTTCTTTCGAGGTTGGCTCCACTCTTCTTCATCACGGGGAACACGCTAGCAATCTTTGTTAAAACGGTAAGTCCATTTCGTATCTCCATGTACTCCTCAGATTCTAAGCATTGAATAAGCAAGCGCGTCAACCGTGAGTTCCACTTCCAATGAACCTGCCAATAGAGTCAACCTTCAATGTAAAGAACAGAAGTCTATGCTGCTACTACTAAGAATAATCAGCAAAACTAATAGCCTACACCGTAAGCCGGAAAAACTGGGAAAATCCATGAGAAGTTTGACTAAATTACATAAATTGTCTAACGTATCATAAAACAAACATTCAGTTTGGTTGCACTTTCATGGAAAAAGAACATACCCGAACGTACTGCTCAAAAGTCACGCGTGCACTATTTGGATCCCGGTAAAAAGTAGCAAACCCTGGCATGTTGCCGCATTCCTTCTCATAGACTTGTTCGGAGCTCTGCTTACACATGGACAAATGAAATTCGAGAACGCAATGTAAACCTAGCTTGCTCTTTAAAATTGATAAATTCTATGCGATCACTAAAGTTATGATAAACAAGCGAAATTAATAATTGCGCTGCTTGGTCTTAATACAATCTCAAAAAAAAAACTCATAATAAACAAGTAACAAATCTAACCTTCCAATGGTAAGCCATCTTTAGGGTTTCACATAGAAACCGACCAAGCCTGCCCGCCTCGTACTCCGTGCAGCAACAGATCATTGGTAACAATGTTTTACAGATAAGGGCATCAATGTGATTAATTGTGTTGAAAAACGGAGTTCCCAGACTATGGATAGTCTGCACGAATCTGGCACAAATCAAAACAAAAGGTCTCATGATATTATTGGATGTAAAACAGCTGACGACGGTGGACAAAGCTCAGCTAATATACTCAAGTGGAACAATAGATGCAGTATCACTTGCGCTGTCACATTTCAACCAAAGCGTCACTTCTTCTTATATGCTCCTTCTGGTATTTCAATAAAAGCTGTGCAACAAAGAGTAGCAGGTTTCATTTCCAGAACTATAAGAACGAAGAATAGCACCACGAATAGTGAGATGACAAAGTCAAGAGAGTCGCTTGTCACACCTTGCACAGTATACGGCGTCCATCATACTCATCACGCATCTTGGGAAAATACAACGCTGTAAGAATTCCATGTTGATCTTCAACGATTCAGAACAAGAAGCTAACCATCCGTCCTTCTCTCTTACCAACCGCTGATGCACAGCTGCAGCATTTGCTTCCTGCTTCTGGTACTCAGATGAAAGTCTGTCGAGAACTTCCTGGATTTTTTCTTTGTCCTTTTTCCTCTTCGCAATAGCTGCATGCGAATTATCTGAACTCTCTTCGAGCGCCTTAAGTGCAATTCGCTGCTTCAATATTTCTGCTTCATACCTTTTTCGCGGTACATAAATATCTAAATGGGTCAAACCCCAGAAGGTAGTGTAGAGCTCCGGAGAAAGGCTCATCCATGCTTTGTTTGGAAGCATGGTTTTAATCACTTCAAGCAGATCGGACCACCTGGAATGAAAAATGCTGTCACACATCATGCAATAATAAAACTAGAAAACAGAATCATGCATACAAGCAAAAAAAAGAATACCAAACATGCTACATAACATCATACAATTGCCACTCAATAAAGAGCCAAAGCTACACCGGCAACAGTAATTAGTGAGGATTTATATGTAGTGTGGATTACATAGTAGTGTGGTCCACACTAGTACCTGTTCAGGTAAGCTTGCAAGGAAAATGAAATAGTATTGGTTTTGATATAGTGTGGTCCACAGTAATAAAGGTAATGGAGCTGAGAATCTGAGCTCGTGACTAGTGTGGACCACACTAAGTACTGTTGACGGTGTAGCACATGAGCGTTGCATATCTTTAAAATAAAAGTCCACAGATCACTATCTCATGAGAAGTATATAGAAAAAGGTGGTAATACACATAGCCTGGAGGACATCATTTTCATTGAGAGTGTTTCAGGTATAAAAGTGCAGGAAGCTTACTTGACACTCTTTTGGTTCAAACCAAGGTCCAATGTCAACTCAGATGTCACTGTGACCAAATCATCCTTCCCTTGACTTTCAGTTGAAGGCTTTGTGACATCAGCAGGCCAACCCAAGGCAGAAGATTTGTGTGCTTTAAACAATCTCATGATTGGCCTGTAGATATGGAAAGCCACCTACGCACATCACCAGGTTTAAGGAGATCATACATAGGAATCAACGTATTTTCTTTGCAACTCTAACCTCAAGCACAGATGACACAAATTCAGAAACTACACAAAAAGGAGGCACACAGGATGCAAGTACCTCAGCCTCCAAATGATATTTTTGTACAAGATCTTCGAGGGACGGAATGAGTTGTGCATAAGCATGTAGAGGAGTAACAGCGCTCAATAAGAACTCCACATACTGGAGTAGAGTGCCATGGCATCTATCAAACTGTTCACTAACCACTTTGATGTAGGATGCGTCCGCAGTGACCACCACACTGCAACGGAAGAGAAAAATGAGCTGCAAGGACCAATATCGTGACCAATATACGGTACATAATAGTGAAATTTCTAGAAAGAAATTATGCTGAATATCTGAAGCACCATTGGATGTTAAGTCGTAATTAAAGCAGAAAACACAGAGAGAACAGTGGATTAAGAAGGATACTTCAAGCTAGAATGCTCGAGATACCTACAATGATCTTTGCTGAGCAATCAAAATAAGCAAAGGTACTGCTAGCTTGGGTTCATCCTTTGAAAGCAACGTGTCACGCAGTCTGTTTGTGGACTTCATCAATGCCTGAAAAATTTCAGTTTAATGCCCGGATTAGCTATCAAAAGCAGTCACCTAATTTAGAGATACATCCATTTAGAAATCCGATAGTAATGCGAATAGATCATCAGAAGCATTGTTGCCACTTATGAGACAAACCGACAAAAATAGGATATACCTTATTGTTTTTAGTAACACCAAACGCTGATGCTTGATACCGTAAAGCCTCTCCACCAGCCAGGGCTTCCAGCTGGTCATCAGTCACATTCTCGGTGTACTCTACACTAGCCATCTGCTGCATCAACTCCTGTAAAATATCCAAAGCTGCTTGCTTGAGTATGATCACATTGTACTAACAACCATGTCAATAATATTGATCAATGCCATAATAACAATACTTATTTCATCCGCACCATAAGTAGCAAATTGGTTTCAATGTGCTTATGTGACCTGGCAAAGTCTGGCTTTAGCAGGAGGTATCAAGAAATACTTGCAAATAAGCACAAAAATAGACAACAAATGGCTCTGTTAACTATTAAGCCGTCAGTTCACAGATAACCATGTACGATATTTTTGATTTTCTAAATACAACCAACATAGAAGGATTCACCTCGAGAATAAGTCAAAAAGAACTGTTAAGGAATACGAAGCGTTAAATAATTTCGTTCTTTGTTGAAAACTTTCCAACCATCTAAACACAAACATCAGTTTTAAACTACCTGAAGCAGAATTAGCTCAATTCCTTCCCCACGTTTGAGTTGATTTACAAGATACTGAACAAGCCCACGCAACTCCATGGACGGGTATTTCTTACATCTACAGGCCAACACCACGAATTGTGAGACTTGAACAAGCTAACATTGAAAAAAATTAAATAGCCTCAGTCACTGTATGAAACAAACTCTCAGGGAAACGTAGTAAGAAAAGATAACGTCAAAAGAACAGATCCCAGAGCCAAACTAACTGCTTATAATACACATAACTAGGCCGTGCAATGAGGCATGAATAGCAATCAAATTTTCCAAATTCATTTAAAAGATCAATAAAAGAAAAATACGTACAAATGGCCCCAGAAAGATGCAAGCGACTGCAACCAATCCGATACATTAAGTCCATCATCTTTTAGCTTTTCACGCCCACATTGTGCTAGCCGCTCAATGACTACATACTCCAACACATCATACTCCAGCTGCAAGAATATAAAAGCAAGGAATTTAATCATCAATGGTCACCACCTACTCTATAATTAATCAACTAGCAGAAGAATATAAACTTCAAGGACGAAGGTTACCTTTCATATTCTCTACTGCACAATACTTATTTATATAACTATATAGCTAGTTATACAATAGCGGGTTTTTAAGGCACATGAAATTTAATCATGACTAGTTACACAACCAAACATCCGAAAATGAATTTAAAAAAGAAAAATCTTTTAACTCCAAGAAATGCTCAAAATTTAAACATGGTTTTAGAAACTATTATCACCTGAAGGTAACTAATGAATATTAAAAGGCATAGGCAGTAATAGTACAAATTCTTTAGCACATACATGGGTACTTACTTGTGTTAAATATTTGAAAGCGTCCACAACCGGCGCAATCATGTCTTTGTAGGCCTCAATCTGAATCACATAGTAAATTTAAACAATTTTTAATATACAATTTAAATGAGAACTGAATTCCTCGCTATTATATTAAATGATAATTCAATTATTAACTACAATTACGGTCAACTACTTTTTTTAAACCACCTTAAATAAACAAACAAAAAGAACGCATCAATTGCCAACAAGAACATTGTAGTGAAGGAACTTCTGACAGTTGCAGTGAACTAAGCAGCGAAAAGGAACAGGTATCTCCGGTGCATAAAATACACCGGCAAGGATAGGTCCCAACGAACAATTTGGTGCAGGTACAACTTAATTCTTCGGGACTTTAAATTAACACGGATCGACACCCTTCTTTCTAAAATAAAACGGTTTTAAAATTACTTAATAATAAGCCATCTCCACTAATTTGACGTCAGAAAAACTAATACTTTTACATTCCTTCTATAACCTACAACCAAAAAGAAGTATATGGCTCTATGTTCCGTCCTTGAAATTAAGTCGGAGTACTGGAAAAAGAATTAAAAGTCGTCTCAAATACCTGGTGAACTATAGTGCGAAGGACGGTCATGGGGTTTGCATGAGCAATTTTGGCCACCATTCGACCTAGCTGCTTCAAGTTTTCTTTCGCAAGTCGCTTCAATATACGCCTTGTATCCAACTGGTTTTACAAATCACATGACTATTTATCAAAACCTTTTACATCCTAAATAACTCCTAAACTGGATAAGTTCAGAATACTACTGCATTCACCAACAGATATTTAAAATATAAACCTCAAGCCACAGATCCTCCTAGCCATCAACAAATATTAATCCAGTAGGCAACGACTGACAATGCAGCTGCATGAAGGACTGCCCTGATTCACCATTCTATTTGGCACAGAGCTCAAGAATATTCAAAACTTTACCATTATTACGCCTTTCCCTGAACAATCAAGACTGCAGTTTGAATCTTGGAGACTAAAGGCAGAAGGGGATAACCACATACTCGATTTTTGGCTCGTGGAGGGAAATGAGAGAGATGATATTAAATGCTGCAAGCTTACCTTTGCAGTTTGGCGAGCAGCCAAAACCATTGGAATACGCTCATCATCTTTATCCCATTCTCCATAAAGTCGATACCTCACCTGCACAATACATCAGAAAAATCAAACTAACGGCAAAAGGTAAACTGATTACCAGTGCCTTGTGCAGATTAGACCATCATCATCAATACATTAAAATCATTCGATGTAATCGTGCTCTTCAAAAGGCTACCTCGTACGGAAGAAGGCTCATAACGTCCCAGATGGCAAGCCCAACTGCTGGATTTGCAGGAAGTAGCTGCAGCGATGGTAGAAGGGAAGCTCCTAAGACCTCCTCAACGTGCATCCTAGCTTCCTTCAGCAATTCCCGTGGATGCCGTTTCTCTGTTTGTCCATTACTTTGAGCACTTGCCATCGAAGATGAATGAGCCACATCTGACAACGCCGCCTGGTAGTAACCTTGCAATACTCTACATACCTGCACATATACATCTCTCAGACAAACATAAGCCACTACACTCCGGGAGATGCTATAAGCGGATAAGTCAATTCTATGAAGTACTGAGGTTTTGCAATCAACAAAATCTATACTCATCCAACAAATGTACGCTACACAATAACCAAAGAGAACATAACAATGTACGACAAGAAAAGACCTTGTATACCTTTTGCAAAAGAAGAGCATTGCGATGAAGGTAAGGGCCAATGCACAGAAGCATTCGAAAAACTTCCTTGGGAAGCTCTGGAGGATTCTCTGGTCGTACTTCTACATTCCCGTTGCCCAATTTCGACAGATAACGAGGTCTAACATATGAATAATAAGGACCAATCGCATTCTCAATAGCTCTGTTCACATCGACAAATACAGCTATTAGAACAACATGCTCTGCATAATGCTGGAGATACAAAAGGAAGGAGTTCGACCAATGGTAAAGGCGAAAATCTTTTAAATAAAATTTAGTCCTATTCAACGACGACTCTGATAGTTGAAAGCAAACACATAATTAAGCACTAGGATAAATATATTCATAAACCGGAATAAAACTCTGGTAGAAGAAAAGAATTCTCCAACAACTTAACGACAAAGGACTGCTGTTCAAATGGAAAAAACAGGGTTTACAACACATAATCAGATGCAAAAGACACCACAAATATTCACTTTCAATAAGAGATTACTACCCTGCTTCCCAAACAGTCGTAAATGCAAATTTAGCAGATTACACAGATAACATAAACGTGACTACACAGGTCCAAATCAGACCTGATAAGGCCAGTGGAAATTTGTTCATGAGCTACTGGGTGCAAAGGTGCAAGTCGTTCAAATAGTACTTGTGCATGGGGCCTGCAGCGAAAACCTCCTGTCAGAAAATAATTCTAATATTATACAAAAGTAGGTAAAACTTGTGCAGTTCACATTTGGAGGAATAATGATGAGGTTAAGCTTGCCTTGTCACACAATTGATTTAAAGACACAATAGAAGTTAATTACAAAAATGGGCATGACAATCATTTTAATATAAGGTTTAATGTATGTGAGAATTTTAGAAAGTGGAAACAACCAAAACACACATTATTTAATCTGAAAAAAGAATCTTCGTCTTGCCTACCCGGAAATGGAGTGAATGCAAGCATAAGTTCAAAACTTCCTACGATGCGGATTAACAGGATAACTCACCAATCATCCACATATAGAAATCCAGTAAGGAGACCAAGCTTTTGATTGCTGGAGAGTTCATCAGATCTCTCTAACAAAGCATTGCTCTCCATGTCCAACGCCGAATATAAATCTATTGTAACATCACCAGGTTTCTCCTCTTCCATCAGGTCCTTTCCAATCGCAGCTAAGTTAATTTTTCCTATCCGATTGGCCTGCATAGATAACAATTGTAACTAACATAGCATACTAAAATCTACAAAACCAAAAACTGTACTCAGAACATAGGGCATCGGAAACAAAATCAAATGACGGAAATTATAAAAAAATAAGAGTAAATTTCAATCAGAATTAAGTGCCAAGATTGAATAAAGCAATGTGTCTCCGCTCCTCTAGCAATACAAACATTCAGAACTTCCCACTCCAACAGCTTCCAACAGCTTCCAACGGGTAATTATGTGTTCACAGTGCTCAACTGCAATCGAAGAAAAATAACTTCCCTATTTTATTTCTTTAAGAGGTAAATTTCTTTAAACTACAAAATCTACCCCACATATTGTAAATCTCTAAGAGTGAGAAATTGCAGTGTACAGAGTGAGAAATACCTCCTCCATGCGTTTCTTTGTAATTTCCTCGTATTGCTGCAGAGCCTCCTCATCCTTGGGTGTCATATGTGCTAATCTGCACATTGCACCAAATTAAGATCACCTTACAAAAATAATAATGGATCTGGGTTAACCGAGGCTCAGTGTTGATAGGATTAATTTACTAAAAACATGCGAAGTAACTTGAGCACTGGGATTATCTGTGTCATTGCTCTTGAAGTTGTACAGCAGTAAAACACCCCTCCTAATTCGTTGATAAAGAATTTAACTTCGTGCCTGTAGTTTATAATAAAAATTCGCACCGAAATTCATCTGGTATACATTTTACTTGGTAGATTCCATTGAACCTTAGTTTTCAGAATTGAGTAACTGTGAACACAAATCAGCGGACAGTTGCTGAAATAACATCCTAAGAGCGCGTATGATTAAAAAGATCGGTGACGGAGCATACATGCTATCTAGTTCAATGCAATTTGCTTTAATAAGAGCTGCTGCTAATCTGTACAAGCCATTTGGTGCAGGATCTTCAACATCCAGTCGCTGGTAAAATTGGAACTTAAACCCAAGAATATGACTTGTGTGCGTCTGTCACAAAACCCAACATCAGGCGTGGAATCAAGGATATGCACACAGATAAACATCTACAAACCCGCAGAAGAGATGCTCAGGCGAAAGCATTTTACAATCAGAGTAGTCAAAAACAATCACTGATATTCCATGCATCTGCGCTCTCATTTATTATAAATGGTTAAAACGATTCAAAGGATTGCAAAAACATATTTCACAAATGTAAATATTTATCGAGAAAGAGAATGATGTAAATAATACCTTAGGAAAAAGAGGGATTAGCTCCAAAAATGAGCTGTTCTCCGGTTGCAGCTCATAACACTCCAAAACCTATGATAAAAATAAAAATAGTCAAGTTCCAGCTGCACAGTATTGTAACAAAGACTTTACATGTAATGAAGTTTGTTATAAAATAAGCGCCAAAATCAAAAGGACATTGCTGATGGCAATATTGGTGAAAAAGAAATCATAGGACTTCTTTGCTTCCTAAGAGAATGCAAGAAAATTCTCATTACAAAAAAAGCTGATGACATGAAAATTTATAAAAACTGTTCCACACGGTCTGATGTCCAGTAATCAAATTTAAGTAAAAATTGGAGGCATCCTTTGAAATCCCTGTGTTTGCAAATGAAGGAAAAGCATGCTTACTATATCAAAAACACGATTTGGGTCCAGATCAAAATGACCGATCAACGACTGCATCAACAATGCAACTGGATTAAGTCGTAATCAGATCTTGCAAAATACCAATTATTCTACTGGCAATAATCAAATAGGTTAATATAGCAGCTTATATCAGTATTAAGAGTTTCAAGGTTAACAGCAAAGTTTAGATTCTACAATTTAAAAAACATCTGCCATACTGAGCAGTCCATGTCTGCTAACCTGCAATAAGATGTACAACAATTAAGTTATGAACTAAAGCAGGAAGGAAAAAAACCTTGATTGCGCTGATGACTGCTGGTGCCTTTTCATGCGCTAGTCCATCCGGACCTCGTTGACTAAGCAATGTCAACTACGAAATCGAAACATAAAATTTATCATCGCACTTCCAGATTTTGGTTCATAAATTCAAGTAGGCCGCTCTTTCTCTGAGATATATAACAAAAATAAAATCTATCCGCATTGATGAATGAAAAAAGCAACAAAATCAAGTTAACATCAAGTGCAGATTCATCACATTGTTAGCACTCCGTATCATAAAGGCTGTATCTTACGATCACTTTACCTAAGATAACATGTAACTCGCTTGGAATACTACTGGCCTATTTTCAGACTGCGAGGGGAATCTTTAACATTCCTGTAAGTGAAAAATAGAAAACACAGCAAGGTCACCGAAGTATATACCAGTTTCGCATACCCTTCACTTTCCTCTCGCAAAAGGTTGAATTTTGTTTGTTGGTACAGAAGTCTTGTGTTAACCCTGACCTGTTGCAGAACATCAAAACAAAGCAAACAAACAAAGAAAAACAAAACCAAACCAAAATTAATTAATTGAATAAACAAAGGGGGGGCACATTAAAAAAGCAAGTTTCAGTTCTATCTTTAGGTTTCGTATATTTCCTCATTAACATGAATGGTAAAATGTAGTAGCTTAAGCGTGTAAATGAATTATAACACCCAAAAATTGGAATTAGGCACTTTGTGCGAACATAAACCAGAACTGTAAAGATAGACAAAATCGCAGGAGGGGAAGCGCACCTCTTTGGATTTCAAATCCGGCGCTTTAATTTTAATCATCTCGGCTTCCCATAAAAACTCCGCCTAATGAAACGCCAATCGAATGAATCTCAATCGAGAGTATGTAAATCAAGTCGAACATAACAACATGTTGAAAAGCGCGATATCTTAATTCTCTCTGATACATCTCTCTAACATTAACAGAGAGGAAGAATTAACTTTGACCAAAGAGAAAACCCACCTCACATCGTTCTTGTAGCAACCTGACAGGTATCAAACCTGAATCCACCAACCACTTTGCCTGAACATAAAAAGAATCTCCAATTTTTTAGTAACATCAAGCAAATCAGTAGTTAACTATCTAGAGAGATTAAAAGATAAAGACCGTTAACTTGTTCCAAACTCATAGTGCTAGGTCATGATGTATTATCTATACTACGTTACCAGACTTAGATTATCACTTACAAGTTCTACGAGTCGACTTCGAAGTTCACCAGAAACTGTAAGCTGCCAAGCCACACCACACAACGCAACATAGAATTTCAACTTGCGAAATGAAATGAAAGATTGAACTTCCACAGCCGCTGAGGATTAGAACTAAAAGTGTAGGTTGTAGAAGATGAAAAGACGAAGAACTGTTAAACAAGGAATAAGCAAGAGATAAGTTAAACGACTAAACGGTTCATCACCTAATTCAACCACATTTTGAGGTACAATTCAAAATGACAAAGAAAGATGAGGACTCTTGACACATACTCATCACATGATCTCACATGAAATCATTCGTCCTAAATCTGTGCTGCAGCATTAGTTCTAACACAGTGACCGACTTAAATTCAAAAATCATCCTTAATCAGCATGTCGTAATAGAAGTGGTTCAAGCGAAGAGAGTAAATAGAACGAACTTCTTGGCCTAAATGAGCGATGGTATCTGCTAAAAGAGATGCTGTTCCATCCTTGCTTGCGGGCTCTGCAAGGTTCACTGCATCCAGTGCGACTCGGCATTTTGTAAGTGGTAGCTCCCCGAGAACCTGCAGAAGGACATAAATATAAGACATTGCACAGCTTTCACGCAATAACTTTACCATAAACTGTCACCAATTTCCTTCTCAAATCCTACGAATTTATTTCTGTTTGAGTATTACTGGAATAAGAATGCTCATCACGTGCAAAAGGTAATAGCTCGGGCCATAAGTTAAATTTTTAAATAGTTCAAAAAAATGGATAAGTTGTGTGTTAGATAGGACTTAAATTAATCTTCAAACAGCCCTTCGATTGTATTTCAGCAACGCCATTAATTTGAAAATTACGAGGCAGCTAGATTGAACAAAAAAAAAAAAAAATTCCAAACATTGGTTGCTACCAATGAGATGTCAAGCGTATGGCTTGAACTACAAAACTGCAAATCTACCCGATTCAGATAAAACACTACGAGTCACTCCAGCAGAGCACTTGATAACACACAGGGTGAGAGTAGCGCTCAGATCGGACCTTAGGAAAAAAAAATTCTAAATGCACAATCAACAAAAGAAGCTCATTGATATCAAATTCTCAACAGCTCAAATAGTAAGCTGCAATTCAAACAGATTTTTTATTCGAAAACTCCAATGTGCAATTGAACCAACGGAGTTATCCTGGAAAGTTCCAAGACATATACAGTAACAGCTCCAACGAGAGGGTAGCTCACCAGGGTTTGGCAGAGCTCAAACACAAATCGAGCAGAAGAAACCGCACCCTTCAACTTGCGAGCTGTATTCGTAGTTTTCCATTCCTTCAAGCACTCCTCCGTCACGTAGAAGCATTGTATACCGAAGAGCGCCATACTTCTGCAACGGTCTCAAATGGGAAACAATTCTGAACCCTACCAATTTCCTTTTCTCCCCTTAATTAACACCAACCTGGCCCAACCCTCCCGTGACAAAATTCAGCCCAATGGCACTCACTCTTTAACCCGTTTCAATCAAATCGACTACAATCATGGCACTCATCCAAAATAGTGCTCACAAAAAAAAAAAAAAAAAAAAATCTTCGTCTTCTTCGGAAATAGAACCTTCGACCTCCTGGAAATAGCTCTCATACCCTGGAGAAATAGAATTCAAGCACTATCACGGGCATGTCTTTTGAACAACCAAACCCTAAATCACCATATTCTTCAGGACCCGGTGTTCCGAAGCAAATATAAAAAGTGATTCCAGGATACCGCATGATCAACTACAAGGTTTCTCCCTTGCAAAGCTACGCTGGGATTCCATGGCGACGGGGTGAAGGGCGGACGGGGCGATGCGATAGGGAGAGGGAGAGACCGTGGTATGATCCTCCTCGCACTCCTTCCAGCCCGAGAGTGCTGGCACCAAGATGACTGACTGACTGACTCTGAACCCTAGTGGTGCCTGCTGCTGTTTCGTCGTTGTGGTCAGTGAGTCAGTTTCCTATTCCCGACTTGGCCCCCTTGGCTGCGTTCACACCGCAACACACACACACACCCCCCCCCCCTCCCCAAGTGTCCTCTTCTTTCCTTGCTCCTGGCACAGAACCTTTTTCTTTAAAGAGCCATGGATGGCTGAATGAATGGGTGGATCTATCCGTCTAAGGATGGATGAATATCTCGCTGGATAAATTTTGATAATAGAAAAACAACTTTGATGACCACGTAATTAATTGTGTTGTCACTGTAATCCACTTAAGTGTTTTCTATTCATCATATAATTTCTTGCAATGAATTGTAAATTAAAAATATGTATGTCTTTTGATTTACCATGCCTTTAAAAGTAATTAATGTCTATTGTAGATTAAACACATCTTGGATGGAGAATATGATGTCGTTGACTATAAAGTAGATGAGTTAAAAGTACATGAACATGATACAAATACCATATTTTATGGATGCCTATTATTTTTACATTATTATTTTAGTAATACATTCACAATTTCAAATCTTCACCTAAATAATAATTTATTTGTTACTTTTAAATACACAATTGTCTTTTTTGTCTTTTTAAATTATATATATATATATATATATATATCCTCTTCCAAAATCATAGTTTTTAAAAATTCAATAAACTATTCCTGATTAATGTCTGTTTTTTAATCTATCAAAGCATAAAATAAAACAAAATAACAATATTGCAATTATATTATGTATTTAAATTTTTATATAATTAAAATATATAAATAATATAATCATTTGTGTTCTTATGTATTATCTTTAAAAATATAGAATATTATGTCTTAAATGCTAATATAATAAATAATTATAACAATAATAACTTAAGATAATATAATAATATGTTCAATACATTTTATTTATTATAGTACTAAGGGTGTATGCTTTTTTGTTGCCATAGTGCACAAAATTAATTGTGGGATGGCAAGAACATGTGAATGTCTCTAATTGATGGTTTAATCAAGTGGTATTAGGAATATCAACTGCAATCTAAAAGGGTGTGGGTTCCATAGCTCTTATGCAATTTGATACATAATTTAATTGTTACATTGTTTTACATTAAATAATGTTTTGAATCTTTCTATTGCTTCTTCTTTTATTTTTTCTTTGCTACAAAATAAGAGCCCTGGAACACTTCTTACTATAATATTATAAACTAATAAAATAAATGTTAATAAACCAACATTAATGTTTTAAAATATAATATAATTTTAACTATAATTTTAAAGATAATAAAAATTAACTAATTTCAAATTTTATTTACCATATTAATAATACAAAATGTTTATATGTAAATATTTAAAAAAATACTTTAAAAAATTTAAACTTGGCATACCTGAATTTTAAATTTTAACTAATTTATTTTAAATAAATAAAAAAATAAAAAAACAGAGTTACAATCTTTTCTTCTTTTTTTTATTGTAATACTTTTTTTTAATTCCATGAAAATAATACTATATTTATTATAAGCTATTTAGGTTATTTTTTAAAAAATTCTGGTAATTTTATGATTAATTATAGTTTCACAAATTTAGTGTATTTTTTAATGAACCACTCAATTGTCAATTGTTAAAAAAAAAAAAAAAAAAAAAAAAAAAAAACTACATTAGCAAATATTATTTATTGCTTAGTTGAACTTTATAACCTAATTCTGTAACAAGGATTATTTTATGAATTTACAATTACACAATCTAACCAAAAATTAAAACAAAAATTAATAAAAATAAAAATATTAAAAAAAAACATTCAAAATTATAATTCTTAAAAACATGGTTTGGTGTTATTACATATTGCATTATCTTGATAATAAAACCTAAATAAGAAACCATTATTATTTGGAAAATAAATAAGATATATATTTTATCATCTAACTAGCAAGATATCTCTTTATTCACTTAATATATTGTATAATAACAAAGATATTTTTGTATTTTCTTTTCTTTTTTTAAAAGTCTTTAAAAATGCTTGGTTTTCTTAGAATATCCTACTTTAAACCATCAAAATGAAACTAAAATATTTACATATAATACTATAAATAAATAAATAAATAAATACCATAATATTAGTAGAAGACTACAAGATCTTCTATTTCTTGTCAAAACCAACAAAAAAAATCACTATTTTTTGTTATTATTCTCTTTAAAAAAAATTATGTCTTTTCTTTCTTTTATTTAAAATACAATCAACCTATATTTTAACTACTACAACTAAAATTCATCAAAATTAAATACAATATTCCACTTTTAGATTGTATTTCGGAACATATTTTCTTTGTTTAGTGATCTAATTGTAAATGAAAATAAAACCATCCTATTATTTACCATAATTAATTCTTTATGTTATTATTATATCTTTAGTTTTTCTAAAATAATATTGGTAAACAATGGATGCCTTCTAATAAAATCTCTCTTTACTAATTAAAATTCTAAATATTTTATATATAAACATTACTATTCTACTAATTCATAAGTATATATAGGATATTAATAGTAACTCTTAATATTAGTAATACCATTGATACATTCTATAATAATACATAGAATTTATAAAATATCTATAAAGAATATCTACATTTTAAATTTATGTGTCATTTGATATGACTTAAACAACATTATATGTTTATATATATATATATATATATCACTTCTTTTAGAAATTCATAACTTCTTATTAATACCTACAATTAATTAATTAATTATTTTAGTTCATTTTTTAATTTTTCTTTGCCATTCAAGACTTGTAGATGTTTCTTGTTATTTTTTTTTTCTATTATTATGGTGCTACCAGAATTAAGTATCACTTCAAGGTTGCACTTATTTTCTAATTGTAATGGGCACTCCTTAAGTAGAAGTCTACAATCTAAACATATGATATGATAATTTTTGTAATAAAGATTAAAAAGTAAGTATCTTTACGTACAGTCATGTATAACTAAAGCAGAATAATTTGACAAAAATGAAAGAATAAAAAATAAACTAGCTATCTCATATTATTATCAAACCAAAAATACAATAAATATTAGACATAATATTCGTGTAGAGACTGTGTGTGCTGGAATACCCATGTTAGGCGCTTGCAGCCGAGAACCGCCGGCGGCCGCAGAGGGCCGCGGTAAAACGAAGGCCAGGTGGCACAGCGGCGACTCTGCGGCAGCCTCTGTTTGTGCACAATCTGCGTCGTTCAGTATTTTCGCGGAAAGCTCCAAACCCTGTGCTGTGCAATACTCCACCGCTGAGGCGCGAGCTCATGTTTCCTCTGATTTTTGTTTTTTCGAAATTTTGGAAAGGCTTCTTTCGCGAATGGCCAGCGAATTGTTCTGAACTCGCAACCACTTGTGCATAGCCACGCCATCGCTCGTTAGTTGTTGCGTTTGTGGATTCTTAGTTCCATCGTTTTGTGTTTTGTGTCTTGCGTTTCGAAGCACGGAGCGGGGAGAAGAATGGAGCTGCCGAGAGATCGTAGACCAGATGCGCTGGGAGATTTTTGTGTCTTACCCGATGAGATACTGTGTTCGATAATTGCGTCTTTGCCTCCTCGAACCGTCGGTGTTCTGTCTTGCGTTAGCAGGTACGAGGTTCTGTGGCGAAGGAATTGTCTTTGCAGCCCATGGATATTTGTTTAATGGCAGATTATCGGTGAAGTTTCCGTCCTTATTTTACGAGGGGCATGAAGATTTGATGTTCAAGATTGTATTGAGTTTCCAAGGTCAATGGTTTTAATTGATTCCGTGTTGCCAATGCAGCGTGTTCTACATCTTCTGCAATGAGGAGCCCTTATGGATGGATTTATGCCTTGATCTACATCACGGGGGATATTTGGACTTTGAAGGCTCATGGCGCCAGTCAGCTCTGGTCAAGTAGGTATTTCTGCTCGTGTCTAATACACGTTGTTGAATGGTTGTATTTTAGAGATTTAAAACTAGTTCTGGAAGCTTGATTTCTGCACTTTTCTGTTCTGAATTCAAACCTCATGCGAGAAATCTAGAATTCTTTCAAAGTTCCGGCTAGTTGTCAATTGCGTATCAGAAAAGGGCGTGGATGCCTTGGCTCTCCGTGGTTTTAGCAAGTTCTAAACAATTGGGGGAATTTTATTTGTGTTGATACCGCGATTGTTGTCTTGCACAGGCTGGGTTACGTTGAAAAGGGGACAGGATTAGTGAAGCCACCTATTCGCTTTGATGGTGAGTGTGCCCATTTTGGTCTCTTGTGATCAATCGGATCGTGCCCTTAGTTGGACAACCTGTTTGTTTCTGATATGGAACATTACTCTATCGACTGACATTTCTGAACGTAAATTTAACAGGTTTCAGTTCGATGTTTCTGTACAAACGATGGTATCGGTGCAACATAGCATTAGAGAGCTTTGCTTGTGACACTGGTGTTATTGATCGAAAGGAGAATATTTCTTTGGAAGAATTTCGTTCTAAATATGATGGCAAGAAGCCGGTGAGATTAATATGTTTCATTTTTTTTTTCATTATAATAAACATTTAAACTAGGTACACCTAAATTAAAATTACTGGTTGGGAGTGCCGTTTCTTGGTATGATATGGTAATGCTCACTTTTGCAGGTCTTGATTACTGATTTAACGAAAGATTGGCCAGCTCAGAAGACGTGGAATTGGCCTCAGTTGGTAGATAAATATGGGGATGTTGGTTTTAAAGTGTCCCAAGCTCATGGCAAGAAAATCGAGATGAAACTGAAGGATTATGCCACATACATGGCTTGCCAACACGATGAAGAGCCTCTTTACATCTTTGATGCCGAGGTTTATGTCTACCTCCACACCTGTCCTGTTTTTGAGGCATTCATGTCAATCGGGTTGAGATCTCAGTTTTATTTCTTTTCTCGTGCAGGGTACTGACTGAAAACCAAGCATTGTTCTAGATAAGAGGTATGTGTGGTGCAAGTTAGCTGCTAGTATGAATTGCTTTTTTAGAATAGCTAATAGAAAATTCACATTGTGGTTGATGCTCTAGTTTGGAGAGTCCGCGCCTGACATGCTGGAGGAGTACAGTATACCACCGGTCTTTTCAGAGGATCTGCTTGCGGTTCTGGACAAGTCTGTTCGTCCTCCTTTCCGATGGTTGGTTGCTGGACCTGCAAGGTCTGGAGCATCATGGCATGTAGATCCCGCACTTACAAGCGCTTGGAATACTCTTCTCTCGGGACGCAAAAGGTGTGCAGAACTCATGGTCCTTGCTTTATATATGTTTTGTGAGACAGTTCATAATGGACTACATTCCTGCAGCTATAGCGGATTAGTACAAAGCCGTATATAATTTTGGGATACACTGCCAGCTATTTCATTCAGGATGACCATATTCCATGTAAAATGAAAGATTTTGTTTTCGACGATCTAAGGGTATAATATTTCAGTGTCATCTTGCAGGTGGGCTTTGTATCCACCGGGGAGAGTACCACCAGCTGTGGTTGTTCACGTTGACTTGGATGATGGTTCCGTAAATTTCGATGGACCGACATCTCTTCAGGTAATAGGCCACACGCGACAGTATATGCTACATTATAGCATGATAATGGACTTGGTTGTGTGTCCTCATAACTTAATATTAAATTGATGCTAGACTGTGGCATGTTACTGGAAGCATAGCCAGAGTGGTTGAAAATCACCCCCATTAAATTTACTGCTTTTGTGTTGAACGCACATTTTTCCCTTAACGTCTATGATTCATCTGCAGTGGTGGTTGGAGGTGTATCCAACACTGAGGGATGAAGACAAACCTTTGGAGTGTACGCAACTGCCAGGGGAAACTATTTCAGTACCGAGTGGGTGGTGGCATTGTGTGCTGAATATTGATGATTCCGTAGCTGTAACTCAGAATTACGTGAATTCCTCAAACTTGGAACTCGTCTGTTTGGATATGGCACCTGGATTTTACCATCGAGGTATTGCTCGAGCAGGTCATCTCGCGATACAGGACAGACAGGAAAAACCTGCCGAGCGGATTAAAAGTAACCAGGAACTTGGTGTCAGTTCTGTTGCTCTTGTAGAAGAGTAAGCCACGGTCATTCACTTTATTCAGGATCTAGGATTTTTCTTCACTTTACTACAGTGTTTTGTAGTACAAAACGGGCGGTTATGGCTGATATCTTCCTCCTACGGGTTGTAGTTTTAGCTTTAGTTCTACTTTTAAAACTTAGTCCGAATAGCAGGATTGGCATAGTGCAACTTGTTGCTTAAATTGAACAAAGTGGCTGTTCAGTTGTCATAGTGCTCTATGTTTTTTTTCATGTTTTGTCTTCTTTACTAAAAACGTTTAGGCAGAAGTTTTATCATTTTATAGAGGATTCATGAAGTTCTGGGTGCTTGTAGGAGTTGATGGAACAAGTGTGGATGTTTGACAGGAATTTGTGCAATGCAAAAGCAAGTGAATTACTAGGTGAAAAATTGGGTCGTGACCTTAACGACCCAGACGGCTACGTTTCATATTTTGATGTGGATTATCTAGCAACACATACAGAAAAACAGTCGAACCATTTTATTTCCAGTACGAGCAAAGACGGCTATTTGGATAGAAGTGAATTGCGGCATTGGCTTCGTCGGCTATGGAAACTTAGGCCCGATCTCCATGTACGCCTTTGGAAGGTCAGTTTATATTTTTTGGAAATAAACAAATAAGAATCATCATCGACTAACATAGATGTTTACTTCTTTGTTGATTGTATTTTTGTCTTTTTGTCTGGTCCCATAATTGCTATGTGATATTTTTTGTGCACAGCTTCAGGCACGTAAAACTTATCTTCCTCTAACAAATCGATACTCTCGATGGATTTTCAATGACCTTGAATGAGATTTGTTTTCTATGGTAAAAACTACTGTACCGCATTGATGACCTTCGATTGTAGTGTGCATGCCTCGCAGTAGATGCAGAATCGTGGCTACATCGAATCATTGCCATCTGCAAAACCCATAATTTCTCAATACCTGTTGACGAAGAGCAGCTTCCAATTGGAAATGGCAGTAATCCGGTGAATTTTCTTACCTTCTAAAGTGCTAGTTGATTTTACGAAGTAGGCTTCAGAATAATTTCTTTTTTCGACAATCTACATATGATTATTATCACAGCACATGAAAAACTGCACGCTTAGTTAAGTTGATTAGCTCTTTGTTCGGGTTGGTTGCCACATCCACCTCAACGAGACCCGTGATTTCTATCTATCTTTCCTTGTTTACCATTCATTTCCGAAATGAGAGGACCGAGTTCCACTGTCAGCTTTCTTTAGGCCACAAATTGTACCCAGGCCCATGTGTGCACACTGAAAGATTTTTGTTGAATTTTCCTATGTAATGAAAACTGGTTCACGTTTTCATTACTTGCTTATGTTTCAGGTTTATGTTGTTGGCGATTTTGTAATCAAGTTGTGTGTTGAAGAAGATGGCCCTTGGGTAGCTACTGACGGCTTGCGGACTGAGGTACCTTGACTGCCTTTTTATCAGGTCGCCTTAGATGATATATCTGGAAGATTTTTAATAATTTTGCGTATGTAATGATGCAGGCTGAATCTATCTTTATTTTATTTTGTTTTATTTTTTCTATCTCTCCCTCTTATCATGCATCTTCTGCTCCAGCTACAATTACAGAAATGAAATATCAGTTGTATCTCGTAAGAATTTAAACTTTTGAATCGGTATTACATGGCAAGAAAGTGAATCCTGTAGAATTGGTGGGTTTTGAACGTTGAGTCGACTAAAATTGAAGTAAATGATCTTGAACTTACTGCGTGTGCTTTCTTGATACAGCTTCAATTTTACTCCCTCTTGAACGAGACTGGTTCACCATTAAAGGATACAATTCCCTCTTTAGTTGCAAGCGGTATCGTGTTGCCAGATGGCAAGGACTATAAAGTGGAACCATGGAATGGGTATGAGGATTGTTCGAGAGTCATTGAGGCACACAGTGTTGGAAAGAAAAGAAATCGAAACATCTCGAAACTTGATAAAAGCAGATACAGGACCGATTGGTCAGAGGCTGAGCTTGCAAAAGTTTCAATCGATGACAATGCTGAAGACGCTGAATACAATGAGAACCAAATCACCGAGCTGGATGATGAATCAGTTTTTTGGCCTTACATTGTTCACAAACGCTGCGATGGCACCAATATGGACCGTGTGTGCGTAACTTCCCTTTCAGCATCTCTTCTGAACATTTAACTTAATATTTTAGCTGATATGAAACATGTTTTTCGCAGTTTTCCTTTCTTGTATGTATGCCATGAAGGTGACGTATGTATTTTGGATGCGGAATTTCGTCTAAGTATGATATCTGATAATCGCTTCCAGGAATCAAGTAGATATCACTATCGGGTGAAAATGATATTAGTTTGTTTCTGTGGTAATGCACGTGCATGTTTGTTGATGCGTCAATTGAAGCTTTGGAAGCGATTTAATGACTTGCTTTCATCTTTGTGGCGGGGGGCGGGGGCTAACTGTTCAACTTACTTTATTTTCATTTTTGTACAGTATGGATAAGATGACAGAAGGAGACTACGCAGCAGCAGCTGTCTTTCTAGGAGAACAAGTTCTGCATCTGCATTGCTTGCCTTTGCCTTCGACATTGTCAAGGACAACATGGGTTCAGAAAACCTCAAGATTAAATGGGCAAGGGTCTACAAATAACATAGGGACGTCGGTCACTGTGGGACACAGGATTGTGGTCAATGGCTCTGTAGTAAAGCACTGTTTTGATTCGAGCGTGTCGACTGATAAAGCAAACACAGTTGTCGGCATTGAAAAAAATTTGCAAACTGGGATCAATGCTGGTGACATGGATAAAGTGAAGGAGTTGCATGCTGATATTCCAACGGAATGGCACTATTTTGTCGGATTGATGCGACAACAACGTGCGAATGTCTTGGACCGTTTTGAGCTTTGGTAAGGCAGGGATGCTTAACTTATAACATGTAATGTTTTTGTAAACGAGATGCTGTAGTCTTAAATTTGTTGGAGAAAAAAAATCTGTTAGCACCTAAATTTATTCACGTAGTGTGCTGTGTGCTGTGTAGGGAATCACTACCCAATCAGCTTCTGGAACAGTTGGAGACATATCTTCCTGAAGACCCAGCTGTTCTTGTTGGCTTACAGAAGGTACATTTATCAGTACTATAGTGCAAATCGCTCCTTTATCCAGGTGTCAAGCTTTAGGATTGACTGACCAGTCTGAGATTTTATATCGCAGGTCCAGTGTGGATCACCTCGACCTGTACGACCTCCTGTATGGCTACACATGGATATTATGGCAGACAACATTCAGATGATTCCATATTCTGAGGACAAACAAATTCCTGGGTTATTTGACCTCAGTCAGCTCGCCTGTGTAAACAAGGTCTGTCATCTTCGCCAACAACAGCAACCACTACAAGGAGTTAATAAGAAAAAATATAGAGTTGGATAATGAGGAGAGTCCTGTAAACGAGTTGACCTACTTTAAAGGTTTATTTTGGAAGCAGATGTGTGGATTCCGCAGCAATTTAATTCAGTTGTTTACATTTTACACAGGAAATACGCAACTGTCGGGCAATGCAAGCTCGATACATTTTGGACTTTGGGGATGTGACGCTTGGTAAGTGTGCTACACAAGAATCACTAGGTGAAGGCTGCTAGAGGCTACCCGAGTTTGTAAGTTATAGAATCAAGATTTTTTGTCTTTATGAGTGCGAAGAACTGTCATTTTACAATAGTCTTATAGATTGTGAAACAAACACGCTATGTTTCAAGTTCAAGTAACTGTCAAACTGAAACTAGTGCCAAGGCTAAAATTGTTTCCATGCTGTTTCATATGTGCAGGGGATCCTTTGTATGAGTTCTTGGCTATGTATGTGAGCGTTTTCAAGATGGAGCCGCTTTTCATGAAAATTGCATTGATGGCCTATGGACTTCCCCTGACTATACCCAATTCGACGAGGAATGATTCACGCAAAGATTACACTCGGCCATCGTATAGAGCAATGTATGCACCATCCTATCCATTATAACTGAATTCAAGCCTTGGTTGTATCCCAACAGTCTCCTTTTGCATAATAGACGAATCGAGTGCCATTACGATGATTTTGACCGTGGAACTTGGGAATGTGGTCCATATAGGTGCTACTGTCTGCTACATGAACATGATGCCATGGGTGAAATTTTTAAGGAGCGGAAAGATTGTAGAAATGTCGACTCTCTTGAAGAGATGGAGGAGAAGCTTTGGGGTGTTCTAAACGAGTGGAACCCTGAAGCACCATGGAAGTTTGATTACGTGTCCGAGTAATTGTTTAGAAGCCACCTTCTGAGCGTTTGGGTAAATTCATTTTTTAGTATTAAAATTGTGATGTTCGTTATGATGCAACACAACATTGGATTAGTATTAGCTTGATTGACGATTTTACATTATTGTTGAAGGTTAAGAATGCTTTATCTAAATTGATTTTACAGTTCCTCAAGCCAATGTTGGCCTATTGTGCTGTGTGAACTCATCTAATTAGAAGGAAGATGTAGCGAAATGCACTGTTGTGTACAAGTTGCTATCAATTGTGTCTCATATTTCGTCGTTATCGCAGATAGATTGTACACCATAATTTCCGAAGTACCCCTCAGATCATTAAGGCCGCAGAGTGGAGCCACTAAAGGATTATGAAAATATGGAACGTGAATGTGATAAAATTGATCTATTTCCAAAAGCAAGACATCACCTTGCAAGTATGCTGATTTTGCTCTAGGTTGATGGTGTTTAGATAGTTTACACTTATCTATCCATGGTAGCTTTGAGGCGCTACATCTGAGTAAATGAGGGTATATGTACCTAAAGTTACATTGGACACCGCCGCTCTACGTAACCAAGACTCATCTCCGATCTCACAAGCACATGTGTATACCCTAATCCTCCTGCGAATAAAGTTAGATCGACACGAGATTTCCCTAAAGTTCAAAACCTTGGAGTCCAGGTTGTATTTTAGTTCTTCAGTCAACAATGTAAGGCCGCAATTTCTGCAGAGAGCTTTTGGGGAGATTGCATGTGTCAATGACGATTTTCATGACAGATATCCCTAACAGATCAAAGTCCCGAGATTTGGCTTGTAGTGGAATGACTAACTCTAGCCAACATTGGGGAGGGTGTGCCAGAATAAGACTGCTAGCTACTCGCTTGAAATCCACGTCACTCCCACGATCGTGACGCACAGTTCGAGGGAGTGTCTGGACTGTTACTGCTTTGTCAAGGTTCTCACCACATGCTTAGCCAGAATGACAAGACAGAAGAATCTTAGCATGTGCAATATCGAACAGTTGCTTGCAGGGAGGACACCGTATAGCCAAAGGAGGACGGCCTATGATTAATCCCAAACGTCAGACTTGGAAATTCACTAGCTTAAATCATGAGAAATTACTAAGCAGCGGCTCCACCGTCTTGAACTACATTGTTCGGCAGGTGTTGATGACAGAATGATACTCCCAACCAGATCAACAGAGAAAAGGTACATTCTTCAAAGACGGACGGAAACCAGTTGTTCTATTCAATCCGGATTTCGCCCCTCGAGGTTGGAAAATGGGTCAGCGCAGCTTCGGCAACTGCGAGGACCCATATCTCAACGGTCGAGTCTCAAAGACAGCGGTATCCCATTCATAGACACTGTTTCATTTACGCAATTAGCTCCTCTAAATCCACCAGCAAGACTGCAATTAGCTTGTTGCGACGAAGAATTTTGCAACATTTATTTATAAGTATGCAATATTCATTCAACCACACTCCCAGAGTTACTAAGAAAATGTACCAACAAAATGGTGGCATTCATGAATAAAAAATTTAAAAATTCCGCACAACCATTGCAAATCCTGCGACCTTCTTGTAGGGTTGTTACTGCTCCCAATGGCAGGTATTATCGCGCTAAGCCGACTATGCAAAAGATTCGCCTGACAGATACCGTTCCCGGTAGTAATAAGTTCTCTTACTAGCAGCAATGACCTTTCATGGAAATCTAATTGTCGTAGCTGAATTGCCCATCGCCATTGCGTCATATAATGAAAACCTGTCCGAAACAAAACTGAAAAGTAGAGACGGTCTCCTTTTTTAATGTCTAGTTCGGCTTTCGACGTTTGCATTGATGACGGTAAATGTGCGACATGATGTACTATTACGAAAAAAGCATGACCCTGCACTATTCCGGCGCCAAACACAACCTTCCCGAGTGAAGCTGATATTTTGTTCTTCGTGGCTGTCGCAGGAAGACACCACAGCTGTCATGACCACAAACAATATGATGTTAAGTGGCGGCACGGCGACCACCTAAACCTTCTAACAGAATTTATATGAAGAGGGATTAAAAAACATGGAACCTTATACCCTAGCCGTCCACAGAAAGTTGAGTAAGTTCATCATTGTTGGAATAATAAGCAGGAATGCGCGAGTAAGAATAGCCCTTACAGCCGCGCCACGAGTAGTAGGCGATTCGGGTCTCGTAGAAGCCCGGTAGGAAAAGAAGGATGCCGAGCACCAGAAATCCGTAGGCCTGAGAGGAATCCCCCTCCATATGCTGGGTGTAGATAAAGTGCGAGATGATCAGGAAGAAGCATCCGAACGCGAGCAAGACGACGGCTAAAGCGATGGACTTCCATGGCACGTCCTCCGGAAGCTCAAACCGGTAGCGGAGGTCCTCGTGCGCCGCAGTTGTAAGCCCGGAGAACGAAGTCGAATGGTCTCGCCCATCGTCTTGACAAGATGCAAGAGTCGAGTAACGCATGTGCGAACGCTGTACCATTTCTCCTCTCATAGAATTTCGTAGACTTGGCAAGCAAGTGATGCAAACCTAAGGTATCATCTGACTGTGCTTATTACCATCATTGGATGACTGTGGTCATTGATAAATCGATTGTTCATCAGCTACATGTCTTCCCTCTCGTTGGAGTCGAATTAGTTGTTACTTTTCGCAAATAACTTTTGTCGTACGATTCTAAAACTAAGAGGAGCCGATAAATCAAGGAAGGGGAGGGTTGGGGAATGCCAAAGGGTGTTCCAATGCAAATATCTCAATGATCGGTAAGCCACAGCACTCTTGTCAAACCTAATCGGGGAGGATGAACCTATCAACTAAGACTTTCCATAAAACTTGTTGGCGATCTCCAATTAAAAAATGGACTCCACTCAACGCATTGTAGAGCACCGATGACCTTGCAGGGAAACCAAGCGTTTTCTACTGCTCTGTCCCCTACATTTCCCTCTCGTTTCCTGTTTCTTCAAACTCGACTCATATCATCACCTTCGCGAAATAAAAGTTAGAAAGTTGTACAGATATAGCGACATATGAAGAAAATGGAATTTGTGATTACGAAGAAGGTACCCCAGGCATTACCCGCGTTCACTTGGGACAGAACAATGGCGGCAAAGGAAGCAAGCGGCAGCAGCCGAAGGAGAAAAAATGAGGAGTACCTTAAGCTCGTCGACGGCAGTACTAAAGCGCTGTCAAACAAAATCGAGGCTTGAATTTCCTGTCAGTTCCCATCCTGTCGCTCAGGCTACGAAATCGTCACCACAGAAGAGGAAAGACCCGCACACGAATAAGCTGACAGAGAAAAATGATGACTGCCAGGCGGCGGAGAGCAATGACCACAGCACTGGCCTATGACACTCGATGAGAGAGTGCTTGTCGCCGCTCATGAGGTCCACGATGTAAAGCACACACTCTCGACAATTTCCAAGCAGACGGAACTCCGCAATGTCGAGCTTCAACCTGCTACCGACTACATTGATTCCGTTTCAAGAATATTGTAAAATAAAATAAAAAATACAAACAAGAACAACAGCAACAACAGTGATAAAAAAATCAAATAAAGCCAACTAACAGAAGCTCTGACGTCCACTCGACGCTTAAGTGCTTCGACTATCCGAAGAATGAACAGCAATAGTACCGAAACCATAAGCAAATAGGCAACCCAAGCGGATGATGAAGCTAATCCATATTGCAAACAATGAACCTATTGTCGTGCAGCATAAGGAGGAAGTAGCGCGCAATGTCCACACCAGTGACAGCTCCAGATCCACAGCGTCAGCTGAAACTCCTCACTAGAAAATCATCGAGAATGAGCCAACTAGTTGAGGGATTGGTAGCGTCAAGAGAACGAAGAGGAGGCAAAGGTACGACCACAGGTTCACCTCGAAGAGAGCAGCAGGACGCAGAAGAACTGAATCGCCGTCCAGCTGGAAAGAGAATGGGGAATGAGGAGCTGAATTGGCGGCCGCAAAAGTGCATCAGCTCCAGCCTACGTCCACTTTGCAGAACTCGCTAGGTCTAGTACCCTTGGTGTAAATGGTCGTAAGTGTCAAGGGTCAGAGTGAGAGAGACGCATCGGGTGAAATTGATACCCTTCGTGACCCTGGCACTCGAGGATCTTACCCGGCGCCGCCTCGATCTTTGTGACCACGACACTGATTCCATCGGCAGTAGTGGCCCCGCATTCATTCGCTTCTGGTACATTCCTCATTTTTACCCCCTTTGGCTGCAACTCCTCTGAAAGCTAAGTTGGTTTGTTCCTCTTCCTTTTCTCCTGTATTTATTTCCTGCCAGATTCGGAATCTCGTGACTTTCAAATTTTTTTCTTGCTTGAATCTAATTTTAGTCAGATCATCTGTAAACGGTTATTTATTCACATTTATGGTTTTTTTTCCCCTCTTGTAGACACTCCACAGAAGTAAAACAAACTGTCTTCCGGCTCTCAATTTACATCGTTTTGATTTTTATAGTGAAGCTGTTTGCTCTTGACTAGTTTGAAACTTAGGATTCCAGTAAAAGGCTTGTATATTTATTACCATTTTATTACCTCGGTAGCATGAAAAATATCACAATTGTTACAGTAGAAAAGAACAAAATATTTAATTTTGTAATCAAGTTTGACACAGATAGATACTAAAATTAGATAAAGATTAATTCCAAATATTTTTATTTATTCATAAAATTTTATAATGTCAGGTACTTGATTCTTCATTGATATAATCATTGGGTCAATTATAACTGTGCTTTTTTCTTTTATTATCATTAAACAAATAAATAAAATAAAATAAAATAAACTACAAGAAAATTGTATTGCAATTTTTCTAAAGTTACTACTTAATTCATGCAAATGATATGTATCACAGTTTTGAATGTGTCACACATAGACACACAAAGTTGATACCTAATTAACATATTAGTTCTATTTATCAGTATTATTAATACTACAAAAGCATATTCTTTCAATACCATAATGTTGGTTTCTTATAGACTGAATAAAGGGTTTTACTCATAATCAATGTCTTGAAATAAACTATGTCATCTTGTAATTTGAATTTATTTTGGTAGTATAAACATCTTGCCAACTAATATCTATAGTGATCTTAAGGCTTTATACAATGATTAAAATATAATCCATAGTGTAGATTTGACAAAGCAAGAACTACATTTTGCAAGCATTGTTAATTAAGCCATAATGTACTTTTATTTAATTACAATTATTCTATTAGCCCAAAAACATGCAAAAGTTATTAATAATAAGGCCTTATTAAGAATTATATTACTTCTATATTTGATAATTTTTTATTAAAATCTATAAAATAAGAGAAAAAAACTTATTTTATTTTAACACTTATTATTCTTTTTGTATCATTTAAGACATCAAAGAAGTTCAAATCTATGTGTGTATTTCAAAAATACTTCTTTTATTCAAAGATCTTCCAAGCCTTTTAAAAATAATGCTATATTTGATTTTGTTTTCAATTTCCTTTCAAACTATGTTATATTTATTGTGTAAATATTAGTAAAACACATAATTATTATTTTTTAAATCATAAAATCGTAATTTCTTAGAAATGTTATTTTACTTGATATTTTTAATTAATATATAGTCACTGTAATTAGAAAATCAGTTAACTAAATGAGTTGATTAACAATGTAGTCCGTATCCAACCCCTGATTCTAGCGTTGTGGGGAAACGTAGGCAAGAACGAACGCAGGATGATTATTATCCGACATTCAAATCTCATTCGTCCAAGGCGGCCTAAGGCAGGTGCAGGACTGGCAGGAGCACAAGGAGTGAATGACAGGGCCAGAGCCAGAGCTAGAGAGTCGAGTTAAGTTCCTGAGGGGGATTGAAACCCATCGCCACGTAGGCCTCCCTCTCTCTCTCTCTCTCTCTCTCTCTTTGTGTCCTTTCAAATCTTAGGGGGCAGGTGAGAGGCTATCCTGCAGACAGACCTGAAGCCACGCTTAGATGGATTCACGGACGGACGGATGGACGGATGGACGGATGTATGGATTGACGGATGTATGGTGGGGATGAACGTCTAAATTTAGTGACACCTGGATTCCGGCCCTTCTTAATTTCTCTTGTGTCCACTCAAGGTTTATACTACTCATGCCTGAAGTGACATGAAGAACTGCTTACATACTTCAGCTAATTTAAAATAAAAAAACACGTTTTGAATTTTTAGTATTCAATGTTTAAGAAAAAGTCAGTTGTATTTATAAATGCATTAGGCAATGAAACTTGTATAATAATTTTATATAAACTAAATTATATACATATAAATTTATAAATAAACTTGGAAATTGTATTTTTATCTTGAATTTATTATTACATGTTTTATTGAATTTTGTGGATGATGTTTCAACAGTAAAAAAATATTTTAAAGCCCTCAAAAAGGTGTTTGTGGTTGCAGTGTCATTACAATCGTAGGCATCAAACAAGGAAAATGTCATTTACTAAACCTTTTGAGAAAACCAATGTGGGCCATCGAAAAAAAAAATGATTAAATGAACAATTGATGCCCTCGGTGGAAATAGATTTGGTTTCATCTAAGAATTTGTTCCACTCCTTTCTAATTTTGAAGTGGGGACAAGACTAATGGCAACCGTGTGTGGCTTCATGTGTCTCTAATAATATTCTCCACAAATTATGCTTCATCTTCCTTCTTCTCCCCAACAAATTAAATTCTCCACTCGATTCCATGATGACATTATGTCATTGCTATCCAATTACTCAAAAATATTTCCACCCACTAATTGTCCTCCTTAATCACCTCCTAATAACAAATAAAGGAGTCATTGTTAAAACAAAGACGCATTAAAAAAAACCATGCGAAAGTGGCAATGGGATGGGTGGGGGAATAGAGAGAGGATAGGGGGATCGGCAAGAAGTTGAGACTGGGGTTCTATGTGGAGGAGGGAGACGATGGGGGCCAAAGAACGAGAAAGAGAGAGGTAGACCGGGCAGGGAGCGGGGGGCCCATCATCGCATCGCAGTCTGTTCCCTCCATTCCGGGCGTGTCTTGCCGTGCCTGCGCTGTTCCCTGTCCCCGCCCCCCGCCGTTCCGATCCGCTCGTCTCGTCTCATCTCGACTCGACTCTACTCGTTCTTCGAGGCTGTCCGGTCGGCTTCGATGATGCTGATCATGCAGCCTCCTCCTCCTCCTCCTCCTCCTCCTCGCCCTAATAAGCAGCAGCTGCTCTGCCAGGCAGCCATGACATGGGAACCCGTAGTGGCATCCCGGCATTGCTCCCGATGCTGCCGTCGTCTTTCGTCCCACCTCTCTCCCCTCCCCTCTAGGGTTTTGTCGGTTTTCCATTTTTGCCAGTGCAATGTCCTTTCTGGCACCAGCTTGCTGGCCAGACCGTCTCGGCATACTGTCTCCGGCTTTTTACCTCCTCTCGATTTCATGAATAGCGTCTCCTCTTTCCGACACCCCAACGCTGTTCACTCTGTCTGACATCTTCTAGTATTGCTAGCCTTGTGCGAGCTTACACGTTGGGGCGTCGAATTAACGTTTTAGGTTTTTAGATTCGCGGTGCAGATTTTTCGTTTGTGATGTTTCGCACAGTAGCAGCTGCTGGAATCGAATTGCGCTCTACAGTATGGTTTCACGTGCCGTGCAAGCTTCGAATTTGTATTAACTTAGTTTAGCACTGCTCAGCGTCTCCTCGTCCAAGTTTAAGGATCGTCCACTGTCATATTGCATTTGGAGACTGGCTGCGAGGATTCGTAAGTACAATTTAACAATCAGAGGAAAGATAGCGGTCATCCTTTAGAATTTTGGACCATCTTGAAGCACTAGCAGTGCCACAAGCAGAGAAGTGGGCATACAAGTAGATGCATATTGGAGACACTTGAAGGGGGTTCTTCTCGTCTTTTGCGAGTGGCCTAGGGTATCAGGACACAGTGGCTGGGTCGAGTAAGAGGGCAAGGCTGGACCTTCTACGGCAGTCCTTCATGAGTGATCCTGAGGACGAAGAAGACAGCTTGAGACTTACTTTAGGGCCTCCAGGCTCCTCGTCTCGGCTGTCGTCTTCGCCAGATCCATTTCTCCGTTCTTCTGCTTTACAACAGCAAGGGCCACTTTTGCCGGTGGTGACGACGCTCTACGAAGAGGATGAACATTATCGCCCTCGACGCACCCCTGTGCGCACTTTGCCCCCTGTTTCACAATGCACAAGTCAGTCCCATGTTCCTTACCTCGCATTCTTCTCATCCATACTCTTCTGTTTTAATTGAGTTAAATTTGCAAGAGTAGTTTTTTTTTTTTTTTTTTTTTTTTTTTTTTTTTTTTTTTCCTTTAAAGCAGTGGTGTGATGGAAAATAAATAACCGCAACAGTCTAAGAAATTCGTCATAATCCATTTTGTGGTGGTAAATTCAATAGTTGGTACTAGGAATTACAACAATCGTTCATAAGATGCATTCTCGACACCTCTTGAATGACTATATGATGCGCGCATTATCTGATAATTATCAACTCCTTTCCCTTAACCGCTCTCTTCCGCCTTAATGATGCTTTTGGAACCACTAAAACTTGTAGTAAAGCGAGATGATAATACAGGACTGCAGTATGGTACATGCCCAATTTTGCACTTTAGTCGGCTTAGTCTGTCCCGAATGGACTCTTATATTTTAGAGGGCTTCGAACTGCGTGTTTGCCTGGAGTGACTCATTAAGGGACGTTTACGATTAGGTTGGTGGTTTACTTTGGAAGGAAGTTACACACGTATTCAAGGGAAGTAAATTGTTTTCTTTAATGTGAATTTAAGCACTTCAATGTATTGGTTTTGTTTTTCTTGTATTGGGTGAGGATTTTGCGTTTTCATGGGATACATGTTTATATGCGTTATAGCATGTACTAATATTGCAATACGATTCAGACTTGGAAAAGTTCTTAGGTTAGATTCGTTGTTAGGCACAGTAGCATCACGACATCATGAATTCTATTGAATATTTGTTCTTTAACTTTGTAGACTTGAAAACTCGGGTTTCTAGTTTGGAATCTCAATTGCACAAATGGCCGTTTTACAATGAATTAGTGAGCTTCATGTATGGGAATTGTTCGAAGTCTCACTTTCTTGGTAGTGTTCGGAGAAAGATATTATACATATTTTTGCTGATTTCAATGTGGATTGTGGCAGGTGAGCGGTTGTTAGGTACTAGCGGCAATGTAACGAAGAAAGGCCCTCATGTCACACCTCCATATCTATGGTCATCAGAGTATCGTGCGAAGAACCATAGTCTTGAGTGGATATTGAGACGCGGCCTAACCAGTATTAGTGGTGAGGTCCAGTGTAAAAGGTGCGATGGAATGACTACTGTCGAGGTCAATCTACAGGTATCTATTCTGTGTTTCTCAAGTGTACTTCAAGTAGATATTCGCCTCTACCCAGTATACTGCTGGTTAATGTTATTGTTGTTGCTTCTTTCTTCTGGACAATTTTGCGCCACAAGACTTGCTAATTCTGTGAGGTTGTTTGGTGAATTCAGGCAGCTTTTGTTCAGCTTGAAAGATACTTCCTGGAGAACAAGCACTCAATGCATGATCGCGCACCAAAGCACTGGATGGTCCCACGGCTTCTTGATTGCACATTGTGCCGTCAAATTGACTGTGTGAAGCCAATCATAGCTGAGAAAAAGAGAGAAATAAACTGGCTATTTCTCTTGCTAACTCAGACTCTTGGTCTTTGTACTCTTGATCAGCTCAAGTTCTTTTGCAAGCACAATGATAAACATCGAACTGGGGCAAAAGATCGCGTCCTATACTCCACCTATGGGGGCCTGTTGAAACAGCTCAATCCGGCCGGTAAATATTTACCAAATGACTAGATTAACTATACCTGCTTATGTTTGCAAAGTATCTCTCCGCCGATAACACACCAGAGAATTAATGGGATTGTGGAGGAGAGAATGCTTTTTTAGTACATCAATATTGATGTGTCTATCCATGAGATTATACCTATTTGAAGATCAAGTTGTTATCATGCTGAACGTGAGATAATCCAAGAACTTCAACGTGAGTAAGATACTCAATTCAGCTCTTAGTTTAGGCAAGCTTGATAATTGGCAGTTGTCAGTAATCTCGTAGTTTTCCTGCAATGTTTTACTTCCATAAGCAAGTCAATCCTACACACTGCGCACAAATTGTGCCCTACTGTTTTGACTCTAGGAACAGATTTCGTCTGAACAGAGCTGCTCTTAGCTTACCTTGATTCGAAGATTCTTAATGATAACAAGTTTCTTGGAGGATTTTCAGGAACTAAGGTTAGATATAAGTCTTAGAACTTGTGTGATGCATGATGGTCATCGTGCCTTACAGTACGCCCGTCCATTCTTAAGTAATTTTAATATTGTGATACTTCTGAAGTAGTGCCTTGCCTCTTGTAACGTGATTGCTCTAGATTTGTAAGCTTCTGTGCAATACTAAAAAATGTACTTAAAATAGAATGTGAACTATTTTTAACTGTTATGAAATGATCCTAAGTAATATACACAACATCAAGTAGCAATATTTTGTTTCAATCGAAAGAACCTAAATCCTTGTTAGTGGAGTTTATCAATGCATAGGATAAACATGTGAGTGTTGTTGACATTTACTATTCTTGAGTATAAATAATAATGCTAGTGGTTTTTGCATTTCTAAATAAAGTTAATTAAAAAATATAAATATAAATCAAGAGAAGATTTGGTATATATATATATATATATATATATATTGTCAAAAAAACAAATGTAAACAAAACTTTGAAAAAATAATATTATTGAGAAAGGAGGAAAGATTCAAAGAAGAGATAAAAAAGAACCAAAATGATTATTTCCAAATACAAATACATTAGAAAGCCTTAAATTAATATCAGAATACAAGAAAGGCATTGACAAGATTAAAGATGATTTTAGTCTTACCATATATTCTATGAGGAAGGCATTGTAGAAGTCTTTTGAGGACCACAAGACTTGTAGCTCAAGTATTTGAATTATAAAT
Organism: Physcomitrellopsis africana; assembly: GCA_036785485.1. Lineage (NCBI taxonomy): Eukaryota > Viridiplantae > Streptophyta > Bryopsida > Funariales > Funariaceae > Physcomitrellopsis > Physcomitrellopsis africana. The sequence continues at coordinate 481,907 of JAWRVF010000140.1, read as the reverse complement.
TGCTTCCAATGCAACTTCTAAAAAGTAAGAAACTTGTAGGATAAGTTTTAATAGACATGTGGCATATTTAGAAGTATTTAAAGATGTAGTCAATATTTAAAAAACTTCCTCAAAGTTTCTTGATGAAGATATTATCTATTTAACATGTTTTTACCTATTTCTACTTACTTCCATTTATTTAAGTGATATTAACATTTATTATATATATATTAAAATTAATATTTTTGATAAATTTTTATTACATATGTATATATACACATACTAGTGAGTGCCTTAGGCCCTTGTTTTGTGAGTAAAAAGAAATAAAGAAGAAACAATAGAAAAAACAATACCACATAGGTTGTCTTTTGTCAGATTAGCTATATCTTATAAAGGCAGCAATCTAGACAATAATTCAAGAAAATTCTTATTTTAGAAATTTCAATTATTTACTTTTGAAGCAAACAACTTCATTCATGTAGTTGAGGAAATTATGAAAAAATCTCTCTTCTATTTCATTGGTGAATATTTCATAAAAAATAATGTTTGTAGAATAGTGATAATTGTTTGTATCCTTGTATATAGAAAAAAATAATAATATATTGCTTACATTATACACATAATAAGCTAACATATATTCCTAAGATTGGAATTTTTTGGCTTTGTAATTTATTTATAATATCAAATAATATCAATTTTACAAAGTATTGCTTCCATTGTAATTTGAATAAAAGTTTAATAACTTTAAATTCTTTATTAATTCTTGTGATGAAAAATTATTATATTATTTATATTCTAATTAATATTATAGTATAAATAATGCATAGTTGGAGCTTTAATTAATGTTAAGCAATAAGAAAATATTTTTTTAATATTTGACATATTAAAAAATTTCTTTGATGGATTTTTTTTTTTTGAATTTTTTGAATTCAATAATCAATTTTAATGAATGAATGAATTAATTTATAGAATATAAAAGTTTATTTTATCAACATAAGAGCATTGATAAAAGATTTTTTAAATTTAGCAATATAAAAAAAAAATTACTAGAAAATATATTCTTTTTAGATGTCTACTTTATTCTATATCTAATCCTTTGAATATTTGATTTTTTTTTCTCCCTCCAAGAGGTTGTCTTGTTGTCTTTGGAATTTTCTTTGCAAATCAATATTATAAGGGTTTCTTTGGAGGTGGTTGTGGATTGCTTCTAAGGCTCTTTTCTATTTAATTTCTTCTTCATTTGTCAAAAAAGCATGAGTTTCAGAAAATATTCTTAAAAATTTAGTATCTTTAGGAGGTTTTATCTTAAAAGAGATTTCTTATTTCGACCATAAATTAGTAACAATATATTAATTTTGTTGGTGTTAAATTATCTAACATTAAATTTATAACTTATAGAAGATTTGTAAGACATTATTATTTAGATTAAGAGGCAAATACATATATGATTTAAAAGACTACATATCTATCTATTTCATATTCAAGGTGTAGAGAAGTTGAATGGTTTAAGAGAAAAAATTAAACTTATTAAATCTTGCAAGTGATTTAATAGCATCTCTATTCTTATCCTAAGATAATTTGGTTGAATTTTTAGAAGGAAAGAAATCCTTTTAAGCCTTTCTATGTGGCTTCTTTAATGATTGTTAGGACCTTATTATATATTAAAGAATTGACTTCTATTTATTTTGTCATATTCTAATTCCTTCCTAAAGTCTATCTCTGATTTGGAAGGATGTATTTTTGTAGTGCTTTCTATAGTTTTTTCTTTTTATACAATTCATAAAAAATTTCTATTTCAAAGATATTGATTAGGGTGTTGTAAAAAAAATCCATAATACTCTATTTTCAAAAAGAGAATCCATTGATAAAATTAAGTACTAAAAGAAAACATTAATAAGAATGCATTTTTTTTTTTTTTTTGGATTCAAGTGTATTTGTATTCAAGTGCCACTTTTAAAATAAAGCATTCTCTTCTATTAGTGACAAATATTCTAACTTTTTGGAATGAATAGAATATTGTAAGTGAACTGTAAAATTTATATTTGAATTATTTAATCCTTTGATAATACAAAATTTTATGTATAGTTTAATAAATAAATGAGGAATAAAACAAGTTTAAGTAATAGTTAAGATAGAATATTGAAATCAACATAAGATAGAAAGGGGTCCTAAGACAATTGCCTTGAAGATGATGTATGTTGGTCATAGAATGGATATTTGGTTTTGGTTTGAGTAGAGGTTCAAAGCTAATATATACTATATAGAGTCGAATCTTCTTTAAAAGTTAATTCTTATAAAATTCAAGGGTCATGCTTTCTATACAACACTTCCTGGAATTGACACTTGCATTAATAACAATTAGTTGTAGCTATTAATTCTTGCTACCAATGGAATTCAAAATTATTGTTTTAGATATGAAAATTATAAAATCTAATTTTGGAGGTCAAACATTATGAGTTGGTGATTTGGTTCAATATGTATATTAAATCTGTTAAGAGTTAAGAAAAGAAAGGAAAATAAAGAAGATGAAGAAGGGAACCTCTTCAACCTTCTTTTGAGTATAAGTAATCTTGGTTGTGATTCATTTGTATATTCTTGAATAAGCAAAGATGGAACTTTTGAGCAGCAAGTAAGTTGAGTAAAGGATAAGCTAGCCAAGTTGGTTGTTAATTTGATATTGGAGACATTTATAAATATTGCTACATAGACAAGTGGAATGTATATTAATGAATCTAAGTTTTTTTTGATTGCCATAAACCCATTAATTTGAGTTACATTAAATAATAACAATATAGTTGGTTCCCAAGTATTAAGATTGTCTATTGTGGATTGCATTGTAAGATCTTAAGATTGTAGATATAAACTATTAAGGCTAGAGGGTCTTGAAGGTCTGTTATATGTTTATCTTATCTAAAAGATGTTTTTGACATATAATTTTCCAAAATAAAAGTTATCATTTGATTCACTTGTCCATATTTTGTATGGTTTTATAATATAAAAATAAAAAAAATTAATAGAGAAGGATGAAGGAGGTATTGTCTTAGGAAATATTTATAGGTATACAATGTTGTGTAGATTCTTGATATTGGTTTGATCAAAGAACAAATTTAACTTATGTTATTATTTAAAGGCATCTAGTTTATTGCAAAGGAGATTTGGCTGATAATAGAAAAAACAAATTTTGATTGAATAAAAATAATTTATAACTTATTTTTATTTTATTAGATTAATCTTTCACTTTTTAAATATCATGGACAAGGTCAAGGAATTATGCAAGACTATAATGAAATAATAGAATACATGAATCTTATTGTAAGGCAATGCAATACAAGAACAAAAACTAGATTAGGAGGTCCAAACTAGACCACAAGACATGCGTTATCAAGAATGAGGAATCAAGAATTAGAAAGAATTAAGATATAAAGTAGTTTAAGTCTTGATGGCTAGTAATAATTGACTGATAGATAGGTGCTTAGTCTATTGCTTTGGTAGAAGAAAAGTCTATCATAGATATATCATATCAACCAAGACAAGAAAATTTAAATTTTTCTTTTGGCTTTTGATTTTGGATATAACTTTCATCATCACTATAATAAATCTATTTAAGTTTATTGCATCAATCTCTATTCTTCTAAAATTTGTAACAATAAGATAGTCATTTAAATCTCATTTAAGATTTAATGAATTTAAAGACATGCTTTAAAGCTCCTTTCTGAATGAACCCAACAACTCTTCCAATTGAGTTGGGGCCTTGTGGCTTGAGTGTTAGAATAGCAGATCTATGAATACCTTACATAGTGCAAGATCCAGGCAATGGTGACAAATGTACATACCAACCTTGTAACCAAAATACAAATGAGTAATCGGCGTTTAACCATGAAAACTCTAAGCGCGGATTATTTGGATAAAGTCATAAATTTAGTTGGAAGAACAAACAAAAAGAGACTGAAGCATTTCCTAGTTTGTGTTCTAAAACAAATTCCATAAGGCTTGTTGCACATAGACCTCAATCTAAAATAACATCTCTATTCGTACAACCTACAAACAATCTAAGCTACAAGCATTCAGGGGACACAGCAAAGGAAAGACGCAATTAATTTTTGACCAGTCAGTTTCACACCTGTGGCAACGTGTACTTGTTATAAATTGTTTAAAACATATAGAGGACATATCCCAACCTCAGTCCTTTTTTAGCGTTCATTGTGCGAAAAACTACGATGACATACTATCAAGAATCGCTTGGTTGTAATGAACCATGGCCTTCATACAATTATTGAGAATAGCTTCAAAAGTTTGACTTCAATGGAAATATAGATCTTGCGATTATGACAGCAACAAAAGTATCCAACGGTCATTCCATAAAACAACGGAAGTCAATGGAATGAAGGACAATGCTGAGAGAATTCTGACCTTCGATTACCGAACACATTTTGAACTTAATGTGAAGCGGGGCATACTTGAAATAAAAAGTCTCTGCATTACATACTAAATGGTTGATTATGAATAACAAAAAACGATAGGCCACACATCTCTCGAATATTCCATCATTGCGCACCTTCCTCAGCGTTACCACCACTATAGGTCTTCTTCAGAGCAGTGTTCTTAACGATCTGCACCCCACCCACAGTAAAAACGATCAACAAATATTAAATCATGTTCCGGTCAGTATCTAGGCCAAATAACAGTATACATGACAATACTTCCCAAGTTCAACATGATAGCATGCAAAGTAACCACCAAACGATAGCAAAAGGACCCTTATCTGTCATGTATTGCTTCTACAGTAAATTGAGCGCAGACCAGCCAGTAATCAGAAGCGCGAACCTGACGCAACATCTGGTTCTCCCTTTGAAGGGTGGACACTCTCTCTTCTAATTCTGCATTTCGATGCTCCAATTCCTTTGATCTGACCTCCAATTCACCGAGATATGCTTTTTTTCGTTCTCGGGCTTGCTGAGCTGAAACACGGTTTCTAAGCAGCCTGTTCACATACACAAAAGCACACAACTGATCAGATGTAAACTAAACAGACAGAACATCAACTTCAAAAAATAATATTTCTTTCTACAAAACGCAAAGTAGCTCGCATCATTGAGCACAGCAACGGAACCATTTTTACAACTCATAGATGTAAACACTAGATTTCCCATAATTTTCAAAGAGTGTGCTTTGTAGATAAGTAAACAGACAAATACTAGAGAAAGACCCATCAGGCTATTGGTAACTGAGCTTAAACAGATATTACTAAATTTAGACTAAAGGGATCTTGTAAATATTCCGAGCAAATAAGCAACAGTCGGATACGCACCAAAAAAAAAAAAAAAACAAAAATGTAAAAAAATGTAAAAAAATATAAAAAACAGAAAAAACAGAAAAAACAGAAAAAAAAGGAAGTGTCAGAAAAGTAAAGAACAACCTTTTCAGACGCTTGTGTTCTTTATCAGCAGAAGGCCCTCCCCTTTTCCGATGTGAAGATCCAGTCGGACCTTTATCTTGTGTATGCGACCCAGAAACCCCTCCACTAGTCTTCGCAGATAACTCTGGAACCCTCCTAACATCAGAGTCGCTTTCATTGCCTGCTATTCCCAAATCTTGCGCATTGAGTATCCTTGTAAGACACCCCACAATTTCCGAACATATAGGAGCAAAATACCGTCGTTCATGAGTTTGTCAACAGCATAAGGTGATGAGCTGATGAATATACATAGCTGATGAAAACACAGAGGAAGTAGAGAAGCAAAATACCGTCTTTCATGAGTTTGTCAACAGCTGCAGCGGCCAAAGGAGGTGATACTGATATATCAGTGCCCGTCTGCTGCTTCGAAGAGGGCGGAGAAGAAGCGGGACCCACAGTAGAGGCCTGCATGGGCAAGATTTCGCCCAAACCTTGGTGCTCACCAAAATTGACAGGTTTCCAGTTCCGGCCAATATCAACCGCTTCTCTGGAACCCCTCCTGCTACTATTTGCAACACTATTGATGTTTCCAATAACTGAAGTCAACTGCGAAAAGCCCTTACCATTTTGTGCGCCTGCCATCCCATATGCACATTTAGTTATACTATCGTTGTTTCCAACATTCTTCAATCCCTACTGCAATGGGAAAAACATGAACAGACCTAGCTAAATAATAGTGCAGGACTCTCGGTTAAACATACCACGAATTACTGGCTCAAAGTACATACTAAAATGGGACAAAACTCTGCAAATCGTCAACGATTTAAAACAATAACGTCAATTTACACATCAATTATAATAAACCCGCTGATTCGCAAATTTTACATGAACTGTTACCATCTATGAGCTTCTACAAGCTTATGTGGAAAAATTCTCCTATAACCCTGAACAATCTCCAAAGCTCTCTTTACTAGTAACGTAGAATGTATACCAATTTTGCGTTCTTTGGTGGCCTCTTTCGCATTTTTGAGGCCAATACAAGTAACTTAACAGCATAAGGTGATGAGCTGATGAAAATACATCTAGAGAGGATTGTATTAATTGCAAAACCGATAAAGAATTGCCAATTACAATACCTTCATCAGCTAAAATGCTTTACTTTTGTCGATATATTATTGGTTTGTATATCGAGTGTGTAACAGGCTCGATTCACTCTACTAGTTGCAACCTCCTCAAGTTACCAATTATGAATAGTGGAACTTCAGTAATAATTTTCAAGGCACCCAAAAATTAAGTATCCAAACTGCAACTTCTCTATCTAGTGTGACGTTAAGCACAATGATAATTTCATTTATTTAAGCACAGCATAAACCCATAATTTATAACTCAATTCCAAACCGTTTACTTAATCGTTTCATAAAAACCTGGTTAACCGATTATCGATATGAAACCATGAAGATGTTAGCATCTCACTTCCTGGATATGATCCAACGAATTTCTCCTGAACCCTATTTTCACTTTAATATAAATGTTTTCCAGAGCCTCAGGACAGCACAAACTTACATCGCAGTCAAGCAGTGTCTACTTGGAGGTTTTGATTTCCTCCTGAGAAAAAATTCTGCATAATCAAGAAGAGCAAAAGCCAGCCGGAGCCATAAAATTACAAAAGCGATTGAAGCTTTAGTCCACCTGCAGAATCATGCAATGACAAGTGATACTCACATCCCCCGATTACATTTAAACCATGAACAAGTAGATTTTTCCCAATTGAGAAGGTTCATGTTTGGAAGAGCAATACTCTAGTAGCTTGTCATCTCGAGAAATGAAAATCGCACAATCACACTCACCTGGCACTTGTAGAGGTCTAGAGGTACACGTGATACATCAAAGACACATTCCAAAAGAGCTCTCATCAACACCAAAATATAACACTTAAAACTCCAGATGTTTTGCAGTGATACTTAAAATCCAAATTGAGCCTTACGTTACATTGCAGATATGGTCCATTTGGCAATGTTACACAACGTGAACACAAACCTTAACGGAGTCATCAAATGAAACAGTCATCTCAATTCTCGTGGAGATCACTATCATCTGTTCGAAATATCCAGCTTACACGATACAACTAAGCGCACACTCAGTTCCAGTGTTCTCTCACAACTGACAATCTTAAACACGCTTTGAACTACCGACCATATCAAAGTACAGACCTAGTTAGGAAAGGAGAAGGAAAAATTGTTGCACCTTGCAGTAGGTTGGAATTACAAGCCAAAGGATCTGCCACGTCCGGAACTTCAGCATCGGTCTCTTCACCGGATCCTGATGAGTAACAATCAGAAGAATGATCTGCCTCAGATTCTGCTTCACACTGCACTCTCGAGTCACCTTGGGGCTCATCAAAGTCGTTCATTAGCACTCTTTTCTTCAAAACCTTAAAACCTCTGTACCTTTGAAAACCCGACCTCTTTAACCTCCCGTCTCGCAGTGACCTCCCTGCGCCCTATTACAAGGTGCTGATTCTCAAAATAAACGAAACAACTCGGAAAAAAGATATAAAATCCAAACTTTCGCTCTCTCTGAGCAATCTCACAAACTCCGCAAACAAGGATCCGGCCACCGACCTCGCATCGAGCTCAACCAACGACCACCAAACTCTACACGAAGAAAACAACTAACGCCAATTAAACGCCAACAAACTCCTCTATCACACATCCAACTCCTAGTCCAAATATAGCAAACACTGCAAAAAGAAGGCAACGCGAAGAACACTCTCACCTCACTCGGTCCGTGGCTCCCTCGCTACAGCAACTCAAACCTGCCTCATCCATGCCAACTAAGACAAAAGACTACCCATCCCTACACAGTCACGAACTCCTCGCTCCTATACTCCACTCAGAGAAAAAAATACGAGAAGACAAACAAAATTCTGCAGTGTAAGAGGTGGCAGAAACCTGTGGAAAAAGCGGAGGGCGCAACAGCGGGGCAAACGTTCGTAAAACGGCGCCGGTTTCGTGGAAAGAAAGAGAGAGAGAGAGAGAGAGAGAGAGAGAGGGGAGAGAAGGGCGGATGTGTGGCACAGAAACGACACCAGTAGGTCATGGACCAGATCAATGTGCTAAAGTCGGAGCTACACGCCAAAAGCCAAATTGCACACGCGCGCGCACTCTCGCTCAAAAACACGCTGCAATACTATAGAATACAACACAAAGCAGGTCACTGCGACCACCCCCTCTCTCTCTCTCTCTAGTGAGTAGTAAATAGTGAGTAGTGACACTCTCTCTCTAGAGCAAGTAAGAGAGAGAGAGAGAGCGGGCTTGAGCAGCACAGGCGGCCACGTCGCCCGCCTGTCCATACTTGGGGGCCGGTGGCATGTTTAGTAAGGTTCCTTTTGCCCGCGCGCCTGCGTGGCAGGCTGCCCTGTGGCGGTCCCCAGCGCTTGTCTATGACTGGCATTCTGTATAAGGGAAGTAGATCAGTGACGTCATCGCCCAGTTTCCTTTATGGGTTGCCATGCCCACTCTTTGATGTCATGTGCTTAAATCTGTTTCTCCCCTTGTTCATTTTGACTGTTAATACCCTCCCTGTTGACTGCTCTTATGACTTGTTGAATTCGTTGACCATCGTCTTGGTTTTCTGTTTCAATTCCTGCTGTTCCTCTTTTTATTGACATTCTCTGCATTTCTTGATGCAAGTTCTAGGATTGTGTACTTTCTTGTTTTTTTCTTAAATTTTCTTTTTAATGTTTGACTGAATGTTGATATTGAAAAAACTATTCATGTTCAAAATCCTTGTATCCAAAGAGTTGTATAGGGGTGTGGATGGATTGAATTTGAAAAACACATGAGAATGTTGATATATCTGACATATTCTGCAGTAAAATGTGTATGAGTTGGTTTTGATGCCTTTGTCAATCTGGATTCTAATGTACATCATTCAGAATCTGTTTGTAAAATATGACATTCAAATCCTTCAAGTATACAAGTGGTTTTAACATTGCTCGTAAATCCTAAAACATAAAACCACACTCGCTATCTTAAATCATTGACAAATCTTAATCACATTGATAAGGTGCATGTTATATTAAATTATTATCAACAAGGGTAACATTAACATTTCACAATCAAACAACTAATTACTCTTCTTCTACTTTATCAATAGATTTCATCATTCCATGAAAAGATGCTAAAAGAGACTACAGTGAATGCAGCCAAAACCAACATGAATCTCTATAAAACTCCAGATTTGATTCATTTGTATCTGATTCCCAAAGAAGTGTAAGGTGTCTTAAACATGAACGGTAAAACGAATTCACCACTATTGTCCACTTAAAGCTCTGAGGTACTTCACAAGATCATTTACAAATGTTTAGACACAAAAGAGTTGCCAGAGACAAGTTAGGAAGTCAAGATAATAGCAATGGAAAACATTGTCGCAGGAGGATGTAGCCGTGCAACATTTCATGCCGTTGCCATGCCAGGACTACAATCAAATAGCGTTTTCTTAAACTGGAAAATGAACAGCAGGACTACAAACTTGTCGGCCCAATGCTGAGCAGAAAAAGTGTTGAATATTGATTCATCATGCGGAGTTAGTACGCTTTACCAAGTCCGCAAAAGTTTCGACATGTGGAAATCAAGACCAATACAGTCCGAACAAAAGTCCAGACTCTGACTGGCAAGGAATCATGAAGTGGAGATTAAATACCTCACCTGCATTCATCGAGTTTACCAGTAGACTAATTTCTTCCAGTATCGGGACCCTGCTTTGAGCTATGTGTTAAAATCTACATGACTTGTATGTACCCATGACAGGAATGTGACACTGTGCTTCTGTGCAAGTGGCGAAGTAGTCCTCAGGTTTAAATCCGCAGCCACTACACCGAAGAAAAGGGCCCATTCACAGCTGGAAAATACGGGGAAAAAATATTAAAATATTAAAAAAAAAATTAAAAGATCAACACGAATGCTGACAAAACTCATATACTGCTACTTAACCTACACTCTGTAAATAATGCTTCTGATTAGCCCCCCTCCTACAAGCATAAGTGTTGCCACTACATCAGCGGAGCTGCAGGTCACCCCCACCAGGACACTCCATCTGTGCAATTTAAGACAAGAACAATAATGGTTGAGACTACAGGATCCATGTCGTGAATTACTGGCCAACACTTTGGGCTGCCGGGACTTTCCGCGAACCTCCAAGCCCCATGGATTCCGTCTTTGACTGCACAGCATTGAGTTCACGATCATCCCTATCAGTTTTGTTGCTAGAGTGTCGTCTGCCGTAAGGGTTAAGAGAACCAGAATACGAATTAGTGGTACTCATTGAGGCAGTTTTAGTCACTCGGCGAGGATCTGTGTACTCTTTGGCGCCAACGTAAGCAGCTGGATTTCCTGCTCTTCCAACAGAACCTGCGGTGAGGAAACATACAGTCACTAAAGGTGAGTCCAGCTGCATTCTCCTTATCAACCGCAATATTATTAACCCATACATTAAAGCAATACATCCAGACAATTCTCTTCACTGTATTATCCGATTGCAACTGGTAGCCTAAGCCATATTGTTCAGACCTTACCATTACAACTAAGGTCGTATCTTTCAAATATCAAATTCGACACAAACAAGACGTGCCCAGAGCATAGACGACCAAAAGAACGAACGCGTACATAATATAGGCAATTCTTTACTAATACACACAAGCACTATTTAGCCACAGCTAAGTGTATGTAGGGCGTTTAAACAATATGTGTGAAGTAAAGAAATGGATACCATCTTGAGATTTGGAGGAATTTTGAGAATAAACGTTCCTCTGACCAGAACCTGCATGCTTGTCATGCAACTTGCTATCCTCTCTTTGATACTTTGATGCTTCTTCACGGAACTCTAAAACTCGCTCCCTGAAGAAATATTCAAAAATAAAAGCATTAATATTCAAATTATTGGGTTAATAATAGACTTTATTATTACCTCAAGCCACTCGGCAAACATGCCTAATGTTCCGTTTAGGGAAAAATAATACCCAAACAAATAAAAACGTAAATTCGATTGTGTACCTTGGGAGTGAGGCATGTTGTCTCTCAAGGGGAGGATTATTTCCACCCTTGCCATAATGTTCCTCAAGGTGAGCAAATTGTCTCTTAAATTGATCCACCGCACTATTCAACAGCAAAGAATTTCAGTTCTTTTTGGTTAGTGCACTTCGTTTGAAAAGAGAACTTTCAAAGTGGAGCAATATGTCGTTAAAATCAAATGATGCCATTTAAATGATAAGACTGGATTGAATCAAACCTCGGGTACAAGAAAGTCGCATTGTCTGAACCATTGAGATATTCCTTCAGCATTTGAGGATGATATTCCAAAATCTGTTATAGCACAAAACTTCAACTTAAATGAGTCTATTCTCACAACTGAATTACATGCTGACAATAAATGACAACACCACTAAACACAAAATCAGCAACAAGATTCACGAAAGGTACAAACCTCACGATAAATAAGCTCTCTCACGTCTTCCTTGTTTATTCTTCTTCTTTCAAACTCGAATTCCATTTTCGTAATTGGTTGAGCAGATGGTTCCCTATCCACTTTCGCCAAACCCTTGAAATAAGGATCTGCCAATGCCTACACCCAACGACATAGTTTTGATACATTAAAACATTATTCAATTGCAAGAGGGGTTTTGTTCCGTCCAGAGCAAAAGACCTACGTGAACCACTACAAAATAAAAGTACCTGTAGTCAATTACATTAGTTACCGCGGATTACCTCCTCTGCAGTAGGCCTGTCTCTGGGATCAAACGCAAGCATTCTTTCAAGTAACCGAATCGCCAAGGGATCAGCATTGGGAAACTTCTGCACGGAAGGCATGGGGGGTTTTTTTCGCATTGTGCTGAGGTACCTCCGAGCTTTCTCATTTCGCACCTGTATAAAATCCATTTTCATTTAAAATGATTCCCACTACGCAAGCTATATCGTAACCGCTTAGATGCAAGTCAGTCTTTGTCAACCTACTCGAACATTTCCATTGATCCGTCCATTAACTACATAAGGACATTCCAAAGCTGTCTTCCCAAGGTTGTTTTACTCAATTCAGCTGAAAATTATCAGTACGCAACTTTTGCTTCCTTCAGACCTTCCCAAATTAAAATTTGACAGGATTATGATCTCACCCTCTGGACTGTTTCTGGAGATGGACTTCCAAGCATGTCAGTCATCAAATCCAGTTGATGAACGACATTCTTTCCAGGAAAAAGCGGCTTTCCAGTCAACACTTCCGCAAATATACAGCCTATACTCCAGATATCGATCGCAGGGGTATACTGCAACACAAGTAACACAATAGTATTTAATCACACCACACAAAAAACGTGTTCTTAACAGCAATTTACCTCGCAGTACACGACGTTCAATAGAACAAAGGGTACTAGTGCTGCTCACCTTCGAAAAGAATGAACCACAAAGCTCTGGAGCTCGATACCACCTTGTAGCCACATAATCCTGAAGCACCCAACAACAGAATTCATGCAGGTTACACAGCTTCAGAACTTTTCCTGGCAGTAAAGGTTGACCGTGCCAAGGACTTCGAAACAATGGTTTCCGAGCAACTACAATGTTTTAATTCCCATCAATGGCGGAAGGCCATACCGTCCAGAATATGGCTGTTGGTGCATCACTAAAGGCCACTCGAGCAAGTCCAAAGTCACAAATTTTCAGTTTACAGTCAGCGTTTGCCAACACGTTCTTTGGCTTCAGGTCGCGATGAAACACATTAGCTGAACAATCCCAAACATGAATACGTCAATATCCACAAAAACAGACAGAAATCCAAAAAGGATCATATCCTATCCGTCTTTTGTACAGTGAGAATTATGAACGTTCACGAACAATGATTCGCCACATTTTCAAGACGTAGCCGTGGAACCGAAGGGCCAATAACTAATAAAATGATGACTCCCGCTAAAAATTAATAATCTGGGTAAGCCGAATTTCAAGTACTTGAGACTCTAACCGCAGGCATTGGAACCACGTACAAGGAACAATATATGAACTAAAACCTAAAGTAAGATACATGTCATTGAAGATGCAGAGGGAATCGGCTCACAATAATTTCGAGGGTTGTATTTACAGTCATACACCTGTTGCATCCTCGATTGGCTAGAATCGATGGCTAACTTCAAACCCAACGAAAACCCGGGAATAGAAATAATGCACCAAGTTAGTACATAACTGAATAGGAGTAATTTCACTCCAAATTTTGGCGCCTACCTGTATGGATATACTTGAGGGCCCTCAGTAACTGGTACAAAAAGAATTGATAATGCTCAGGAGTCAAATCATCATTGGCTTTGATCACTTGGTGAAGGTCTGACTCCATCAACTCAAATACTACATAAATGTCCTTGAAATCACGTCGTGAAGGAGGAAGCATAATGTGCTTTACTTCCACAATGTCAGGATGTCGCAACAGCCTAAGGAGCTTAATCTCACGCAGAATGCGGGTTGCATCAGACACATGCTCGAATATATCATTTATCTTCTTGATAGCCACCTTTTCACCCGTTAGCGTGTCGACAGCAGAACAGACAACACCGTAACTTCCTTTTCCAATAACCTCCAGTATACGGTAGCGATTGGCTTCCCCGTACTCGGTAAAAAACTCAGCATCGGCCATATTCTGCATTCATTCACAATCTATCAGCCGTCCACATATACAATTCATATGCCACAATAAACTTCAAACATTCAATACGACTTAGCAGCTTCAACAAAACGCATCCACGTCTAAGCATCTGACCATTCCGAATCATATTAGCGAAACTTCAACAGTCTCACTCTTCTTGAAATCCTCAAGTAACTATGGTCATATCGGTTGAACAAAGGATGACTTCAACTAGGGTGATTCAAATCTACGAAAGCTACGTAGCCACAACACCTTCACCTATAGTAAGGATGGTGCATAACATCGTCACGACTTAATCTGAGATAATGAATCACCTACATCACATTACTCTAAAGCACCCCTTTTCGAAGGACCTATGGGTGGAAGGCGCTGCAAGCTGAGTGAACAGAAGATACAAGCACAGTAGCAGTAGTGGGACGTATAAGCTAAGGAGAAAGGAGGCTCTTCCAGACAACGACTAGATTTATGAAGCCATCCGATGCCCGAGAAAGTGCATCGGAGGCACTTTTGTCGGGAAAAATCTAACCCTTACTGACGCACATAAGGAGAGCTGAAAGATTAGTGGTTGGACTTCTGTAGAACGGTTTAAAATCTACACTTCGAGCACGAGAAATAACAAGAGTAAAAATTGACAGTTTAACATTCCCAAGAAAAACAAGAAACTGCAGACCCAAAAACAGCTTCACCTCCATACAGAAAAGAAAATCAAAACAAAAATCCACACAAATCACACGTATTCCAAGCACATTATACCGAATCGAAGGACGGACAGAAGACGCCAAAAGCACAAAAAGAAATAGTGGTCACAATCACGGACTTTCCCCGTGAATCAGCTGGCCGCATCCAGGAACTCCGAGCAAGGCGCAACGGCGTCCGACGAGGTCACACTGAGGTTTTCTCCGGCTAAACGATCTGCTCCTGCTCACGCTAGGGCATCCATTCCACAACCGACGGTCTTATTCTGCCGCCGGTATTGCGTCTAGACGAGCCTGACTAATTTCACAGGTGCTCCAACCGTGCGCTGCTGCTGCTGCTGCCTCTCCTCCCTTGTTGCGAAACACCTACATACTGTGCCTTCCGTAAAGGTGCACATGCCCCGCACGGGACACGACATAGGGTGGTGCCGTTGACAATGCGGCACGGCTCGAAACAAGAAACCCTTCGTCGGGACGTGACACAGAGAATAGTTGAGGGGAATAGGTGTAGATGTTTGTGCACGCTCTGGCAACCTTACTACGCAGCAGCAAAACACAAAGCCAGGGCTGGGCGCTGCGAGGCGATGCGAGGCCACGCGGGGTGGGGCTACGGGGCACGGGAGCACGGGTACAGGTGCTCAACCTTCGCGATTGTCCTGTCCGTCATTGTCTTGGCTCGGCGAGCATCGGTGGCCCGAGCCTGCCCCCATGCTCCGGAAAGCCTCCGAAACTTCCGCCCTGCTTCCTTGTCCAAGGGGAAAAAGCAAATCGGGTCCGCCAATGAGCTTGGCACTGCCACATGACATTTAACAGCCTAGTCACTTACCAACCCTCCCACCCCTGGCTTGCGTTGCAGGTTCGGAACCTACCGAGCCTGCCCTTCCAACGCTGGTCTCGAAGTCCTCTCCAGACTTGAGCCCCATGTGGTTGGGCTTTGCCTCCCCCCCTTCTAGGCTTTAGGGACTCGCACAATTTATTCTCCGCTTTCTCATGGTGGTCAAATTGTAGTATATTACAATATAAATGCTCCCTACTCATTCTTCCTTCTCCATGCATTATTTACTTTAGTCACTTCTAGTAACATGTTCCTTCTCACATTTTACTTGCTATTTACTTGTATTTAACGCCTTCCATGTGGAAAGAAAGTAAAACCAAGTAGGACAATAATTTGAATTCTTATTTTAACAATTAACTAGCTAAATTGATTTTTCTTTAATAAAATGGAAGTATATTTAAATTTAAAGTATTAATTGACTTCAGTCAAATTGATTTTTAAATTATCATAATTTTTAAAAAAAAGATACAATTACTAAATAACAAGTAGTTTTTTTGGTAAGTATATATATTTAAAGACAATAAAATATAAAATATATTATTATATTATT
This sequence comes from Physcomitrellopsis africana, assembly GCA_036785485.1. NCBI lineage: Eukaryota > Viridiplantae > Streptophyta > Bryopsida > Funariales > Funariaceae > Physcomitrellopsis > Physcomitrellopsis africana. Next base: position 465,774 of record JAWRVF010000140.1, on the reverse strand, counting down.
ATATTATTTATAGAGAGTATTAAAAGTCATAGTATACTATCTATTTAATACATATTTTAAAACAAACAAAATAACAAAAGGTTGCATCTAAGATTTTAAGCCTAAGTAAAGTAGTGAACAAATCAAATAATTAATAATTGAGATAAAATATTAAATATTATATATAATAGTAGAACTTTCTTAGCACATCAAATAAAAATGCATCAATCATGTGCAAGTGTAATCCACCACCCAAGCAAGGACAACAAAGATCAAACTTCAAGAAATAGATGTGAAAACAAAAACAACATCAATGTCTATCCTTGAGACCTACATTTGTTATTTTGTCATGCCAAGGTATCAATTTGGCATCAGAATTAGAATGATTGAAGTAGTACATAAATGTATTTGACAATATTTTGCAGAAAATCAGATTAGATGGAATTGTGGTTTAAACACGGCCACACATGCAATTTATTATAATAAACAATGAAATAGTATTTTAATATTGAAATCTATCAGTTTATTTCACAAACTCAAAATACACAATTTTGGTTTTTTCTTTTTTCTTTCTTTTTTGATGATTGGAAATTGGGTTAAAAATTTGAAAATTGTGATCAATATATATATATATATATATATATATATATATATTAAACAGGTAAAATTTTATATATGAATTTGTTAATTTTGTAATGCGGTGCTTTGGCTCTATGTTTTTTTACATTTGATGTTATTTTAGTTCGGCATTTCTCATCAGTTTTTATGTCAAAATTATAAATAGAAATTATTTTTGAAATAGAATGAATCAATACGAAATGATACATGAAAATATTATGTTATTATTATTATTATTATTATTTTTTATTTCTAGAAGCAACAAATCAAAACAAAATCAACAGGTGGGACATTGCATTTGCAACATATAATTTAGTACAAATTTTAATATGAAATGGAGACTTTCCTGAAATAAGACAACTATTTAATACATAAAACTATCATTATGAAATTGAATTTATTGCACATTGTATCTTCATAATTTATAGAAAAATGTGAGATTTGCTTGCTTGTACAAGATAAAATTAGATTGAAATTATGTTTTTATACTCCACAGCTTACAATTTCATTCAAAATCTAATAAATGTGTTTCATGTTTTATGTGATAGGAAACTAAATAATTACGGCTTGAACAAATTGGCACTAACGTGTTCCATACTTTTGTCAATTGCATGTTTGATAAAGAAATTAATTTCACCATGATCCATTGTAAAGATAGCCGGGCATTGATACTGCAAGTATGATTTCAAAAACTTGCACTATTTAGTTGTTTGTTTATTTTATTGGTGACAATGTTAAGTTGAAAATCAATACAAGTCATCAAATTCTATGAAAGTATGATGATTTCTGATTTATATACACCCACTGTATCAAAGCTTACTTTTGAATTACATTAATGTTGGTATTGATTACTGTACTTAGCTGCACATCCATAACAAAATTTGGAAAAAAGACAAAAAAGACAAAAAAGAGTCACAATCATTACATTAATGTAATTCAAATTTCCAATTTTTTTAGAAAAAACTTATTTTTTCAACATTTATTATTACACTGTAAGAAAACAAACTATTCTTACCTAATTTAAAAATAAAATAAGAATATCATTTTCCTGAATTTTTACAGTAAATAAATTAAGATTTATTTAGTTAGTTATTTATTTATTTATTTATTTATTTTGACAAAATGGACTTAAAGTAGTAAAAACTCAAACCCAATTTGAGTATGATTTTTTTCAACACACATTTCAGTAAACTTTTAAGTGAAAATGAGAACTTCATCCTTTATTAATTCTCAATTAAATGAAATAATATATATATACACACATACACATTCCTGTGTGTATGCATGGTTGGTTTTTATCATTTGAATCAATGAGCTGATATGCAAAAGATTATACATTTAAAATCAGTTTTTAAAATAATACACAGAAAGTGAGAACTCATTAACTCTTTGCAGAATCTCATTGAAATACCTCTTTCTGCATGTTTGAAAAAGTAGAGATAAGAAAAATGTTTCCCAATTAGATCAAAACATTTTCACTCTAATCAGATAATAAACCACCAGATTAAGAACCATTTCAGCATTTTGTACACTAACCAATGTAATCACTTAATTTCCCAAATCTTTTAAGTTGGTGTATAGTTTGATTTTCTCAAATAAATTGTTTTACATTTTCAATCCACAGTTCCTTAATGATTCAAAATCATTATCAACATTAATATTTTCTATAATAAGAATTAATTGAATACATTAAACCTTTAATGTCCATGAAAATATGTATACAGAACACAACAATAATTCATAAAATAATAAAAATAATAAAAAAATACGAAATTCTTGAAATAAGATTGTTTGCAAGCATAAGATTTTTGGTGTAATTTTCAAATTTTGACAATGTGAACAGAATTGCTGCAAAAAGACCATGAATTTAAATTATAATTATATGTAACTTCTGTAAAACTAATTTTTAAAGATTATTTGATGTGTTATTTTTATTGTAAATTGAAGGGTTTTGTAAACATACATATTTAACTACAACGTATTAGATTTATGACATTGTGTGGTTATTATTTTTATTGGTATTATTCAAAACCTATTGTAATTTTTATGTGGAATGGTTTTTTCTATTGAATATCATAATAATAATTTTATTATTTCAATAAAATAAAATAAAATCTTTATTCTTTTTTTTTTTTGCTTTTGCAGGTTTGTTTGTTAACATACTTTCTTCTGATGATCATCTGTTTTATCTCCCTTTTGGCCCCACTTTTGTACTCACAAATGCTCACCAATGCTATTGTTGGAGTTTATATCATTCTGGTACATACTTGCCTTACTTTTCACAATAAAATTATCACAATCACGCTGTTTCAGAACTGAAGTACAAACTTTGAAAAAGCAGATTGTGTGGTTTATTGAGTTGGTGGAAAAATAATTTTATCAACCAAAATATGGAATGACATGATGTTAACATGTGTGGTGTGTATATATATATATATATATATATATATATAATTTTTTTTGTTTTGTTTTGTTGCATTTAGATTGTTGGAAATTTATTATTGTTGATGCGGTTTATAACCATTGATGCCAAGGATCCTAAGATAATGAAATTGGAAGACAACTATGTTGTTGAGAAAAGGCTATTGGGTGTTCATCATTTTGGGACCATATAATATAGAATGGCTGTTTGTTGGCATCCAAGTGATCAATGCTTGCACATTGATATGCCCAATGAATCCAAAGAGAATCTTGTATTCTGTACAATTTGTAAAGCTGAGGTTGCTTTCATAACTTTATCATTTTATCTATGAATAAATATTTAACCTTGATTTGTCCATGTTCAACCTAATCTTTAATTTTTATGAGTATGTGTGTGCATGTATTTTTACATTTTAAAAAGCATAGTTTTGAATCACTCACATGTTTGTACATCTTCAAATATTATTGTTGACATTTTTACCCTATAAATAAAATAAATCTCTTACATTTCCAAAATAATTTATGTAATGTATAATAGGTTGGAAACTTAAGTAAACATTGTAAAGCTTGCAACATGTGTATTGAAGGATTTGATCATCACTGTTGGGTATACAATATAATTTTATGTTTTGCTTTTCTTTTCTTTTCCTGTTGTAATTTAAGATTGCATATATTCTTCTGAGAACACTGAGCATTATGGATGAATGAAGGGTTTAAAATCCATGTAAGGTGATAATCTTACCTATTGCTTTGACCACTCTTAGTTGCATATACAACCTATAGAAACTTATAACATCCATTTAGAATGATATTCATGGTGTAGAATTTTAAGTACCAAACACAAATAAGCAAGGGTATCCTTATTTTTAATTTGATAACAAATTTCTTCTTACAAAAATGTAAAGCTATACTGTAATCATTTATTGTGAATTTGTAAAAAATCTAAATTTATAAATAGTGGTTGAGCAGGTGTGTGGGTAAGAGGAATTATAACACCTATATATCAATGTTGTCAATGCTTTTTACAATAGTAAGTTAGAATCATCACAAAATAATGAATGATTATCATGAATATAATTCAGATTTTGTTGATTTCAGTACTTGTTAGAGATTTATTCTTACAATATTCAAGCACAGTGAGTAAAATCTACCTAATTACGCTGTTAAACTGGACATCAAAACTTCAAATTTATCTTTATGTTATTTTTTGTTTTTTGTGCAGCTAATAATAGAATGGGTAATAGGCATGGTCATTATAATACGTTCATGTACAGACTCAACCATGACAAACACCATTCTTGCAAAATTTGGTTATAGTTTGACAAAAACATCCGTAATTATTATTGTGGTAAGTAAACAAGTATAAGTTAATAAAGAAAATTCAATTTATCACAGGAAATTCACATATTGTGACTCGAATTCCCTTTCACTTCATATATATATATATATATATATATAAACTATAATATTGAAATTTTTTATTAATTTAAAAAACAGATTATATATATGATTATTTCACTGTTGCTGTCCATTCCTATTGGTGAGCTTCTTTTTTTCCATATTTTGTTAATCAAGAAGGTATTGTTAAAGTTCACAACATATTTTTATACATCTGAAAGATTTTGTTTTCAATTGAGATATATATTTTTTTTATTCTATTTTATTATTTGAATTATTTTGTGGTTGAAAATTTTAAACTTGTATTAGAAGCTACATGTAATGAAATGGGTTTATTCTCATTGTGGGAATAGGGCATTACTACTTACGAATACATTAAGGCAATGAAATCTCAATTAGAAGCAAATAATAGTTCCTCAAATACAACATTGCCAATAAAGAATAACATTGTAAGCACCTCTACATCAACACCATTTTTGCAAGACATGTAGGGAAATAAAAACAAAAATGAATATGATTTCTAGCATTATTGTTCATTAAACAAAACATTTCTACATATGATATACATATCTAAATATATGTTGGAAAATCCTTTGAAAATTTAATATAAAATAAGATAAATGTATTAAAGCATGCTCAATAAACTGAGCTCAAGCTGTTTCTTAGAGTTTTAAAAATTGATAATTTTATGGTGTTTTATTTTAATGTGAAGACAACAAAAGAAAAAACAATGATATCAATCAGTCCATGGAAACTTTTCAAATTCAAAGCCTAAGTTAACAGAAATACTAATGAAACTTGTTTGTGTTATTCAACCATAAGTTAAGTAGGTAATATTTTCATTTTGAAATATATAAATATAGCTTTGAATTTGTAATAAATAAAATTTACCTACTTCGAAATTCTTACAAGATCAAACTACTAGGTTAAAAGTAGTTCATAAAATAATTGTAAATTATAAATTATTCTATGAATTCAAAATTTTATTAAATTTTATTATAATATAATACAATTTAAAATAAAATTCCAGTTCACTTCCTGATTTTATAGGCTTAATGAGATTCGAAAATTTCAAATTCAAGGACAACAATAGCTTATTATTGACAAAGAGATATGAAAACTACTATATGTTTTGACTGTTATTGTGCCAAATCTAGTTACAATAGCAATGACTAGAATGTTTGTAAAATTTATCACAGTAGAAGTATTGTTCAAATTTTAAAAATATGTCATGATACAAAAAATCTGAAGTAATTTGGTTTTGAAATAAATCAGAAGTTAATTTCAATTATAATATACATTTTGCAAACTGATAAAAATGTACGATATCATTTAAATGTAACATAGATTACTTACTTTATCTGGATTATTATATTTTGACTTCGACTTCACTTTTCTTGAAAACATTAGTATATTTTACCATGTGTTTTATAAAGTTGTATGAAATATTGATTTTTAATTAAATAAAATTTATCTCAAATCTGATTTTAAGTTACTTTTTTCACATTTAATCTAAATTTTATATATAATCCTCTTTTAAAAGCACAAATTTAAAATTAATAATAGAATGTCTTTTCTATTTTAAAAATATAAATCATCATTCTTAAAAAATATGGTTTTTAGATTGCAATACAAAATTGAAGTAAAATCACATATTTGATTTTAAAAAATTTTAAAATTAAAGTTAGAGGATTCATTTAAAATTTTAAAATTTTAAACTTTTTATATATTTTAATAACTTAGAAAATTCTAAGTTACTAGACACATATTTACACTGAATCATTATAGCACTGTGGTGTAATTAAATATGTTACTAAAAATATAAGTGTAATAATATTATAATTTTAAAAAAAAAAAAATGCTATCTTTTAGATTTGAAGAAAATAAAATTTCTTTTGATCTATTATACATAACTATTTATAATCAATATTTACAAGTATAACCTAAACCAACAAATTTGATTATATATACATATGTTTATTTATGTGTATAAATATATATATATATATATATATATTATTAATTTTACAAAAATATTTTTGATTTATGTGATAATATTTTAAGTGTCACAAAAAAATATTTTTAAATACTAGATCATTTATGTAGATATTTTGAATTTATCTTTTAAGTAGTTTAAGTATAGCTTTTAGAAATTATCCAAAATATTTTGGACAGTAAGCAATCTTATAAATTTATGGTAAACATGACTCAAACGCTAAGTAGATTTGGATCAAGTGTATAGATGTTTTAGACATGGATGCATGTCTTTGAAACTTAAGCAATATTGTTCCAAAATAAAGTGAGCCATTGTAGCTACAACAATAAGCATAGTTAACAAATCTTAATTTATTTTGTAAGGCATATAAATTATTCAAGTTTTTCTAGTATTATATCTAAATACAACTATTATTCTCATGTTTAGTAAATTTCTTGTGTTTTGGCTCTTTTTTATCAAACTACAATCAATAAAATATATATTTTAATACTACAAATAAAATTAATTTTTTTCTTTAATAAACATAATAATGATTTATTATTAAAGTCACTACCTAGTACAAAACACATTAAATTTTATTGCAAATAACTTCATTTATTTATTGTAGTTGTTGATTTTTTGATGTAGTATTTTTAGAATTAAAAACCATTAGATAAATATTATTGGTCACTAGTCTCTGTTTCACTGCAAACTTTGTTCAGTTGCAAAGATTTTGCAACATAAAATATTAAATAATAAAATGTTCACATAGAAGTATTTTTTTTCATTGATTTTTCTATTTCTAACTTATATTGAAATTTTAAATGAACGTATTTTCTAATCTAACACCCACCCACACACAGATATATATATATATATATATGCAGGTTGCTTCCACCAAAAAAATTACAAAAATTTAACTTTCATAACAAGGAGATTTATTTTCATTTTTATGCAATTTTTCTTATCTGTTATTTATATCCATCACTCATAGATTTTAACTTTGAACAATTCTTTACAGTGTTATAATTTGATTTTCTTTATAAACAATGTGAGAGGTCAAAAAACATCTTAATTTGTGCAAATTGAATTTGGGATTTTAATATTTTGATAGAAAAAGTATTCATATTGCATTTCAAGAGGTTACACATTTCAGCTGGAATGGGAAGCAGTCTTAAAGCACCCTGTATAATACATGTCATGGCAATAATGGTACATGTTTTTGTAAGGAATCGAACCCTGTATTCCTAGGAGGGAAAAGCAACGAACGACGATGAAAACAAGATTGTTCATCCAGATGGAGAGATGTTGTGGCACAAGAGAGGCAGAAATGCTACGTGGTATGCCCAGTCAGCAAGCGCGGCGGGAAAGATGAGGCAAAACTGGGAAAGAAGCGCGGGAGATACTGTCGGGATGAGAGCTCGGAGCAGGCTACGGAGCGGGGTCGATGTCGGTGGTGAAGGCGAGGTAATTGACGGTTTTATTCTTCATGTCGTCGTATTTGGCGCACAGCAACGCCACCTCATGAGGCTGGATGTAGAGGTTCAGCTGGCTGCTCAGCGCCTGCGCGAACTGCGTGTAGGTGACGTGCCCTACCGCCCCAATGCACATCTTCGGCTGCGCGAAATCCTGGAACGACCCGCGCACGTAGATCCTTCGGTTGTACATCTGCGTGCGAATCTTGTGGATGACCTCCTGCGCCGCTCTCTCTTGTTTCTCGTCCAGCTTCGTGGCCCCCATTTGGAAGCGCTGCGGGGTGAGGCCCTCCAGCACGGGCACCTTCGCCACCTACAATGCACGACCCCACAGCCTCCTACTTCAGCTCCACACGCGATAGCATGCATGCATGTATGCTCCCTTCTAGAATAAACAAGCAATCAAAAGCACACCCACAAACACACACATACACCGGTTTTTCGGGAGGAACAGACCTCGCGGAGGGGAGTCTTTTCGAGCTCTTTCAGTGTGTACACGGTGTCGATTTCATCGCAGAAGGCGGTCCAGCAAACGAGCAGCTGAGGGTGTTCGTTCATGCAGTACTGGTCGCAAACTGCGCGTAGCTCTAGCGGGGTGACGACCAGCTTCGAGTTGTCGATCGCTGCAGCGAATTGCGCGTCCAGGATGAGGCGATGCCGCAGCGGATCGTAGTCCCTGAAAAATTCCCGGATCCGATTCCGGTTCTTATACACCTGTACCTTGATGTGGTTCAGCGCGTCGTCGACATTGTACCCATCGGCACGGATCTGCCACCACCACCGCCCCCGTCTCACAGTCACTACACGGGATAACACGGGATTAGAGCAACAGTGGTGAAGGGTAGTGGAGGTGTGGGAATAGGGTACCACACACCTGCCAAGCTTTGATGAAGAGCAACTCAAAGGCACGGTCATGGGGGATGCTGGCTCCCACCAGGAGGTAGTACTGGACTAGGTCCAAGTGGTGCACCTTCTGAAGGAGGGCAAAGGATTCACTCAGCCAGTCATTTATTGCCTCCTCAGCTGTCTTTTGTTGTATCATGACCGCCGGATGCACCTTCAGTTGATACACACCCTTGATCCTGTCCAATGTCACATACCCTACTTGGTCCTTCACCCCCCCCCCCAATCCATTGTGCCCATTCATTTAGCATGCCTTCCTCATACCATTTCTCATCCTTTCATTCAATCCTTACTCCTTTTTCAGATTGCAAATATGTAATATTTAAAACAAAATGTAACCAACCTAGAATAGAATATTTATTCTTTGCATTCTCTTTTTATGGTTTGGTGTATTTGATGATGAAAGTTTCACAATATTATAGCTCTTGTATGTATGTATGTTTATATATATTACATTTCGTTAGTGTCACAAACATGATCAAGTTTCTTCCAAGCAGCATCTACCAATTTTTGTCTGAATGTATTGAGCTGCACAATTCATGGTTTTAGACAGACCCTCCACAATTAATGAAGTAAAGTTTCTAATTTCTTTAAAAATAATGTAATCATATTGATACTGATAATAAAACATAAAATGTTTCAACAACATTAATTGCTGTTTATGATGTAAATATATTGACAATGTTTGTAAATGAATGCCAACAAAAAATAAAAAAATTAGGGTATTGATCTTGATTAGTAAACAAAATAGTGTACAGAATAGAATTGTTGCATACAGTTCCATGTACACAATCCATGAAAGTTCCAAAGTGAAATTCCTTCCCACATGTTGCATGTGTTCTCATTAAGAGTGCAAGTTCCTACAACATGCATATATTTAAGAAAAGTTCATTTGTAATTTCAACAAAAATAAATAAATCATCATAAGATTATAAGACAAACAAGTGATTGTTTTGGAAAATCCTAATAATTTTTTAACACCAACTCACCATTTTTCATCTCAAAATCAATCTCAATAATGATAATTACATTTTCAATGCTTAGTAGCTTTTGACATTCATTAATATATATATATATATATATATATGTATTAAAATAATAAAAGTACCTCTGGATTGAGTCGAATTCCTGTGAATCTCAGAAATTCTCGCCATGTAGCAATATCAAATCTTCTGTTGCTGTCACATTTCTTGTGGAAGTTTACAAGAGCCTGCACTTTTCAAAAATAATTCAATTATATAGAATTGTGGTGCAACAGATCTTGTGAAAAAGCAAATAAACATACTTCAAGTAAGAGTATTCAGAAAACAATAACATCTCAATTAGGTTTTAATTCTTTTGGGGGGGTGTGGACTTTGATCTTTGATGCCCAAAGATTATCTAGTGACTTTGATATCTTGTTTCTATTGTGAGTATAAAAATTAAAATGAAATAAAATAAAATAGTACAAATGTGATTAAAATAAAACAATAGTAAATTTGAGTCAATTTCAAAAGAGGTGTTCTACAAACTTCACAAATGATGTTTAAATATCTGCTTGCCATAAAACTTGAAGGAGAAGTTCTTAGATTATTTACTTTTACTTTTACAAGGATATCATTGAATAATTTTCATAATTAAAATATAAACTTTGGACAAAAAAAAATTACATCACGAACATTTAAAAAAAAAAAAAAAAAAAAAATGCTCTGAAAAGGTTTGTGACAAGCTCAGTTTAGAACTAGGAACCATGATGAATATTTAGAAAATAGAATCAAAACCGAATTGCAAAATTTGTTTAGAAATAGGATATTCAAAACCAGAACCCTATGAAACAATGTTCATAAGTTGGACATGAACATTCAACTTATTGAGTGCAGAAAAAGCATAGCAGTGTTGAAGATACAAAGATCAGCAGAGTCAACCAATCAATTAATCAGGTATTGTCATTAAATTTTGATTTTGTTTTAACGAGATTTAGAATTAGGGTTAGGATTTCTATTTTATGTTTATTTTATTTTCATTCCTGCTATTTTTGTTATTGTTGTTGTTAATGCTGCTGCTGTTGTTGATGGGTTTTTCACAATGACTCACCAGGATGCCTTTGGCTCCAAGGCGTTGAAGCTGGTCTCTGATGCATTCATGGATGAAGAAGAGTGGGAGCACCATGATTCTGGAATGAATTTAGAAAGGATGTAGTAAATTTAGAAGTGATTGAACAGGATCAATTGAAGTACAGAGAATAGAACTAGGGAAACAGAAGAGAAGGAACACCACTCTGAACCCCCATCTCCTCCTCCTAAATAGACTTACTTATACAAACACACCAATATATATATTCCTGCTAATTCTCCTCCTTGCAAATATATATTAATCCTCCTCCTCTTCCTTGTGGGAGCTTTCTGGTTGTTCCCCATTTAATACATGTGCTGTCCTCTTCATATCTTGGGAACGTGTCACACAACGCAAATAACAGCAATGAAAGTAACATAAAAAGAAGATAGTCTTTAATTTAGCATTGGGGTCCCTTGCTGCACTTCAAGCACAATATATTAAAGGTGGTTATTGTTCTATAATAATATGATTATGAGTTGCAATGCAAAGAGTGTATCTAAGAATGACATTGTCATGTTTGATTAGTGTCACATGATAATAAATATAATAATGAAAAGAGAATAATTGTGCATAAAATTATATGTAAATTAAAAAAATATGCATACAAAAAGAAATATGAAGTGCAACTATGAAAATCTCATAGTGTTAGTTTGTGGTAATGTTTCAATTACATGTTTAGATGTTGAAAAAATAAAAATAGAAATAATATATATATCATTTTATATCTTTTTATTTTTTTATGACTCTATTTTTAAAGTTTCATATAAAATTTATAAGTACACCAAAACACATATGTTTTCTCATAATGTTGAGGCTCAATACGACACTACACTGTGCTATGCTTTTCTATATTTAAAAAATATTCTTAAAGCTCAGTTTTCTGTTGGCTTCTATACTTTACTTTTTGTAATACTAATAAAATATCATGTATTTAAATTTTATTCCCATCTCAATTCTAGTTTTTTGAAGATGAGAAAAATGACTATTATTGTTTTTGTTGTTATTATTATGATGTAGGCAGTGTTTTATTGTTTAATTTGTAAATTTCAGATAAAAAAATGTTGTGATTTAGATGATGATTTTTTTTTTTTTTTTTAAAATGATTTTTTAGTCATCTTTTAAAATGATGAATATTTCAGTAAAACCTTAGATATAATTTTAAAATTCTAGAAGTTGTAATTAAAAGAGAAATCATAATTATTGTTAAATAATATTTAATTTTAATCATAATTTATCATGGTTAACTGAATTATTTTACTAAAAATAGCAGTCAGTTTAAAAAATATAAATAAAATAAAAAATAATATATTTTTTATAAAATATTTAATTTCTTGTATGAAAAATAGTATTTTAGGTGTCTTTAAATGTATCATGGTTGTAGAAACTTCTCATAGAAGTTAATTACATTTAAGAAGCTACAATATAAACATATTATAGCTTAAATACTTAGTTTGTAAATCTTGTGGTCCTTTATAAACTTCCACATGTCATTCTTCTTAGCTAGCATATATAGATGCAAGATTGAAGGTATTGTTAACCTTGTAAAATTCTATTATGTATTCAAAACTTGGTTCAAAACTCTATAGTTATTTGTGTTTGAAAACAACTAATTAAGTGACTTCTTTCTTATAAAATTATTTGGTTGTTTTTATTTTTATTTTTATTTTCCTGAGTTATATACAAATATATTTTATTTTATAAGTTTTCCTATATTCATATCCTCGAGGTAATCAACTAAAAAAAACTATAATCTAATAATTTTTTTAAAATATATTAATTTAATTATATAAATAATATTCTAAATATAAGTGGTATGATCTTTTAGTATATTCATTAATTAGATTACTAATGTGTTGGCTATTTTTTTGAAATAGCCAACACATTTGTTTGAAATAGCCAACACATTAATTAGATTAGTAATGTATTGGTTATTTTGTAAATTTGTAGAGTGAATGTAAGTTGATAGAAATCATAAATCATTTTAATTCCTAGTATTATAAAAATAATACTCAAAATATCCCAATTTAGTCACATATTTATATTTGTATTTAGTCATTCAATCATTCATTCATTCAGAATTGTAGTATTGATAGATGTTACATGCATAATCAAACATTGAACATTTTTGTAAAGCAGTAGCACATTATTTTATATATACAGTAGATCTATAGTTTATATAATATAGATTTTTTATTTTTATTTTTATTTTACAAATATATATTTTTATAATTCTAATAATATAATAAAATCATGTATAAAATTTTAAGATTTAGACCAAATAGATCCACTGATTAGTAGTAGACAATAAAGTATTCAAAGTTGTAGTTTAAATATGTATTATGGTTTAGGATACGACAATTGCATATTGTAATGTAATTTATAATTGCTAATATTGACTAATTTGATTCTTTTGCATAAATTATCTTTTAAAATATTTTAAGATCAAATAGCAAGAAAATCAAATTAGTTGAGGTAAAATAAGATGTAGCACCTAATTAATGTATTATTATGAATATTAAACTCATGACTTGTTATATTAAAATTGATTTAATGAATTAATAAAATGAGTTAGTTAATAATTATTTTAATTTTATACTAAATAATTTTATATTTTATAGATAAACATCTTTTTTTAATTTTAAATTAAATAAAAATAATAATTGGAAATGGTTTTTTTGGATTGATTAAAATACATCTTTTCAAACTTACCAATACTTTTAAATTTATGTGGTTTGAAGTACAATAGATATTGTTAGACAACAAAAATTGCACAACATATAATTGAATAGCAACAGCAACCCCTTATTTGTTTTATATGGTTTTGGTAGGTAGAACTTGCTATGAATTTGCAATTGGATGGTTGTTATCTGCCTCTTCTTTTTGCAGAATGTAGTATGAATGTGAGGAGTGGTAGAAATAAATAATTGAAAAATGGTGCCATTGTCATGTGTATTGTTTATATATCTATAATTATCTAACTTATTAGATTATGATTAATAAATAATATTAAGTATATACATATGCTATTCATAATATATATATTGACCATAACAAAACAAAGTTAGCTTCTCAAATTCCAATTTTTATTTCTTAAGATGTATTTATTTAGTATACATGACTAAATACAACCTCCAAGTTTTAAGACATTCTTTTACACGTTGGATTATTATACAATAGAAATGAAATAAATGGTACATCTTTTGAGAAAAAATTGCTGATGCCACCATAGTTTCTGCTAGTCACCATAATGTGCCATCCACCACATGTCACCACATGTCACCACAATTTTTGCTACTGCCACCACAACTTATTCTTATTCAAATTTTAATTATTTTTATTGAAAATAATTTTATTTTTTATATAATTTAAAAAATAAAAAATATTTATAAAACATTAATAAAACTAAGAAAATATGTTGAGTAGGTAGTAGGTTGTAGTGGTAATAACAAAAATTGTGGTGGCATGTGGTAGATGACAAATTGTGGTAATAGTGTTATCCTGTATATATATATATATATATATATTTAAATATGACAGACTTGTAAAAAGATTGAAATTTTTTTTTGACATTAACCAAACAATGTTAAAAAATGAGAATTGATTCTTTGACATTGTATATATATATATATATATATATACATACATACAATTTATTCACACATGCAATCTTTAAAGTTGTGTCTTCAACGTCTGTTACATGTCTCATGTGCCTACATAAACATTCATAGAACTACTTGTGACTATGTTTTCCTATTCTATTGTTAAAAACTTCTACAGTAGATTTATTTTTTGTTTCAATATTATAAACAAGGAAATGTGAAATAAAAGCAATGTCATCAAGTCTGATGTGAAAAAAGTGATGGCAAAAGTCTCATTTTTATCTTTTAATTTCTTCCAAAAAAATCTACAGGAAAATTTGACTTTTGCAATACCAGTTCAAATTTTTACTCCTTGTCAAGCGTTTACACCCATACCCAAAATATTAAAACCTTGGAGTGAGGACCTGAAACGCTGCTTTATTCCACAAAGTCAAAGCCTGTAAACAAGCAACCCTCGGATGTGAATCGACAAAGACAGGTACATATCATCCCAACATTCATCCAGATCCAGTCGTCGACGGGAGCGCCGGGGGGGAGGGCGGAGTGGCCGAGGTCGCACGGAGCGGCGAAGCAGGCAAGCAGCAGCAGGCGGGGATGGGCTAGGGGAGCGCAGGGATCATGATTCCGATGCGTGGATGATCGTAGAAAAGGGGCGCGTCGGAGTTCGAAACGTGATCCGAGTCCAAAAACTGTACAGCAGCGGATGACGTGGATATCGGAGCGATGATGAACAGTCCCGTCTCGACAGTGCGAATCTGGACCCTGGAGCCGCAGCGAACTTAACCGCTGGGAATAGCATTCCCGCTCGCACAGCGCACGAACTTGCGCTTTTGTCGATGAATGACTTGGAACAGTTTTCCGAGAGATCCAGGATGACTCTCCATTCTAGGTTTTTATTTCCCTCTCTTCCTTCTGATGAGCATGCTGCCTTAGATTTGGCTGGATACACATCGTCTAGTTTTTATTTATTTTCTTTTTCCTCCCGTTCGCTCCTAGAACTCTGGATTGTGTTTGAAAGTGGAAGAGTGAGGCAGCTACCGTAGCGAGAGATAGAGCGCGTGAGTGAGTGTGTGTGCGTACAGGTGCTCATTGTGGAGCGCTGTGAGAGGATTGGCGACAGGATGTCAAGTGTGAGGATCAGCTGAGGTTTAATCTAGTGTGTACTAGTATCAGTTGTCGGGAAGGTGACGGGATCTATCGAGAACAAGGACCATTGCTAGTTTCTTGATGTGGTGGTGATACATTCATGCGCAACTGGAGCGCTTTTTCTGTAGTTCTTTGATGCGTGCGGGATTTAAGTTAAGTTCTGACTCCTCATGAGCAAACCCGTTGCGACAGAGGACTTTGAACCTTTTAGAAGGTCTAGGTGGAGATTCAGGCAATTCGGAGAGTGTCTGTGTGACTTTCTGCGTCGAATATGTGTGGTGCACGAAGGGGTACCGAGGGTTCGCAAGTCGGTTTACAGGTTTCACGGATCAAACTCAGGCCATGAATGCCGTGCTTTTAGAGTGCTCGGACGATCGGCGTAATTTGAGGCCCGCATTTCGGGGAAGAAGGGGTTCGCAAATGAAGTGCAATGTGGGCCCTCGCACCTTGATTGTAGTTGTAGAGGTGTGATTCCAAGGACCAACTGTGCTGTGAATATACGAGTGCGCACCAGTTGGTGCAGTGTGGGATATGGATGGAGTGATCGGAATCATTGAATCCGACCTTCCTGCAGACTGTAGCGCATGTTATATAGCTTGTGAAATTGTGTTTAGAGCCCCTTCTTCCGACATCGCAGCGTCGTTCTGCTAGACTTCGTCGAACTCTTAAGCGGTAAGTGAAAAAGTTAAGTAGTAGGCTTCTCACTGAACCACTTTTGAGGAAAGGAATGCTCAAGATTCTGACGAATATTTTTGTAGAAATTCGTTTTCCCATATCGTCTCATTGTATTTATACAAATGGTATGTCCCAGAACCAGCCGAGATGAGTTAAAGCCACTTCCTCGAATACTTGAGCATCGACAAAAAAGAAACGGCAAAAAGTTGTGCATCACAGAAGGCCGTGGACATATCGATACAATGCCGTCAGTGGAAGATTGTGAGGATGTGGTGGCAAGGAGGCTGGAGCGCAGTGAGCCACGCCCTAAAATGCCTCCCTCTGGACGGTCGAGGTCCACTTCAAGAAGCAGTAGAAGGAAAACGCTAGATCCGTCAATGCTGACTTCAGGTGCGCCGACCACCTGGTGCCAAATGTAGTTAAGAGAGATGCTGGATGTTTCCCGTTGGCCTGTATTACAATAACAGTGGTTTCTTGGTTCTCTGAGATGCACCCGAGATTTTGGGTATAGTGAGGCGTGTGAACTCGTTTTGAAGGGGTATCTACACCTTGCGCAGGGAGAGGGCAACCAGTGCCTCAAGTCTCGGAGGTCGGCTGTGGATGTAAAACCTGGAATAGGATTGGTTTGGGAATCGATGTATCTTCAACATCTACCTCCGATTCTCGCAAATATCCGACTTCTGGAGACAAGACACCTCCTGCTTCTAAGACCGGCAAACTTCCGAAATCCGTCAGTGGCATTTTCTCTCGGTAAGTGTATGCCCGATGATAAGCGAACAACTTCCTTTACGTTATTACCTTCGAGTTTGTATGATATTCACAGTGAGAAGAACAGAATCTATGATACTCAGATCTACGCATGGCTTTCATATGTGCGAACGCAGTGAATCGTGTTATCTTAATTCACACAGCATAATTGGATTATATATGCTAAGGTAGGCTGTCATGTAAAGTCAGCGAACGAACAGTCCTGTCACTTTCAACAGCAGAACTTGGAAATGATACGTTTCAGGACTAGGTGTCGATTGCGTGGAAGATTTTAAAGGGTTTGATAAGTATCAGATGGAAGTGCACTGGCATACGTTTGTTAATTTTCGAGTGCTCGCTTCAACTTTTTATTTTTTTGTCTAGACGGACGTCCAAGCCTGCATCACCCGTAGCCGCAACCTCACCAAAATTCGAAGAGCAGTGGTCCAGTTTTCGAGAACAGCATCAGCAAGAAATGAATGAGATGAAACAAATGTACAGTGCTTTGCAATCAATGTGTGAAGAAATCAAGACCTTCACCTTGCAATCCCAGGGGTCCTCACCACCCGCAAAGTACTGTGAAGATGACTCGGAGTCCTTGAAATCTCCTCCGCATAAGGTGATGCTGCCAGCAAGAGCAAACTCGGTCGCAAGCGAGAAGAAACGCCCTCCACGAGAAAAAGTCGTACCCACACCGCGAAGGGCGAAGTCGGCTCCCAGAACACGAACGAATGGTTATCCTGTGAGAGACATGAGCAGCTCTATGAGGCTCCAATTCCTCAAGACGCCATGGACCGACCTCACAACCTCTCTCTTCGAAGAGATCGTTCAGGTGCAGAAAACGTTTCTACGGAGCTTCTGCCAATCACTGTCCAAACACCGCGAGCAGAGCATTTCAGTGGAGGCTCTCCAGGACAATCTAAATCCTAAAGACGTCGTGAGTTCTTTAATCGCCCGGCTACTCCCCCACACTTCCTTCGCCAAACCCTGGCACTTGAAATACGCGTTGGAGGCCTGGGTAAACAGACTCGTTCTGGGGGACTTTGGCAGCGAAAGCTACGGGCTCTCGGACATGTCCTTGTTGGACAAACAAGGTGCGCCTCAGATGTCATCGTGGGACGAGTACGAAATGCTGGCGTTGCTGAGCCCCACAGACGCGATCAACCCAGACAGCAGAGTATACCACGAAAATTTCCACATGTTTTGCAACAGGAAGTTTCAAACGATTCACGATGAGCTGCAGTGGTGGGAAGAGTGGCCTCAAACCTTGGTGGAGGATTTCCTGGAGGCCATGAAGCATGTGTGGCGGGCGCACAAGCTTGCCTACTCCTTCGACCCGCCCGCTGCAATTTACTGCGTCAAGACGTCCACAGCTTTCGATCCCAAGTACATGGAGACTCTGGATGTCCTCACTGTGCCGCAGTTCGATTCCTCCGTTTTCTCCTCCAAAGTGGGATTCATGGTGACGCCGGGCTTCCTCGTCAATGGCCAGGTAATCAAGAGTCAGGTATACCTGATGCCGAAGATTGGACTCCTCTGCTCCCCTTGCAAGTAGACTCCGCGCTTTGCCTCCCTCCTTGCTGAGCCAGTCCAGGCTGAGCTAGGGTTTCCATCTCTAGGTTCTCATGGTGAATCATGGTATAGTAGTAGTGGTACTAGGAAGCATTGTTCAGGATGAGCTTCCTCTCTTCTCTCTTTTGCTAGTTCGTGCGTGCTTGCTTGCTTGCTTGCTAGCTAGCTAGTCCATTGTATTGTAGAATTGTGGAAGGTCACCTGTGCAGATGCGTTGGGGTCTTTGAGGTTTAGGGTTGGAGGAATAGGGCAATTGAGCACTTCATTCCCATTCTGCATTCATCCTTGCCGTGGCAATCTGACATTGCAGAGCCAGCAGTGCTGTCAACCCTAGAGGGTGGTTTTTTTCTTTATCATACCGACTTGGACATTGTGGTTCCAGAAATTTATTTATTTATTTCTTATTTATTTATTCATTCATACATTCACACATGTATGCAGATTGTATATACATCTTTCTTTGTTGATGTGCCCTGTGATGTTAGCCCCAGAATTTGTTAGGAATCCCGTAGTTGAGTCAGTTCTACTTCTTTTCTGAAGGACTTTTTGATTTCCATTTGGGGTTCCAATTGAGCGTGGAATTAGTTACAGTCCAAAGGGTACACGATGTCTCTCAATTGACACACATGGGTGTTGCACCTCAATTGTTTTGAAAGCATTTGTCATTTCTTTTTTCTTTTTTCCTTTTAATAATTATGTTAATGGTTTTAGAAGCATGTAACAATGATATAAAGGAGGAGTTGGAGGATAAAATCTTTGTGCAAAAAGAAGGTTCGTAAGAAACTGCCTCTGATTTACAATTGGAACCAATTGGGATTAAGATTCGGAAGTTTCAATTTTAATCATTCCGTTGCTACATCATGCAAATTTTGTGATAAATTAAGATCAAACTGTTCTCTTCATATTAAGAAATTCGTATATACTAATTACAGACTGATATTATTCACAGGCATGAACAATACATACTGTAAAGCATCTTCCTTCTTCGGCAATATCTTTAAGCTGGATATAGAGTTTGAAATGCTAAGGCGTTGGGAATGGAGTATAATTAGGGACGCAATCATTATTGCTACATCATTCACACCATTTACAGCATGGTATTGAACTCTTAGTAGAGAATGTTTAAAATTGAAAATATAAGTTTTGCTAAAGTATTTTTTTTTTTTTGTAAAGGACAGCACTTGTGGTTATCAATACCAAAGAATGAAAAAACCATCTTTTTACTTTTACAAATGAACAACTTTGGCACTACATGCCATTATAAACAAAGTTGGTGAATTATAAACATCAGCCATTTTATTTGATTTCTTAGCCAGATTTCATTCATTGTTCCATTATCTCACATTGTAAACATCTTTTCAACAAAAAATTTAAGGTCGACAAACAAAGAGATAACACACGTATAAAATGAATTGATGAAGATTGAATAATTGAAATTCATAGTGTTTAAGCTGTTTTAATAAAAATTTGTACATTGTATGATGAAATAATTAAATGAATAAAACACAGCAACAAAATTCATGTGTGCAACACTTGTAATGTGTAGGCATAACTACACCTTCAACTTAAAATTAATGATGAATTGTTGTTATATTATCTGATAGAGGCACCTTTTATCAGTTCAAAGAATCTTGACCACCATTTAATTTCCTATTCATTGCTTTTACTTGCATCTACTACACACAATATATTCTAACTCATGGTTGCAACCAGTAAAAAAAAGGCATATGATTTAATGCTTTAAATTGTTTTAGTTTCAACCTTAATTTAACTAAAAATGTATATGTACATACTAACAAAGAATATTATTAAATGCAGTATCTTTGTGATACCTGTGCAATAAGTAAATAAATAAATGTTGAAATCCAAATACTATTAAAATATATTCCTTTTTTTTGAAAAAGCATTGAGATTAAAGTTTTTAAACGAACTATTTTTCTTGATTGTTGTAAAAAAAATTTAACCTACCAACTAATTTATATAATTATTTCAAAATTGCGATCCCTATATTGTGAAATGTACTAAAATGGTTAATCCTACTCATTGATTTTTTTTAATATTTATAGCAGGGGTGAAAGCAGCACAATAGGATTGGTGGTTCGGTGGTTTGCAGCCCGCTTAGGGGCTGTACGAGCAGATTCTGGCGTGGAATATGTCTTGGAAAGGAAATCGGGAATGCAATTCTGCGCTGAATCAGTCTCAACTTCATGTGCGAAAAGGCACTAATCAGTGTGGCCGTGACAGCGAGGGAGACTGATTCCAGCCTCTCCCTCCTAGAAGGGAACGGGGAACGGCGAAAGGGAATGGAAGGACAACACAGTTCCGTCAGTAAGATACGGTCATGCATCACTCATTCACCCTCTTGGACTGCTGAGATCGTTCGCGGGGACAGGCGATCGACGGTCGAGACCGATCTGGCTTTAGGTCAGGGCCAGAGCAGTGTTTTTCCCTGTGTGTGTGTGTGTGTGTATGTGTGTGTGTATGTGTGTGTTTCTCTTTCTCTGTATATCTGTCTCTGATTGATTGCCTTCTTCCTTTCCCTCATCAATTTATTCCCCTTCGTTAGTTTCTCTCAACTCAGTGAGAGCTTCTCTTCTGCATCAGTTCTTGCATCGTGCCTTCCTTATATTATGGCTCACGATGGCGAAGTTCCGGCCACGGAAAATCATGAGGAGCAAACCCCTCGCTCGGAGAAGAAGCGCAAATTTGACGATACGGGGGACACCGAGGAGCCCGTCCTTGGCAACTCTAATGGGAACAGCTTGGACGGTGGAGAATCAGGTCCTGCCCCCGTCGTTTCGTATAATAATGTGCCACCCCCGCTTTCAGAGTTTGAGATCGCGAAGCTGAAGGCTGCCCAGATAGCCGCGAGGTTGGTCGGGGCTGAGGCCAAGCGGCCTCGGACGGAAGAAACTAGTGCGGAGGAACACAGTGGGCCTGTGCGCCCGAATGGTTTGGATCTGGGCGAAACCTTTGCTGGTAAGCAATTATACAACCCTTGATGGCCTCAGGTGCACGTTTCAATTCTGTGTAGGAATTTGGCTGTTTGTACTTCCCCCGTGTTAAGTAGAGGAAAATTCTGTGCACACAGTTGCTGTCCGATCTTCTGCTTTGGGCTAACATCACGCTCTTTACAGTAGGGTTAGTGTTTCAGATGTTCAATTCCTTGGTGCTTGTTGACTAAGTTTTCTATCTTGGAGTCCTCTTGAGGTAGCCTTGTTTTGTTGCTAAGTGACTTACGTATGGAATCTTCACTGGACTTGTTCTCTGACTTACGAGCTTATCACGTTGATTAGAACACAATTCCAAGCATAACCACGAACAGCCTCCGGAAGAAATTCCTTCTTTCCATCAGTTCCAGCAACATCAAGATTACCAACAACATAATTCTCAGCAGTTTCATCAACCTCCTCACCATGATTCTCAGCAGTATCATCAGCCTCCTCACCATGGTTCTCAGCAGTTTTATAACCAAGGTGGTCCTCATGAATCAAGAAAGATCGAGGTGCCAAATTCTAAGGTCAGTTGTCGTTGTCATCATCATAATTTAGAAGATACACTATTCTGATAAGGAAGTGCTATAAATGAGATGAAGTGAGGACTGCACACCAAAGAGGTTCGCGCGATTGCTTTCTGAATACATTTCTTATTTCCTCGATGTCTCACTGGCAGGTTGGACTTGTTATTGGCAAGGGAGGCGAGACTATCAAGTACTTGCAACATCAATCTGGTGCTCGTATTCAAGTGGCAAGGGATGGTGAGTCCGACCCTCGCTCGTCAACACGGCAAGTGGAGCTTATGGGCACCCCTGAGCAGATCAGTAGAGCGGAGCAGCTTGTGAAAGATGTCATTGCTGAGGTCTTCTCTCAAGCCTTTGTTTTAGAATCTAGGAATCTTATTTCAGTTGTATCGATTTTGATGCTGCTGTTTTGATGCTTAAACCAATGTCATGACTCTAAGTTTGGGGCACTTTGAAGATTGAACTTGGCTTTTGAAAGGGTGAATGCGCCGGTCCTAATATTCTTCAATTGTTTTTTCGAATTCTTAGCAGGCCTCCGCTGGGGCTCCTGGTGGTGCATTCAGTGGTCGTAGTTTTGGCGGTCCTGGGGGAGAGCAAGTACAAATTAAAGTTCCGAACAATAAGGTTTCTTCTTTTTCCGACGTATATTCGTATAACTTAATAGTTTCATACTGTGTCAGATATATGATTGACAGTTAGATTCGGGGTTTTGCAGGTTGGATTGATCATTGGGAGAGGTGGGGAGACGATAAAGAGCCTTCAGAGTCGTTCCGGAGCTCGCATTCAGGTGCTGTATGGCGGTGGTGGAGATGGAGGGATATTAAACATTTGATAAATTCTTAAATATTTTGGATTCGTTTTACTATCGCGGCCAATGGAAGTGTCAATTGCATGTTTTAACGTTGCACGTATTTGTTTTATAATATGTTTCAGGTGCAAAATGACTCTGAGACTGAGCCAGGGGCCACCGAGAGGATGGTTACGCTCATAGGAAACAAGAAGGTTACGGATATGGCGTATGAGTTGATTAAGGAAGTAATTGACGAGGTACGGTTGCTTTCAGAATACTCTCAGATCAAATCCTATGTATGCGTGCGCCTGATGGAGTTGATATCTGTGGTCATTGTTTGTTACTGCATTCGGTTGTGTGGAAGGGTATCTTTCGGTCTTCTCTGTCGCCTCACTCCCGCTTCTTTTTGCGATATTTTATCATCTGATCGCCTGCTAGGTCCATCTACATACACTGCCGTTTGAAACTTATCCCACTTTGCCTTGACTCAGCTTGCGGCTTCTTTGAGAATGATTGTGTTGGACATGTTTTTGTATGCGATGAGTTCTAATTCTGACAGCTTACTAGTAATCGAGGATGTGTTGCGCCATCTGAAGCATCGTAAGGTACTGAACAAAGCTATGCGACACGTATTGGTTTTGTGATTCGTAGGTGAATCAAAGGGTCATTTATTTAAGTCACAATTGCAACATTTCGCTGAAAGATTACATTACCTCATTGTAGAATCGCTCTCTATCTTCTAAATTGTGGGTGCTTGTTTTTTAATCCACTGCTGCATTTGTAAACGATAAGTCATATTCTGTTTCTTTTTACTTCTATTTTAATTTGCTACTCTAAAGCCTATCTCTTGGACATCTATGTTCATTTATAGATCAGAGCTTATGAGTTTTCGCACTTAAAGCTACTGAATTTCCGGTTCATATGATGTAACCAAGTTGTTACCTATTCCATATTTAGCTGGCTTGGGTACTAGTAAAAGTTCTAATTTTGATGAATTGGCCGCTGAGAAAGGAATGTGGACTTCAGATGGCATCACTTCTGATTTTAGGCTACTCCCCAGTGAAAGTCAAGTTCTCAGGAATGATGCTTTACAGGTAATTACGGTGTAATGTTATTTCTGGGCACTGAAGATGTATTTTGGCACATTCTTGCTTATTTTAAATATGCAGATTGCCAAAATCATGGATATGGATTATATCGTCTAGCTATTAGGATGCATATTCTAGCTTATGAAGTTTCACCTTTTGCCACAAGGAGGTTCATCCTATGTGGTTCTAGAGCTATCTTCGTCTGTTATGTTTGTGAGTCCCGCTTTGGTTTAAGGGATGGACGTTTTTAGTCAAGCCTGGAACAGGTGCACTTTAATTGCACTGAGCAAGGATGGGGCTTCAATGTGTCGCCGGTAGCCTGAAAGTCCACACCCAAATTTGGATGAGGTGAGAGTGATTTGTCCAGCTTGTGTATATTGACTAACCTCATGACTTTTGTGGTGCGATGATTTTGAACTGTCAGCGTTGCCCTTTTTGTCTTGCCTGGTGATTTTTACTTGCAAAGTGTCCTTGTTGAGCCATATACTTGCTTATCTTTTGTTATGCGGGTTTTTCTTTTTTCTCTTTTTTTCCGGAATTTTGTCTTTGTTCGTGTATTCAAAGCTGATGTGTCTTCTATAATGGAAGAATGCATGCACGAAATATTTCTGGCAGTTGTCTCGTGTGATGGTGCGTATTATAAGGTTCTGTTTGGTTGCTTTGGCGGATGCTTGGGCAGAATCGTACCTCAAGACCTTTAGGTGGCTACAACCTACAGTATGGTTCTGGATACAGACCCTCTGGGCCTCAGCAATGGGGTCCACCGGGTGCCCCTCCACCTTATGGATACCAGCAGCCTGCTCATTATCCTGGTCCTCCCCAACCATATCCGCAAGCACCTCCCCAAGCTTATGGTCAATTTTCCCAACAACCTCCTGGCGTTTATTCTTCTGGTTGGGAGCAGCGGTCACCTGCATCTGCTTCACAGGCTCAACAACAATCATCTTATGACTACTATGGGCAGCAAAATCAGCAGGTACGGAACATATTCCTTTCGAATGTGATGCCTCGGACGTTCTGGTTAGTATCATTTCTGTTTTGTAAGATGTGAATAATTCCTTACGTTTCAAAGTTGGATGAAATATTTCTGTTCTCCAGGCACATCAACCGCCTCAGGGTGCAACAAATCCTGCAGAGTCTGCTGGCTATAGCTATAATCAGCAAAGTTACTACCAAGGTTATCAGCAACAGCCTGCTCAAGCTCAAACATATGGTGATCCAGCTACAACATATAGTCAGCAAAGTTACCCTCAGCAGGCATATGCACAACCAGCTTACAGTGGATATTCATATGCTCCGCCTGCCCAAGGTGACCAGCAATCGTTTGGGCAACAAGGATATCCCGCTTATGGACAAACTCGAACTGGCTACACTGCTGCATCTGGAGAGACAACAGCTCCACCTACTACAAGTGGCTACGATTATAATTCAGCTGCTGCTGAAAGTGTGCCTGCTGTTCCAGGTAGTCAGCCTTCAGCCGTAACAGCCACTCACAGCTAGAGAGGTGGTAATTCATAACCTCTCTTATATTATCTCTGGTGTTCAAGGAAATGTTGCCATGTTGTCAGGTCCTCTTTTGTGCTGGATTTGTCTATTGAACGTTGCAGGTTATTCGAGCGTGACAAACGGATTTGGAACAATCTGGGGTAATTAGGTTTGCTGTAATGTAGCGATGTATTATTAGGCCTGTGGTAGTAGACAATGGATTATTGCAGCACTGGCTGCCATGTGAATGTTGTTTCTGTTGGCCGTCAAGGCAGCCTATATTTAACTACTTGGGGGCCCAGCCACAGATTTTGGTGAACTTTTTGTTCATAAAATATGTTTCACTTTGTAGCTGATGTGTATCATGTCTTCTTGCAGCATGTACTATTCTCTTAATACATTTAGACTGAATTTTTCTGTACCCAGAACTTAGTTGATAGATTTTTTGTTTTTGCATATTTTAGGCCCAGCAGATGGCATAGTATTTGAATGCAACTGTTGTATTATCCCGTGTTCGAAATCAGGGATGTTTCTTGGAAATCCCTTTTGTCTTTCTACGTTGGCAATCATGTAAGGAGTGTTAAGTTACATCGTCAACATTCTACTTTTCAGTTTGAGCTTTGTAATTTATGACAGTGAATTAGGATCATCGTGATGAGCTGGTTGTTTCAATTGTCCTAGTTTCAAGCCTTTCTCGTGCTGTGCCCTTGTAACACGCTATCAAAGATGCAAGGCAATCATTGGGTTGCTTCAGTTGTACTTAAGCATTGCCATTGCTACAGCCTTCCACTTAACAATAATAATGCAAAATAACGAATATGACAATAATAACTGCATCAATTGTATATTATTTGAGCTTTAGGATTTAGTATTGTGTTAAGAATATAAAGGAATGTTCTAAAGGTGTTCTAATTTTCGATACGTCCTATGATTCTTGGATTGAAACCATTCTAGGATAGTTTATTGTCAAGTTCATACATAAGTCAAATTACTGAATGTTAAAATATGAAGTCTTTTGATTGGACTTGATATTTCACAATGAGAATTTTGACAATTAATACTTATAGTAGAGTGATAATAAAATTAAATATTTGTTTGAAGTTGATATATAGCAAACTGAATAAACTAGAACAGAAAAGAAACTAAATCATTATAAGTGTACTGTGAAATATTCAATCACAAAAAAAATAAAAATATGCAATTATACACATTAAAATATTTAGAAATATTATGAATAATATTATAAACCTTTGGATCATAATTATATTAGAAAAGTGAATGATATATATATATCCTTGATAAAATTTTGACAGTTGAAAATCCAAAATTTATGCTTAGAAAATTTTTACTCAACCATTATTTTGATATTTAGAATTATTGCTCATTGAATAAAAATTTAAAATTAAACAAAGAAGTTATACTATTTTAATCAATCATTATGTCATTTAACATGTATTTATTATGGCAAAATTTCAATGACTTAAATTGTAATGTGAAAAGAAATTGGTTAATAGTAAACTAATTAAGCATAAGTACATTTGGAAGGAAAAACTGTAATATCTTGTTTATGCAGTACCATTACTATGATGGTGCTTGATTTATATTAAGATTAGTCTACACTCTATTGTAAACTGAGTTTTAGAACTTGACATGGTATTTATACAAGAAATGCTAAAGTATCACTTCAATATTCAATTTGTATTTTATTTTATTTTTATTAACCCTTCAATGTATTTTGAAAAAATAACTTGAAACATTATATTAGTTGCTGTGGTTACATGAAATGATGGTTTAAATTGTATTTTGCATCACTATTGTTATTAATTTTCAAAAAATAAGTTTAACAAAGTAAGGACTTATATTGAAAGAGATAGTTTAAGATTATATAATTCAATTTAAATTAGAAAACAAAAGCTAATCATAATCTAGATTTTGAACATAGTAAAAATATTTGCTAAAAATAATTTAATGCCTTTTGTACATCAAAATTTATTGGTTTTTTTTAATTTTTTTTGGTTTTTTTGCATAGTTGTACCTCCTTAAGTCAATACAATCCATAGCTGAGAATTTTATAGAGTAATAGAAGTTTTCAAGTTTTGGAATTCTTCTTTAAATTTGGTACAATCATTAGCCAACAAATATTATGAGTAGTAGAGATTATCAAGTCTTGCGTAGCTGAGAATTTTATCAAGTAGTAGAAGTTATTACATTGTTGTGTTGTGGTTTGGCTACCATGTGAAAATATTGTACATATATATTTAATATATAATTTATTACATAGCTAAGTGAGACCTATATCAATTTATTTTTATTGGTTACAAAATGTAGTAAGATTATTATTTTAGAAGGAGTCCATTTAAAAAGGCTATTATTGAGGTTTAAATAATCTTATTTTCTTTTTTAATAGTGACTTTTGGGGTTGATTTTATATTAATAATAACTTTTATATATTCTAAGTTATCTTTGTTAGACATTGGTGACCCTTGAAATCTTGTTTTATTTTCTTTATTTGGTGTTTAGAGCACATATTATGTAAATTTTATTTAAAAAAAGGATTAGAAAGTAGTCTTAGTATCAAAAAGAGTAGTTAGGCCATCCATGTAGATGAATGGAGATGGATGATAGAAATCTTTATTTCTTTTGGTCAAAAGTCATGTCCAATGGACTTCAAAGAGATTAAGATTAGGAATTAGGGTTTTTTTTTTCAAGGGATTTGAATATCAAAGATTAGGGTCAACAAGTTTAGGTTTTTGGCTATGGTTTTGGTGCAAAAATTGAGTGATTTGGAGTTTTTATGTAGGAGATATAGGCGCCCAAAGTTAAGGTATTGAATTTGTATCTATTGTCATTTTTTGGAGTATAACTCACACATATACAAAGCAATAAAGGATCAGCAATTGGGGTTGGAAAAACACTTTCTTGGCCACACTTCAAATATATAGTTCAATGAATTCTAAGTTGGAATAAAGGAGATATTGGAAGTTGAAAGCAATGCTTGCAATCTCAAGGCAATAAGTGACCCGATTAATTAGTGGTTGTATTATGAGCTATATCTTAAGTAATTTGATAAGGTTTTGATTCAAAATTTTTAAGAATGTATATTTTCATGTAACAAAACTATATACAAAAATTTTGTGGTATTAGGATTTTGGATTTTTGAAATATAAAGAAAATAATATTTAGGTGTCTATAAATTAGGGTTTTTAGCACCTACTAGGATTTTAGAGATATTAGACAATCATAAGCAAATCTATAGTTGAATTTTTTTGTGGTAAAGCTACACTTTGAAAAAATGTAATAAAAATTGAACAATTGGATCAAGAGTTATTGGATTCTAAAGTTTAGGAAGAAATCAATTTTTTATGGGTGAATAAAGTATTGAAAGTTTTTATTATAATTTGAGCATTTTGTGAAAACTAAAGAGGATTTTTAGAAGCCAAGACTTTGTGGAGGTGAAAAAATAGATATATTGAGCTATAATAAAATTTTGATATAAACATGAGGTTTTGAAAAAAGATTATAGATTTTCTTAGAAGTTATTGAGAATCTAATTTACCAATAATTGGTTAGTTGTGATTTTATATAGAAAAGGGTATTAAGGATTTTTTATATATTATAGAAAAAATTTAGGTATAAACTTACTCAAATATAAGAGGTTTTTAATAGTATAATATATTTTTTAATAATAATATTGTATCTATTTGTCTTTCTTATTAACAAAAAATCACTTATTAGAATCTTATCAATAAATTATAAGTAAATTCTCTACAACTAAGTACCCAATGTATTTCTAGATTGAAAATCATACCATATGACAGCATTTTGGAATTCTTCTTTAAACTTGATATAATCATTAGCCAACAAATATATTGAATAGTAGAAGTTATTAAATTTTGCAAAGTTTGTAGTATGGTATTTGTGCTTCCAAAACTAAACAATCTACTCTAGATAATTGACTTATGTAATAATATCTATCATCCTCCTTATAAACAATAATCTTTGTAACTGGAAAATTACTTTTTGGAATATTAAATATTAGAAATTAGAGGTATTGACTTACAGTCATAAAACCAAGTTGGTAGATGTGAAGTGGTATTAAAAAAGAGAGGATATCAAGTTATAGGGATTTGACTTAGAGAGATATAACTAGGTGCATATATATATACATACATACATTTACACAAATATCCAAACCACACAAATTTTAATCTATATACAAAGCAAATAAACATATATTTTATCATATCTAAGAAGTTTCTTTCTTACCTTTTTTCAAATGACATGTTTATAAATAATTTTAAAACATAATTTAAATAGAATAGCTTTTGGAATTTTATTTTTATTATATATTATATAAAAACTATTAATATATATTTTTAAAAAAATTAAATTTATTTAAGATAATAATCAAGTTCTATATATATATATATATATATATATATTATATTTACAATAATTATAAAACCATAATATTATTTTACTATGAAATGGTTAAAATAAAACAAGATTTTAAAATTTGAACTGTTTTTAGTTGCTTTTCATGAGGTTGACTACAAGATACTTATTCATGATGCTTATTTATGATGCTTATAAGAAATAAAAAATTATTGACATTGATTGAATAGACTTTTACATCTACTACATGTTTTAGTCAATCATATTATGTTCTAATTATTATACAAAATCAACATTAGACTATAATTTAAAATACACTTTTGATGTTGTAATTAATATAAAGATTTGCTAGATGGACACCCACCATTTGGTGTGTGGACAACCCCCATGCTATTTACCTCTGCATACATAGTAATATCATTGTTATATTATTATTTTATATTTCACAGCCTTGCCTCCTTAATAACTGTTGATAGTTGTGCTTATTATGTTCAATTTCTCCACATTTTCTTTTTACAAATGAAACAAAATATAGTGAATCTACAAAATTGTACATACAAGATGAAGACCTGCTGGTAGTTGTGGAGAATGTAGAGAGATTAGGCATAATAAGCAAAATTGTACACAATTATTGGAAAAAGGAGTGATTTCCACATAGTAGTTTCTTTAATATATTGGCAATTGTTACAATTTTTTATATAATTTTACATCAAGTTATGGAATTGAATTCAAATCTATTTTTTTTACATTGTTAAAAAATAAAAACTTACTTAGTTGATGGATATGTAAAGCATGCTATCAAATTATCTTTAAGCCACATTACAAAAGAAAGTTAAATTCTAAATTAGTATTAGAATTAATTTTTTCTTCAATTATATATTTTTTTCTAATTTTTTATTTGTATTTTTTTTATCTTTATCTCTTCACATGTAGAATACATATATGTTTTGCATCAAACTACCAAATGTAGTTCTATCATATTGTAGAATTTTTTTAGTAGTTGAGTAATTTATCAAAAAAAATGAAAAAGAAAAAACAAATGTTTGTAGATCTCTTCTCTATTAGAGAATTTTTTGTAAAAAAGATCTTTCAAGAGATACAATGTATTTGCTAAATCATTTAGAAAAGAATCATTATTTTTTTTTATTACCCATAAAATTTAATAGATTTAAATTTTTTTACAATCAAATAAAAAAATAGTAAGATAAATAATTATACATATATATATATATATATATAATATATGTGTGTGTGTGTGTATTTTATTGTATAATATAATGAGAGTTTGTTAAACTAAAATTATTAAAAATATTAACAATATGTATGTAAAAAATAATTTCTTGTACTATAGACCAATTTTGATACAATTAAGTATTATTTAATTAAAAAAAAACAACATGATTAAGAATTTTTTCCACAAAAGCTTTCAAAAATAATTAAATATATTAATAAATCATATTATTTTTATAGTATGTTAACTTAAAGTATTTTTGCTACTTTCAAGTATTTGTATGGCAATAAGTATTCTTGTTTAAAATTTTAGTATTAGAATTTAAATACATAAGTTTGAAAGTAAAATTTTCATCAATGATTTTTAAGTTTCAATTCTGACAACCTTCATTAAGAAAACAATTACCTTAAAAAATAATACTTGAGGTTCAAAAAGACACCAATATATCTAATAATTCTACAATAAAAATTAAATGTGTAACATTTCTTGAATTATAATGTTGGAGTTACTGATTGTGATTTGATAATTATGATTTTAGCCAATAGCACATGTTTATGAATCTATTTTTCTATTTGAAAAGGTTGTAAATATATAATTTTAACCAAATGTCTAAAACTGATAATCAACATTATTATTGACTTTGTTTATGCTTGTATTGTTTGAACTTAAAAAAAGAAAAAGAAAAAGAATTCTAAAATCATATAGTACTTGGATTTAACATCACCACTTTTAATTAATTAATTTATATCATTACATAGAACAATGCCATAGGTATTGGCTTTTAAGCTCTCTTGCTATGTTGTAAGAATATTTTCATGTTTATATATATATATAAACATGATGCTTATATAATTTAAACATTTAAATATGTTAAATTATTAATTAATAAACTTTTTATCCTTAACATTTAGCATATTTTGGCATAACATCTTGATTTCTTGAAATACATGCAACTTTTTCTTTTTTCTAATTTATAACTCCTTTACCTTAAAAAAACGTAATAACCAGGTGATAACTTGAGTATAATTTTATTTTAGTTAAATTTATCATGTACCTATAATAATGATTCTAAGAGCTTCAAATTAATAGAATTTTAGTTTCATGAATCTTAAATGTAAATTTAAAACATAAAAAGCCTATTCACAAAATATATAATAAAATAAGTGACATTTCTCAATATATTGGTCCAATTTGATGAAGTCCAATAAGGATAAGGAAATATTCTTTAAAATAAATAAAATTTTAATGATTTTGGATTTCTTATGATTCATAGGATTAAAAGAACCCATATTAAAATCAAAATACAAATTTGTTGTTGGAAGAATACAATCACTATCTTATAATTAAATTTTGTTTAAATAAACTTTCAATACTCTTAACAATCATTTTGTTGTATTTAGAAGAAATATTATCTAGTTATCTTTTCTCTTATATTTCTTGATATTGATGATTTTTTATTTATTTGTAGTGCTTTAAATATTACTTTAAATAGATATTGTTATAATTATCTCAATATTTGCATAAAAGTTGTTCATTTCAGATATTATTGGCTTATAATGTCTAAATTTTTATTCTTTAATATGTTACTGGTTTATGAGGTCCTATTTTTTAATCATTAAAACATTACACTTGTTAGTCTAGTCGAAACATTAATTTTTTGTGATGTCTTATTCTAAAAAGATTTTTGCATCGTAAAATAAAAAAATTCATAGTTTTTGTGAATTTAATTGATTAAGTACACAAAATTCTTGATGTCATACACAAAATTAAATTCCACAACGTCTGAATCTTTCTAAATTTATATATTTAACAATCTTCATAGAAAGGCGGGTTTCTATGCGGTTGTTTTGATATTTTACATTGTTTTTGAGATATATGACATTTTAAGAAATACACAATGGTTAAAATTGTTATGTTTTTATCCTGACAACCATTTACGATGGACGTCTGTTTTTTCGAGCTTCCCTCAGAATATTTTGCAGCATGAACGTGTGTTTTCTAACTAATCAGTGTATTGAATGCTTACTTATTTCATTGCCACATGTGCCTCATCAGACTGGTAATTCAGTGTCTGATTTTTGTAAGCTCCGCCAAAATCACTAAGTTGCTTCTGTTACTTCCACTGAATTACACCTTTAGCACCAATCTGAAAGTAAAGAAGATAACAAATGCACAAGAAAATGATCATGTTGAACACGCCCTCGATGTATCAGATTCTCATGATGGGCTCATGTATTAGGAGCAAAACCATCAAGCGCAGAGCTTGATGTGAAAATTTCCACTAATAAGTGACTAAAACAGGAATACAAGTGTGTGTCCATTTGTACATGTTTGCGGCATAAAGGCCTAGTTAACCAGTCTAAGCACTACAGGAGCGGGAAACTCCAGGAGCTGTACCAGTCTGAGCTTGATACCATGATCTCGCCGCTGACTTTCGGACAAATGTTCTACAATCGGAATGATCGCTAGTCCTACAGAAAATCCGACTCAAACAGCTTGCAGATTGTATTTTCACGGACCTTACGCGGGGTAGATGTTGAGAACCATGGTGCTTGACATCATAGAATAGTGCGAGTCCAGAGTACATATCTCCGCCTAAAAAATAACATATGCTAATGCAGCTACCGGCTAACTTGACCGGACGCTTAGAGATGTTTGGCGGTGCGGGACACCGATCTCACATGCGTTCACTTTGGCAGCAAATCTGAGAGAGCACAAGGACTCGTTTAAGGACTTAGTGTCAGGCGAGATGTTGACAAACATCAAGGTCTTCGAATCTCCTCCTAGGCAAGGCTGAAACAGTAAAATGTCAGAGCAAACTGTCAGTCAGAAAAAAATAATGATAATAATAATTTAACGCACTCAATTCGTGGAGTGCAATTCCAGATGCGATACCCATGATTGTGTATCTACTTGGCATTAGAACGATAGTGATAACCGATTAGCATATCTTTCAAAGGCCTTACTTGGAGGAGATAGGTGAGCTTGGAGTTGCGAAATGGAACATGGGGGTCCTTGTTGGCGATTGCCATTATGACATCTCCCAAACTAGCCAGGCTCTTGTTAATAGCCTGTCAAGAGAACCAGGTTTCAGTGATCTATTGGACATTTGCCTCATCTGTGAGGGTGAAGTCATAGCGTCTTTATGTCCATCCCCGTAAATCATAGTGACTAGACCGAAACGCGCTAAATTGAATGCATAAAAAGAAATTAATTTTTACCTGAGTCTCTTTAAGACGGTCTCCGGTGGCACCACTGCGAGACAAACGCTCACTACCAGCCAAATCGATGAGGTTCAAAACTCCGTGTACCGCTTGTTCGGTGCCCTGACAAAAGGATGATAACAGTTATACTAATTGATGGGCGAAGGAGATATCTAGAAAGTATGCCATAAGAAAATGCCTGTAGATGCAACTCCTGTGTCGTCCAGGTGAAAAACAGTTATCAACGAAAATCATGTAATGACATGGCCAATTTCAATGCATCGGTTATCTCTGAACAGGACTTCTATTCAGCAATGACTGGACAAGATCTTTTTTGAGACTAGAATTGAGAAATACCTCATTCACACCAGAAATTCGGAGAGTGAAGACGCAATGACTGCGCGATGACTGCTCATTCATTGCAGTCTTACTTGTAGACCTGCAGTCAGCGATGAACGACAGTATTGTCAGAAGGTATAGGCCGAATTCACAACCAATGAGTTCGAGGGTGGTGACCAATGCAGAGGCGCACGATACCTGCTCTGAGATGCTCGATGCAGGAGATTGGAAACCTCTTTCCAGGTGGTGACTTCCACAAGCGACAAGTCCGACACAGTTGTATTACCACTCTGGTCATGCTTCACCACGTACATCTGCTTGGCATCCCCGTTGACTGGCCCTTTAGCCAATAAGTCTCGGATTGTCTCATTGTAGATTTCTAACATCGACGCCTGCACAGTTCATGGTACGAAGATTAGTGGACATTCTCAAATAAAACTGTTACAACACTGGGAATCAGTGGAAAGTCAATGGATAGTACCTGCATGCAGAACTTCCAGCCTTGAGCTATAAGAGCTTGACTGGAGGCGAAAACCTGTTCCAAAGAGCGGGGAATAACGCCTCCCTCATCAGGTATCTCTGGATTTCCCAGCATTGTGTGCGTCTTACCCGACCCAGTCTGTCCATATGCAAATATACAAACCTGAAGGGCAGAGCAGATTATTAAAAAATTGAAGATATACTGACGTGAGTAAAATAGCTACAACTATCACGGAAATTTCACCAGGTATGGTGGAGTGGATGTAGAACTTTACCTTGTATCCATCAAGGGCGCTCTGTACTAGCTGAGAGATTTCTTCAAATACACCACCTTGTTTCACCTCAGGCCCAAACACTTTGTCGAATTGGAAACAATGTTTGGGTCCCCCTGGTGAAACAAAAACACCAATATGAGGCGAAGATATAGAATTTGATGCCTCAGGAAGGATTACAATCTCTCCTCCGACTTATTATAGCAAAATGCGACATCCGAACTCATAAACTAGTCGGAATAAGTATACTATCCATCAAAACCATTGTGACACGGCACTACCCTTCACGTTTAACTGCGGTGAATTGTAACGTGAATTAATTGACTGGTTACCAAGCTTAGTCGAAAACATGAAGAAGAGAAGACATTACCTGCTGGTTGCGCAAGCTCGATTGCACGACCTTGCAGTTCCGTGCTAGATGGAAATTGCACAGTCGCTACCTCATTCCCATCCTCCTCCTCTATCATAAGAGGTCTCACTCTACAAAACACGCGGATGTTACCCTTCAACTCCTGAGTCAGACAAGCCAACAAAGTTCATTGGGTTAGACCGGAGAAAAAGCTAGCTTGAATAAATAACGCAGTTGAAAATTCCCTATAGACCAATAGAGCAGAAGACCGTGGAGCATACCAGAATGGTATTGTGCAGCTTCCTCCTCAACAGCTCGCTCTCCTTAACCTTCTGCTCGGCTTCCATTAGACGCTCAACAACCTCCGCATATTTCATGCTCTGACTAACACTTTCTCCACGACAAAGTTCCAGTTCGGATTCGGCCGCCTCCAACTTGTGGTGGGCAATCTCTAGCTGTTGACGAAGAGCTCTGATAAGTTCATTCGCTGACGAGTAGCTCTCCTACAAAGGTCACTCGATCGTCAATTCACTGGAGCAAGGACTCCCAGTCAGAAACACGTTTAACGACTTGGGATTGAGGAGTACCTCAAGAGCAACTGCTTTGTTGCTAATAAGCTTGATCTCCGCCACAGACTTCCCGGTACACTCCTTGAACATCGCAATCTCAGCCTCAAGAGCTGCAACCTGCAACTCGAGTCGTACACCAGTGCTGAGTATTAAATATAGGTGGTTATTCAATACGGAAGAGTTCGCCTGGATTATCTAATAGGTCAAATAACCACAGGCTGGAATTAGTAGGCTGACCTGATTAGCTAGCTGGTCCCGATCCTCAGAAAAGCGTAGGATATCTACACGCAGCCGAGTTGACTCTTCAACTGCGTCCTTGTGTTGCTGGATCTTCTCCTGTAAGTTCGCCTGTATAATCAAACCAATGCTCACATGAGCTTACACTAACTTGAGAATAAATCATGACTGCCATGGAGCTGATCGTACATCACCCGATGGAGAGACGAAACTAAATCTGTGCTGCATACGTTTAGACTGTAGAGAAGCTACTACAAAGATCAATCGGATACTAGAGAAAACCGTCTGCTGTTTCAGGCCGGTCACAACCCGTACAGGATACGGGCACTGAGTCATGGAAGGCCTCGTACGTACCTTGGCGGTGGCAAGTTGAGCGTTAAGAGACGTCGTAGTGCCACGGAGTGTGCTTAAACTTTCCATTATAGCAGCCTTCTCCTTTAATGTGCGAGACAACGTCTCAGCGGCATTACTGGCATCCACTTGTAGCTTACTATTATATTGCTGTAAACTTGTATTGTACTCCTGTAGTCGCTTGTTGATGTCTTGTAATACAGCAACCTATAAACACCAACAGAACGTTCTAAGCAAATACAGAGCAAATTCCGAGTTGTCAGAAAAAAGCTATGATCCACTGGCAGATTCATACAACTCTATGCAGATCTGAAAATCCCTCGCAAGTTAGCAGGGAGCAAATTTCGATTGATCGGGTGGCGACAAACTCTGAAAGTTGCCCTTACGGTACCAATTCAGGAAGGTGGGTGAATGGAGGTTTACTGAACTTGTTTGTTCGAAGAGGTCAGGTCGCTCTGCAATTTTTCGATCTGCTCACTCAGGGCAGCCATTTCTTTTTCTCTGACCAGGATAGTTTCGACATGATTCTCCTCTGCACGCAGAAGCGCCTGTAGAAAAATATTCTATAATTTGAGCGAGTGACAACACCACACAGGTACGGAATAGGACGACTATCCGCAAAATAAATAGCACAAAATAAAATGCCCTACCAAATTGACTCAAGCGTTTGAAAAATTAAAGATAAAAAAGCAGCTCCTGTTGGCTGAGTCAGATCGCTTTGAAAGTATTTCGACAGTAATGAACGGTCTCTACTTGTATTTACACAGGTAGAACGGGCGGACCTTAACAAGTTCCGTACGTGTAATGTCCAACTACATAGGAACGGACTCAGCAGGAAAAAGGATCACTGCAGACGGCAGACAGGCGTACCTGCTTCGCAAACTGCTCGAGCCTGAACTCCTGTTCTAGGAGAGACAATGAGGACTTGAGAGCCGCGTTGCTAGACTCCAACTGGAGATATTGGTTTCGCATTTGTGTCTCTGGATTGGCAATTAGGTAGGGTAGATGTCAGAGTGATACACAGTCCGTTGCAGTCAGGTTGCATACATAGCAACAGTGGTACACGGGACCCAGCGGAAAAAGGCAATTGAAGTGAAAGTCATATCACTGGGAGATATGTTGCAAAGAGAGAACCAGATTCGGCACGGCTCTGTCTTTCATCTTCAATTTGCTTTATGTATTGCGCCTTCTCCTGGGTGTGATTCACGTCCAGCTCCTGGAAGGCTCGTATGCATGTGCGAAGCTTTTTGATGTAGTCCATCATCTGCTCACTCTTTCCCTGTTTCGAACCAGGGAGGTTGAACAGAGACACGAATGAGAAAACCATCAAAGACCGAGTAAGAAGCAATGGTGAGGCAACTTATGTTGGTAAGCATATTCGAGAATTATCAACATCTCCATATGATTGGTGGAGGTATTCCTGGCATAGATCAGTGAGTCGAGCTTGTGCGTGAACGACTAAAATACACCCTGCCAAAATCAGATTTGGACAACCGAGGGAGAAATCACAAGAAACCCGATTTGCATTCTCGCTATAGCTATGGATACGGCTGTTGAAGTGCTGGGTGATTAGATTTCAAATTTCGAGAAAGTACGTGACAATAATTCTCTAATTCGTGAGTTGCTACCAACGACACTAGAATACCTGTTTAATGTTGAGTAGGTAATTTTGACCAGGTAGAAACTTGACTTCGGTGACTTAAGGTCGTTTAGGGACTCATTGAGAGTTACTTAAATCAAGATTGTTAAGGCCTCGATCTTGCTAAGAAAGCCTCTAGAGAAGCAGCTGGGTACACTTGATGCACATCAGGGTCCTATACGGAAACGAAGGTATCAGACACACAATAGCGGTCAGAGCATCTCCACGCCAACGCCTGACTTTTGACATAGAGAACTAAGAACGCAGTTTCTGGCTGAAAATAACACGAGGAAGGGCATGTTACCTCGTACGAGAATGTCCAAGCATCATTCACGTCCTAGCGAAGTGCCTTTCAGTACTCATCTACGCTAATGTCTAGTGAATGTGCTCAGCAAACGACCAGACATT
Source organism: Physcomitrellopsis africana (assembly GCA_036785485.1). NCBI lineage: Eukaryota > Viridiplantae > Streptophyta > Bryopsida > Funariales > Funariaceae > Physcomitrellopsis > Physcomitrellopsis africana. Next base: position 426,816 of record JAWRVF010000140.1, on the reverse strand, counting down.
GACCACTCCTTCAGAAGACATGGATTCCATAGAAGAAAAACAGTGCAGGAGAATGGGTGAGCCGTTCCATTCCAGAATGCCACCCGACTAGAGGACTTTGAAGAGTGTTTGAAGAGTGATTGAAAGGTGTTAAACAATGGACGAAGAACTAAACGAAAGGGAAATGGCCAAAAAGGCGAACGGAAGAAAATTACCTTAAAATCGAATTTCGTTTTCCCTGCCATCTTCAAATTCAAAAGAGCTTCTACAGATGCCGCGGACGTAGGCGAGCCATCACCTATTACAGCAGCCATGCCTGCCTTGGAAGGAGTTCCAGTCTCCAAAGACTTGCCAGCAGGACCACCCTCCACCCTTAGACTGACCACAGATAAAACTCCTCTGTGAGACCGAACTTTTAACCCAGACGCTGCGCTTCCGACGAGCTTCCTCTTTTTGTCTATCGGTGTTTCATGTTGCTGATTTTCTTTCTGTCCTCCCCACGCTGGTTTCCTGCTGCTGTAGGTAGCCATTATTTGATTGCCCCAGCCCGTCGCTTGGCTTTTCCTATTTCACGGGATTCTTAACATCGGTACTGGTCCCAGACTACAAAAAATGTGCCACTACGCTAACCTTTCCGGAAACTGCTCTATAATACACCAGCGAGACGGCATACAAGTCTCCCTACACTGCCCAAGACGCTCAAGAACGTTCACTGCGGCGAGGTTTAAAGTCCTGCTCCCGATCCTTTCGGAAACTCCCTTAAAGGAGAAAGCACGACGTAGTAAGTAGCCGGCTGAGACCCCGCCCACAATCAACTTAGCGTCCGAAAGACTAAGGAGACAATGCGACCGGCAACTTCTGCACGCACAAGGAGACGGTGCATCCCTTAAAAGAATGCTCGAAGGGAGAGCCCTGAATGAAACGAATACTGTATATGTGAAACCTCAACCTACCTCCTGCTAAGACACTCCGACAACACAACTGCAGATTCACGAAGCGAGAAGCAGATTCAAAGAAACGAAACAGCTTAATATGAAGAAGGAAGGCTCAGATAGCAATTCCGTCGAGCAGCAACAGCATGGCAGCACAGCAACGCCGTGGAGACGCAGAGGAAGGGCAATGATTAAGTCAGGAACATGAGGAATGGGGGAAAGCGGGGCAAAGCCTGGCTTGGAGGGTAACTGGCGATGAACACCAGCAGAGGCGCAACGGATACTCCAAGTGCGGCACACATTCAAACTCCGGGACGCTCCAACGGTACCCGCCAGCCTGATTGTGCGGGCGGGATGATAGGGAACTCAAACTCCCATCGACATCCCCTTCGATGAACGCTCTCCTCTATCCATGCGATAATTATCATCCATTATTGGATGGAATGTTTGTTTGTTTGTGAGTCTGTGAGTCTGTATGCGCATATACATATATATATATATATATATTCCATCAAGCTCCTTTACTGCCGGAAGCCCTGATTCCACAGATCCTTTGCCTGCCAGACTGCCAATTGGAACCTGTTTTCAATTCCATACATTATATATTCAGACCATACTAATTTAAACCTCTAATAGTTGTGTTTAAAATCAACATAGTATTTGTATAGTCAGAAGAAAGTATCTTAAATGACTCAGGACATTTTAATTGTTTTGTCTCTCATTCATTCATATTTATGTGTACATTCATTCAACTTTTCAAAATACAATTTTGTTGTTAAGTTTTATTCGATTTGAAATGTTCTTTTCTTTTCTTTTGAATTGAATCAGCGTACATTTGAATTTGTAAAACTATATTCTCAAAGGCCAAATGAATGGTATGATATTTAAGTAACTTGAATGCACTGTCGATAATAAAGAATGAATGTTTGTTATACTAAAAAAATAATATTCTAAATTAATCACCAAAAAAATTTTTTTTTCTTTTTTTTTTTCGTTTTTTACTTGCAGTTTAAAAAAATGTTATAAATGCAGTTCTATCTACAAGCTTTTAAGTAGAGAGCATTGAGCACCAATAATATGTTTGGTAACTTAGAATTTTTTTTATTTTTTTTCCTACGGTAGTACAAATTTTCATTAAATTTTCTCAATATTTAATACAGTATGTATTTTTATATAAATTTATATATATGTAAAAAAAAGTATATAATCTTAAAGTACTGTTTTCAAGATATATAAAAATAAAATAAAATCTAACAATTATTGTATAGTTAGCATCCAGCCATCCTAGAATGTAAATCTGGGTCTCAATCTTCCTGTAATCCCCTGGTAAACTCATTCTATACTAACCAATTAACAATGTTCTAATAAATTGTATTCAGGTTTAGTATTAAATTAAACTTTTAATTTCTTTGTTACATACATAAATAACTTTTTTGATAAATCTTGTTTTGAATTTACAAATATTAGGAACTAACTACTCTTTTGATTTTGTAAAGACAAATTAACTTTAAAATAATTGTACATAAACTCTGATTTCAAATTTCAGCTACATTTGTGCAAAAGCAACTCAATTTGGATTTTTAAAATTACATGAAACAACAGAAGTATTTTCAAAAAAGATTTATCTTTTTTTAGTTTACTAACTACTTTTTATAATCTATTCTTTTTACCAAGTTTATTACATTCAGTTCAATTACATGTTCGTTAAAAATAAAAATAAACTCTAAAAATCAAAAATTATATTTGTTATATTTTAACTTTAAAAAATTATCTATGATTTTTTTGTCTAATAATAAAAAAATTCAAAATAATATTAAAAAAAAATTAAGTAAATAATGCAACCAATTTGACATGGAGTGTGCCATCCTTCACCATCACATCTCTTGAATGTTACTTTATAGTTCTAATTGTATTTTGGTGTATGTTGGAAATTGTTTATAAAGAGAAGTGTGTAATGATCTCTTCTATCAAATATATGTATAAATATATATATATATATATATATACAAAGAATATTTATTTAATAAATACATCAAGTTGGAGGTAGCTAACATATATACAAAAAACTATGTTGTGTAGGGGCTGATGAACGCAATTTATCTCTAAATTTCTGAATAGTGTCATTATCAATTATCTTATTCAATAACTGGAACTGTTTTCTTAGATTTTACTTATTTAGGATCTCTATACTTTAAAACTTTTCCTAAAAGCTTTCAACTTAGTTGAATTGCTAATTTTAAAAAACTACACAAATTATTTTCACAATACTTATGTTAAAATATAGTTTGACTCAATTACTTTGAATCTGTGTCAACTTTTATTTTTTTCTTCTTGTATTAAAAAATCATGATTCTGCTGTGATAATGTCAAATATTGTGTTTCTAAAAAAACATGTCTAAAATTATTTATTTCTGTGCATATACACACACACACACACACACATACATACATACATACATATATACACACACATACATACATGTACATGATTTATTGATTTTATGATTAAAATGGGTATGTATTTAATATAAAATCAATAATATTATAATATTTAATTCTAATTTTTTGTAAAGAATAAGTATATATTTACCAAACTTATAAATGTTTTACTTAATATAGGCAAGGAATAGAAAGCACAACTTATGTAAATTTTTATAATATAACATTTAAAATTAATTTAATGTAATAAAGAATCTTCTAAACCTTTTTGTGATGATATGTTTTTGAATCATTTGTGTTTGATCATGTAATTAAAATAAAATGTTTGCAAAGATAAAAACATCATGTTGATATGTGCAAGTTAATATAAAAGGAAAAGAAACTTAATTGTGGAATTTGATGTAAAATAGTACAATATGTTAATAGATTATGTCATTTAATTGTTTTACATATGGGTTGTAAAATCTATTATATTAGAAGTAGAATTAAAGTGATTTTTGAAGATTTGGTTTTAATGAAAAAAATAACTCATTTCTGAAATACAAATGTAAACAAAGGATGAAGCAACAGTTTATACATTATAAACAGATTGAAAATTTTAACTTGATGATATATATTTTATTTGGATACTTATATGTTTTTAGAAATTAGCATAAAAATCCGTTAGTTTTATTTATTAGTTATTTTCTTAAAATAAATGATATCAAAATATATTTTATTACCTTAATTAATATATATTAATATATATTTATTTATATCAACCACATCATTGATATGAATCATTAGGTTCAACAATAATGTTGCACATATAAAAAATTAAATCAATTATATTTAATATAATATAAAAATTAATAATATAAATATGTATAATTGAACTAATGTACTTTGTTTAAAATAGTATCCTTCTTGTAGAATCATTAGTAGAAGTAAATTATAGTTTCTATTTCTAAATGAAGAATATAGAAATCAGTTTATTAATGCATAGTAACATCTATTTGACTTGCAAGTACAGCATAATATTTATTATATATACCAACCAAACAAACATTACATTTTCTAAAAAATCCAAGTTATAATCACTTACAAAATATATCAGAGTGTAATTGTGAACACATTACCACTTTAAACTTTGGTTAAAAAACAAAATAAAAATCTATTTTATTTACAATTTATCTCAACATTTTAAAGATTTACTTAAAAACAAACAATATAATCTTTTGTTTTATGTATTTTTTCAAATCATATTTCAAGTTTTTAAACTTATAATAATATATTTTTAATTATTATGTATTTTTACCTTTTAAAGAAAAATTGAAGAACATACTTCAAAATATTTGATACAATAGGCAATATTATAAATGTTGATAGTAATTTTTATCTTTCAAAATTTGAAGAAGAAATATAATATGGAGAAGAATTAGAATAGTTTTTAAATTGAAATTTCTAAAAAGAAATTATTACTAACACTAAATATTATATATATAAATATACAATGGTAATAAAACAAAGAAATATTGAGGTTCACACGGATGATAAACTTGGTACATGAATTAAAACGCTCCTAGCAATGTTGACAATCTACATATTTCTAAATTTAATATTAATTTTTTTACTATACTTATTTTATAATGGAAGATAAAATTATTATTATATTTTTTTAATTATAATATTTCTTATATTTATAGAAATTTATAAAATGAATGCAAACTTTTGCCTTACAATATCTTCTAAAATATATTGTAGACAATGGAGAAGAGTTTGAAGTTGATTTAAAGAGATAATATTCTCAACTTGACTTATAATTTTTTTGTATATTTTTTACAAAATATTATGATTGTACATTAAAATTTGTTTAAAACAATATTTAAATTATAAAAGATATTATATCTATGTTAGAAGACATTAATAATATATAAATATCATCTTTAATTATGATATATAAAAATACTATGTGACTAATGATAATTAGAATAATATGTTAAATATACTATAAAAAATTAGCAAAGTATTAGACTAACTTAGCTCTATAAAAATAATTAAGAAAATATACTATGGCTACTATTTATAGAATAATAAATATGTATTCATTTAAAAGCTTTTTATTTTTTATAAATCTATTATTATTAATCTTCTTGATTATGGAGCATCTATATAAATTAATTTTTTTAAAAAATTTAATGCATATAAGATCAAGATATAAATACAAACATATTGCAATCAACAATAATAAAATAAGTAGCTTTTGTCCTTCAATAATGTATAATTTTTATAATTTTTTAATGACTTATTTTTACACATAAAATAAATCAATCCTATTTTATTATATGTTATATATAATGTCATATACAAAATAAGTCAATCTTATCTTATCAAATATTATATATACTAAAATTTAATCAATATTAAATTTTATAATGGACATAAATGATTTCTTTTTTGCATCTCTTTAATTAATTTTTTTAATAATTACCTTTTATAACTATTGGTGGTATTTCAAATGCTTGTAGTTAAACTCACTTTTGATTTGGTTAAATTTTGCTTCAATTGCCAAACTTGAGAGTTCATTTCTTATATATATCTTAAATATAGAGAGAAATAATTCTCTTATAGTCTTAAAATTATAACTTGTAGGAATTTTAAATTTAGGTAGATATCATATAATAAATTATGTAATTTTATTAAGTATATTTGTCTCTCCAATTATTTATCCTTTGAAAACCAATAACGCCCAATAATTAATCAAAATTTTGGAAACTAACTTCAAATAGAATTTCAAGTATTTAGTGTTGTTTGTTATTTTGATAATTAATAACCTCTGATTGTTAATAATATTTTTAGCAATTGATGAAACTAATTAGTAGTAAGACAATTATATATAAAATGTTATATTTTTTTATTTTTTAATATTATCTGATTTATAACTCCTAATAAATCTTTGATATTTTATAAATATTTTAGAAGTAATAGTTCTTCTTTTTCAACAAATATATTTCTTTTTAAATCTATAAGCATAAGATAATAGTGTTAGAATTAAAAAAATTTGATTCTAAATTTTGTCAATTAAATTGATTAATTATTTAAATTTATAAAATATTTTAAATATATATGATTGTAAAAGGTGGTGGTGGTTATATATTTTTTATACTATTTTAAGGACTTGTGAATTTTTAGATTTTTAAATAATAGTGAGGGCTAACAACTTCTTTCTAATTTTGGTAATATATTCAATCTTATCCAATTAATTATATGCTACATCTTCTTTTAATCTTTTACAAAGTCTTTAATCGTAGTTGGTTCTTTGGAACCTCTATTTGGATCAAATATCTTATTTGTAATGATCATTGTCTCTTTATTTAAGGCTCTTAAGTTTGTCTTATAATAGTGATTTTTTTATGAACTTCTTTCTTATAGGATAACCATTACCAATAAAATTTATAGATTATTTTCAAATATTTCACTATTTGAAAGCTTGTTGTATAAATCATTGTGAACTACTTCTTTAGATATTTGCAAAAGAATAAAAACTTGCTTCAATAGTGATTCACTTCATTTAATTTGTGTCTTTTGAAAATACTAGATTGTTGGTCATTTTAAATCTATCAATATATTATTTGTGTTTGTACCAATAATAATAGTTACATCCTATAAGTATAATATAATATTTTAATTTGATTCAAATCTTTTATCTTTGACTTTCTTCTTGTCTTTTCTATTATATTATTTGAAAAATTTCCTTATAAATTTAGTTCAAATTGTTAACATTGTTTTTAGATATAAAAAAATAAAAAAAATAAAAAAGACTTCTAATGTCCAAATCATATTTCTTAGGTTGTGCCACTTATATAGAAGTTGCTATTTAAAAGATATAAATCCATATTTTTTTAAATTTGTATTTTTATTATTTATTTAAAAGAATTAAAATTAATAAGTTAATTTTTTAAAAATATAAAAATATATCTAATAATAAAATTTAATTTATAAGTTTGTGGTGGTCATATGATTTATTTTTTTAGTTAGAATTTGGCTATGAATAGTTGCTATTATTAATGTTGCATCTACTTTCTAGTATTTTTTCTCCTTGTCTAATAATCTTTCTATTCTATTTGCTATTATATTTTTTTCTTATATAAAGCTATTATTATAATTTTTATCATCTATATTTTAATTTAAAATTTTCAATCATTATCTTGATATAAAAATATTTAAATTAAAAAAGTTATTTACTAACTTATTGAATGATTCATATTATTCTAATGTTTTTTTAAATAGTCTAGTCCTTTACGATCAATTGGCTTAGATTTTAGTTATATTCTATATCATGGTTTTTTTTTTTTTTCTTGTTTTTATTTATTTATTTATTTATTTATTTTTTCATTTTATAGTTTTAACATTACAATTTTACTAATATCAAGATATTTTTTGAAAGAAGATATTTATTGGTCAACTCAATCTTTCCATTGCCTTAGAGATAGAACACAATTAAGGTTCAATATTACTATATGTTTTAATTTTTGCAATGGTTGTTTAGCCAACAATAATTATACACTTCTTTTTGTAAAGCTGGTTACTAATAATCAATATCTTGGATTTTTTATGCTATAATTTTATGCAAAAAATGATAATTTAAAATTTTTAAATGACATGTTTATCTTTAATTAGTTGTAATACATAATGTAAAACCAAGCCTATACCTTGGCAATTTAATATAATATCTAAAGTGCAAAAAAATATCTTTATTGATTAAAAAATTCTAATTGTTTTTCAAGATATATAAAACTTGTACATCATAATAAAGCCATCTTTTGTTTTTTAAAAAAAACTATGGAATTACTTGACAAAAAATATAAAGTTTATTAATAAAATATGTGAGAGCCATTTGGTTGCCAAAAATTACAATTTTGGTTTCTATTAGATAATAAAATGACTTTTACAAAGCATACATAATGGCTTAGATTTCTCATTAAAGAATAAAGTATATATTTTTTAAATCCAATACAATAAAGTTGTAATGCATAAAAGATTAATTGGTCACATTTATCAAATAAGTTCTAAACTAATATTGTTCCAATTAATTATATATATATATATATATATATATATATTGAAATTAAATTTGGACTTTAACATACTATTATTTAATAGTTTGCCATACTTTTAAAGAAAAGGTGGTCCAAATAAAATCTTCTAACTTCCTTATTGTCCAAGTCATGAGATTTATAATTTTGATACAATTGTAAATAATTTAATGCTTAAGCTAACATATTCTATTAAATATTTGGATGTTATAAACAAATCTTTGATTAAGTCATTATCTTAATTGTGTCATTTTTTTAAAAAATTATTTTTTAATTTTTTAATTTTTTAATGATGTATTTAATGATTATACTTAAATATTTTAAAAATTAATTTTTAGAAATTATACTATTATTTTATAATTGATACTTCTTAATGTATAATATGATTTATATAAATATATATTTAAATTACTATATATATAAATGTTGTCAAAAAATACTTATAAACTTTTACAATTAATCATAAAATCTTTTGTAATAAATTGTTGATATATATTACAAGAATATTTATTATTCTTTGATATTTTTAAATATTTATTATCCATTAAAGTTACATTGTTAAACTTGCAATAGTTGAAACAAGTAATATACTATATATTTTTCTTCAAGATCACTACAATAAATAATAATTATAATAAATTTTCAATTAAAATAATAAATCTTAATTAATTTATTTTTTTTATTATCACTATTATTATATTTTGATTTATTCTATTTTAGATCCAATAACTAGATTAGATATTTGGAACAAATTCAATCCTATCTAGACTATTCAATACCTCTGATATATTTTTGTGTAGATTTTCTTATGGATTTTGTAGGTGTATTTTTTTGTGTAGATACTATAGCAATTAAAATTTAATTTTTTAATAATATATACATTCTAAATAAGAGCCTATATTGTAGTTTAATATTAGAAAGATAAATATAATATGTTTATAAATATAATACTTTATTTCTTTTATTATTAGACTGTCTAATTTAATAAGTCTAATTGACCTTCAAAGTATGATTCTTTAATCTAGGCATACATCTTTTTTGATTAAATCTTGGATCTATTACTACTAGCTCTATTTGTTTGTTTATAATAGTCAAGTTGATCTTCCTATATATTAATAGAATTGTTGTGGTTGTAATAGTAATTATTCTTGCTTAATGAATAGAATTTGGCCTTACTTCTTATATCTTTGTATTTATCTCTTGTATAAGATGACAATAAATTACTTATAATAATTATCATAGTCTTTGAATCTTATAACTTTTAATTTCTATTAAACTTGGTATGTAAAAATTTGGTGAAGATTTTGCATACTTAAATTCTACACTATTTTGCAAGTTATCTATCTTCAATAAAGTTAAAATTGTCCTTCTACAAGATGCACCTTGATACCTTAATTATCAATAAATATATGTCTGAGGCATTATTTAAATCTATGCATAGTCACCAAATATTGATTTCTAATCCTTTTATATTTTAGAAATTTATTTTAAAAACAAACAAAGACATTCTATATAATTATATGTTATTATATTCTTGACTATATATAAATATTTTTTAGTAATAAAAAACTTCAATATATGACAATACATTTTATATTCTTTTTTATTCAAATTTTTTTAACTTTGTAAAAATGTGATGTACTACTATATTTACATGTAGAGCAATTAGACACTAAAAACTATCTATTAACTTCTAAATTTTTTATTTTTAACTCCTTATTCAATTTAAGATTCAACTCTAAATATTAGAACATCAATTATAACCTTTATTCTAAAAGATGATATTTGAACTATACAAATATTATCCTTTTTATATAGAGATAGATTTTTTTCTATCTTAATTAATTCAATTAAATTAAATTTACTAATTTTATCTTTTTAATTAATCAAGTTATATTTTTTATTTTTTATTTTTTTTTATTTTTTTTATAATTTTATGTGATATTAGCAATGCTTTTCTAAAGAATAGAAGAGATATTATTGACCTCATTATTGCAAAAAACTATTATAAAGATCACATATAAAATATTGTGTATTTCAATTTGTACTTTTAAAATCAATCCAATTAGGTCAAATTAAGCTTGATTAGCCATAATTTAAAAAATATATATTTTATAAATATTACTATTTTTAGGTTAATTTAATTTAATTTTTTATTATTAGATTTAATTTCAATTTTTTATTGAATAATATATTATCAAAAAATTTAATTTTAAATTAATATAAGTAATTAAAAAGGTCAAAATTAACTTCAATAACTCTAATTATCATATTTATTTTATACAAGACCTTTAATATTACTATAGATAATATAATTGATTATAATTTTAATTAAAATAGATTATATTTAAAAATAGATTTGAATAGCTACAAAGTTTATTATTCTTGGTACTATCCCATTAATTGTTCTTGTGTCATAATAATTTGTTAATTTGTTAATTTGTTATTGAAAATCTACATCTTTATTTATGCCATATTTTAATGCATTTCCACTTGTACTCAAAAACTACTTAGATGGATATATAAGTTGCATAAATTTAGTTGGATACTTATCAAAATAAGTATATTTATCTTATTCTTTATATAATCTTTTTAGTTTTAATTTATAAATTTTATTCTTATTTTGTTGTTTTATTTTTTATTTTTTTATTATTTTTAATTCTAGAAATATAGAATTACAAAGATGTTTTTTCTGTTTTCTAATTTCTTGTTCTTTGTCTTTTCCTTCTATTCATCTTTTTTCTTTTAGTACTCAAAGTTTTATGATTTGACAAGATTGTTCTCTCAAAAGATTTTCTTATTTAATTATAAGACGTAACTATTATTATATTGATTGCTTTAGTGCTTTAATTCTGTATTCTTATTATAATAATTGGCCTAAAAATTATTATGTATTTAAATGTATAAAAAATATTAAAATTAAATCTATTAGTTATTTAAATCAATTGAATTATTTGCAATTTTGTCAAGTATAGTCTCTAAATTCACACAAATAAGACACTATATTAACTTTGTTCTATAATTTGAATTATTAATTCTTTTTTTTATGTTTGGCTTCTTATGCTTTAAATAAAAAGTATTTATTTATTTATTTATAGTGGTTCTTTGATATTAAATTATCTACATAATCAGCTTTTGGAATTTTTTAGATTATAGAAACAATGAAAAATATTTAAATGGTCCTTTCTACAAATCCCATATATAATCTTTATTTATTAGTAATAATACAGGCTTAAATAGCTTAGGTATTTTGATGTACTATAGCTTGGTCTAATTGGAGTAGATCTTACATTTTTGTAGTTTAGTATGAATATTATTATAATAATTTTGGATATTAATTATTAAATTTAGTCACTTTTGGATATAAGTCATTTATTCAATCAAATTTATATGAATCAAGTGCATACTGATATATGTTGGCTAAACTTGTTCAAAACTTTGTTATAAAAAATCTTAAACATGATTCACTTCAAAGATTATTAATTAAACTTTGAATTATTTGTAGACTTTTATACTCTTTTTATTCAATTTTAGAAGTATTTTCTTAATGGTTGTATATATATGCTTATTTTTTTATTTTTTTAATATTAGCAACAAAAGGCTATTTTTAATTCTAACAAGTTTCAATGAATAATTATTTTAAAAAAGAATTATGCCATTTTTAAAATTCCATCTTTATTGTGGTATAAAAAATAGTTGATGATCTTTTTTTGTTAATTAATTTATTTGATTTTGTATTCTAAATACCAGAATCATAATTATAGTCATATTTTGGGAAACAAAATCTAACCTACTTAGATATTATTTCTTCTTATTAAAAAAATAGATTGTGTTTATTACTAAATCAACTTAAATGACTTAGATCAACCAATTTAGATCTTATGCTGATAACTTATTTCTTATTAGATATAATTTTTGTCTTAATTCTACAAAATTCAACGAAATTATATAAAGTACAAAATTTCATCCCATTAGGTAAATATTATATTCAAATCAATTTAAAAGACTAAACTAATTGATTTATTTGAATCAAATAGACTAATGAAAGAATAAAATCAATTAGCATATATAAATGAATAGTGTTTAAAATGATAAATTATTGTATATTTTATTAGGATTTTAGCAAAGAATCTAAATATTTATTGACTTAGAGTCAAAGTTTAGAAGACAATCAAATATGAGTTGGAAGTTAGAAAGTAGAATTTTAAAATTTCATATTGTTTTAGTTGTATTAAATACATGTTATAGATTTGTACCATTTTAATTTAAAAGAGTATATTGACTTCTTATTGTAGATACATCTCATATGTTGATTTTATCTATTATAATTATAATAGATAAAAGAATCTTTTTTTCATATTAATTCTTTATAATCTCAAGATTTTTTTAAAAATTAATTTTTTTGTCAATTTTTCTATCTCAATCACTAATCCTATATGTTACTTTTGTTTTGTGCCATAATGCACTTCTTATTGATTATTCAATTTTTAGATGTCTATATATTATAGTAATATTATTATATATATAATCTATTAATAAATCTTAAAGAATATTTGGTTGAAAGAATTTATTATTATTATAATTTTTAGATTTTTAGATTCTTAGCTTCTTAGATTTATAATTTATAAATCTATATTTATTATTTCAATTTTTATTTTGGAAACATGCTGTTATTTTTTGTTGATTTTAAACTCTATAAATTCAAGGTTCACTTTAATACTATGATTAAACTATGAGCATCTACTAAAAACATTGTGTGCCATTTAGATTTAGATTTAAATATGGTTTTTGAGTATTCATGGGTGATTATAAGCTAAAATTGTTTGTAGAGTATATCAATGAAATTAAAATTAATTTTATACCACTATACAATTTATTATAAATATAAATGCAAATTAATTTACTAGAAGAAGTTGGTCTTTCTTAGATTATTTTTAGTGTTAACTTTTATCCAAACTAACTTAGTTTAAATATCTATGCTCATCCAAACTATAATTTCATTATACAAAATAATTCTTTTATATTTCTAAATAATAATTTCCATCAAAGATATTTGATTATTATTTAATAAGTATCTTTAATATTATTTACTTATATATAGTATTTATTTCAAGTAAAAGACTTATTCTATTAATAAATTTATAATCAAAATTTTAGATATATTCAATTTCTTTTAAGCCAAATATCTACTCTAACTTTTTAATTAAGAAAAAAATATTTAACCATATTATGTGGAAGTAAAATATAAAATGTTCAAAGATTTTAAATTATATTTTTTGCATAAAGAATAAATTGGTTATTAGATGTGTATTATTTATATTACATCCACTCCTACATATCTTTTAATAAAAATATTATAAACAATAAGCATCTAGAAACATAATTGCTACAAAATTATAATAGTATTTTGACTTTTATTATTAAATATAAAAATTCTAAGTGTAAAAATCCATCTTAATTCTTTTAAGAATAAATATTAGATAATATAAAAAATATAAAAAAATAAAAATAAATGATACTAAAAGTATCTATAGAAATTTTACAATACCACTTTACTTCCAAATCTTTATTATTTTAGAAGAAAGACTAAATTGAAGGTTGTTTTCATCATTAACTTATAGAAATAATCTTCTAAATAAACTTGCCAAAACAAGACAAATCTATATTAATGTATAACAACACAAGTTAAGTTTTTATAGAGAGTAAAATATTTCTAATATAAATGTATTTTAAGTGTAATCATGTATAGAATTCCATATATTTTTATTTAATACAAAAATCTATTATGATCAAGTTGATAAAAAAATAATTTGATTTAGTATTTTGGCAAAAAGGTTGGCTTTAAAGGCTTAACTATTAGAATCATTAAATAAAAATATATCCTCCTACAAACTTATTAATATGCATTAGAAGAAAAAATTCTTGAATATATATTTAAAGATATAAATACTAAGTACAAGCATATCTTCAACATTACTATTTTGACTTTATAAGTATTTTAAACAATCTAAAGCAGATTGTAAGTAAATAATTAAAAAGAATGCATTTAGATTCAAAAGTATATTATAATGTATATTCTTTAAAATTTTCAAAGACCATTTATTATTGTATAATAATATAATTTTTTATAATGCAATAAATTTAATAATAAAAAATATTAATTTTATAAATAAATGTGCAAATAAGACATCAATAAACTAACATGAAGAATACACATAAATAAATTTTTGACAATTGATACTTAAAATTTAAAACTCCCTAACAAACATTACATTTAATCTTTCTACATGCATAGTGCTCTACTTTGTTATACTATAGTATCTATAACAAAATGTGTAGTTTTAAATTTCTTTTAATTTTATAAAATATTAAATAGGAATAAGTAGAATATATATACACACATACACACAATATATATTATTTTTTAGTTTGTAAATTAAAAATATTTAAGATTAGAATTATAACCAAGTTTTTAATTTATTAAATAATTAGAATCATTTATAAACCAAATTGCTTTTTTTTTAAAAAAAAACTTTGAACTTTGTAGTTGAAAGAACTTTTAGAAATTATTGTTACTATGAAGTTAAAAATTAAAATTAAAATAAGAAAATTGAACTTCACTCTAAGGATGTATCTACAATAAATTGGATGCATTGTAATTGTGTTATATTTATATTTATATTTTTTCTTCAATAAATTAAAAAAATAAATTAAAAAATAAATATTAAATAGGAATAAGTAGAATAAAAATTTAAGTAAAGAGGAGCTACCACAAAAACGAAGATAATGCATCGTAGAAGTAATTTTTATTTGAAAAGAGAAGAATGAAGAAGAAAGTGAGGAGGAGAGAAAGAAGATTTAAGTAAAAACAAAACAAAGCAAAACAGAAAAGAAGAGTAGAACAAGAATAGAGAGAGAGAATGGAAATTAAGAGTAAATTAAGGAGAAGGGTTTATCAAGAAAGAGAGAAAAACAAAAAAATAATTAAAAAATAATTAAAAAATAATTATAATGATGAGAAGGGTACATTAAGAAGAAGTAGAAGGATGACGAAGAAGAAGAAGGGGCGCCATGGTTTTGACTGGAGGGGTCCACAATGGAACGGGGGAAGAGACGCGTGAAGGAATCTCAAGGGAACTCGAGGAACTCAAGGGAACTCGAGGAACTCAAGGGAACTCGAGGAACTCAAGGGAACGCGGAGGGAGGAGGAGGTGGGACCATCCAGCACCCAGCAGATGAAGAAGGAAGCCAATGGCCAATGGGACCCCGCCTCTTGCACAGTTTGGCTCACCTCTCCCATCCTGGGCCTGCCCCCTCTCCAGCCCCCTGCCCGGCCCTGCCCTGCCCGCGGGATGGGCTGGGCTGGGGCAAGGCCGACCTGGGCAGACACAGCAGCTGCAACACAGGGGAGCCCAGGGCGAGATACCGGACGAGACACGGGACGAGACTCGAGACGAGAGGGAGGAGGAGAGGCGAGAGGCGAGAGCGGGGAGAGAGGGGTTCCCGACGGCTGCGCGTGCCAGACGCCAGGTGAGGTGCGGATCATCATCGGGCACAATCACGCCCCGTCACGCCCACACCCTCTCCACCATCGGTAACCCCGCGACTCTGCATCACCAGCAGGCAGCAGCATTTCTGGGTTCTGCTGCATCGTGGCCTCGCCATCGGCGGCAGCAGCAGCAGCAGCAGCAGCAGCGATGGCGTTGTTCAGTGGGTGCTCGGGATGGGCGGGGCTCAAGGTGTCATCGCGAGTGGGTGGGGAGGCTTGCAGAACTGCTCCCGTAGTTCACTGCAGCATGCATTCTAGGTCAAGTGCTCGAGCGCTACCCCGAATCGACCGAGCTTTGAGTAGTGGGGATCTTTACAATTTTGGAGAGAGAGACTTGTTGGCCTTGGAAGCAAAATCGCCTTTGCGATGTGAGCGGAATCCTGTCATGGCATTTGGAGGAAGCGGAGACGATATTGGAAGTTACAACGAAGCGAAAATTAAAGTAATAGGGGTCGGAGGTGGAGGTTCTAACGCCGTGAACCGAATGCTTGAGAGCGAGATGCAAGGGGTAGAATTCTGGATCGTGAATACTGATGCGCAGGCTATGGCGTTGTCCCCTGTTCCGGCTCAGAATCGTCTGCAGATTGGACAAAAATTGACGAGAGGTCTTGGGGCGGGCGGGAATCCAGAAATAGGGTGTAGTGCTGCGGAAGAGAGCAAAGCTATGGTGGAAGAAGCCCTACGCGGAGCTGACATGGTTTTCGTAACGGTATGTGTCGAAAAGTCCCTTTCTTTTTTCTAAAATATTGATGAGTTATTGTGTGCCTCACATTCTTGCCCGTGCGCACTATGTCTTGTCGTTGTCGCAATCGTCACGAGTGAAATTCGTTTCCAGTGAAACTATCTTGGTCGACAAATCCGCTTAAACCCCATCGTCAATATTCTCTTAAGGCATGTAGTCAATCCTTTCCCTTGATCTCTCTGTTTCTTAATCATCTTTTGATGTATTTTCTCATAGATGACCTCCATCTGGACGATATTTAAATTCGGTGTCTTTCTTCTTTTAAAGCTCGAATTCGTATCACTTGCTCTCTCCTTTAAGATTCCTTGCAATGGCAGGGATAAAACATTGCACTCTGTTCATTACATCATCCATTTTCTTGCTGATGTACACATTCTGCGAACGGTTTAGTCATCTCCTCTCAATATTTTGCCCTTGAGAATACGTGTTTCGGGTGGCAGGCGGGTATGGGTGGCGGTACTGGCAGCGGTGCAGCACCAATAATTGCGGGTGTGGCGAAGCAGTTGGGAATTCTTACTGTGGGAATAGTTACTACTCCCTTTGCCTTTGAAGGGCGGAGACGAGCTGTCCAAGCTCACGAGGGCATTGCAGCTCTCAAAAATAACGTGGACACGTTAATTACGATACCAAACAACAAACTTTTGACTGCAGTTGCGCAGTCTACCCCAGTGACGGAAGCGTTCAATCTTGCAGACGACATCCTTCGGCAGGGAGTGCGGGGTATTTCAGATATTATCACTGTAAGTGGCATAGATCTACATGTGCACGTTCATGCAATCCAATTTGTCATTGAAAGAGGGGCGTGAAGATGGATGCAATGACTCAATGTGGTCTTATGAGGTGACAGCAACAATGTAAAAGTTGCCGCATCACATGACTTGAAGTTTTTGTTCTTCGATGCATCAGATGACACGCCTCACTGGACCTGATCTTGAGTTCCAAATCAATGCTTATCTCAAATGTCGACAATGAAATGCTTCCGAAATACTACTTGAAGTTGGTTTATGATAAATTACTTTTATGTTGATCAGTGAAGGTTCTGGTTGCAGGTCCCTGGGCTGGTTAACGTAGATTTCGCCGACGTGCGGGCGATCATGGCTAATGCGGGATCATCTTTGATGGGCATAGGAACCGCCACAGGTTTACCTCTCTTTTGCAACATGCAGATTTGAAGTCGAACATACTTTGTATCTACTTGTTTGCAGCTTACTGCACTCACTAACTCTCTCTCTCTCTCGCTCTCAATATGTTCACATTGCTGTCCAGTGTTTGAGGGTTTGAAAGATACATTGGTACTAAATTAGCTGTTTTGCAGGTAAGTCAAGAGCTAGAGAAGCAGCATTGAGTGCAATTCAATCTCCTTTATTGGATGTGGGTATTGAGCGAGCCACAGGGATAGTCTGGAATATCACTGGGGGAAGCGACATGACTCTCTTTGAGGTAATTACACTGATCTAACGCACTTAATTTGTCTGTTGGGCTTGTGAGGAATATGTTTATTGACTAACTTTTTGTCAGGTAAATGCTGCAGCAGAGGTGATTTATGATTTGGTCGATCCCAACGCAAATCTTATTTTTGGAGCCGTGGTAGACGAAGCACTTCATGGCCAAGTGAGCATTATTTTTAAGCATTAAACTCAAATACTAAACCTTGAATCTTGAAACTCTGGTCTAAAGATTTATTCACGACTTTTTTATGTCCCACTGAGTACAAATATTCTATTTTTCTAGGTTATGTGGAAAGATGGAAACGACTTCTCTTTGCTTTCTGATGGGTAGTTTCTTTATTTTTTGTGTTGGGCTAACGGATTGGGTATATTTGCAGGTTAGTATAACTTTGATAGCAACAGGATTTAGTTCTCAAGACGAACCTGATGCGCGTAGTATGCAGGTAAGTTGCTTATCACTGCTCTAAATGATTGGAATGGGAGATCATTGTTTTGATAGTTTATTAAATGAAGTTTTGACCCGTACTATTGTGTTAGTAAGATTTTTTGGTTCGTTACTAGTTTGGAGTATTTGTTTTCAAATTGCAGGTGGTGTTGAGATCCTGTACTTAAACGTAGATGAAGATAGAACACAACTGCTCATTAGATATCATATTGTTGAATGTTGCCATCTAACAGTTTCTTCTCTCACAATTTTTATGTGCTTTATACTCTTCTGCAGAATGTGAGTCGTATTTTGGAAGGACAAGCTGGTCGATCACCGACAGGTTTATCTCAAGGCAGCAATGGCTCTGCGATCAATATACCAAGTTTCTTAAGGAAGCGAGGCCAAACACGTCATTAAAGGTCGTAATATTGGAAATACTTGTTAAGGGGAGAATAACTGGACCTTAATCTGCTTCTTGCCTTTGATGAGATGTGAAATATTGCTTGTAGTGGTAGTTAGATTGCATCCGACGACGAAGTGTGTGTAGGCTGAAGAGTAAAACTTCATGTCAACTGTGTCCTCGACCAACGATTAATGAGAGCCCTTCTTTTCCAAGACCTTATGCTTTCGGGACAGCAGCAAGTCTGCCTAGTGAAGTAAGGGTTTTCAGTAAAATATTCGTCTTTTTGCATACTTGATGTTATCGCTGTCGGATCAATTTGTTTTAGCCTCTAATGTGATAAGATAGGGGGAGTGTAAGTATCAGAATATGGTCTCTCATATCCAAGTACAGAATACATTTAGTGTGAAAGTGAGTGAATGCCTGCAAGAGATTATGATTTCAGTTGTGCTTCGTGTGAATTGTAAGTTGACGAAACTGCAACCCTATATTCTTTCTTTCAAGCACCAAAATTATACATGTTATGTGACATATTTCTGGTGAAACAAATAGTCAGATCATCCTGTGGTTGCTCATTATCAAATGGCTGCTCATTAGCCATCATCACTATCCTTGAGGCCCCACCTTGCCGTATGGGTCTTCTATCACTTCATACCTACGGATAATTTATAGATTTAATTGTTTATTTTGGTTTACAAGCGCATCAAATACAGCTCTAGTTTAGGGAGTCTCAATTTTGCGACTTTTATTTTCGATTATAAAGTTATCATGATGAACCATATTTCACTTTCTACATTGATTTCGAAAAGAATTACATTTGTACATTTCAAACATCCTTTATAACTTTTACTAAAATAGAATGATGATAAAAAAGAACTAAAAAAATAATAATAAAATAATCCGAAGAAACAGGTTAAGAGAAAGTAATGCAAAACTGAATGCGAACCAGATGCCATTTGATGTAGTTTCAAATTATTTATCCTAGAGAATAAATATATACAAATACGTATTGAAATTTACGCATTCTACATGGATTGATTACAGTTTGATCCACTTTAAGGATATGCATATTAAATATAGAAAAAGTAAACATGACAAATATGCAACTTAAGTATCTTGATCACAAATATAATGAAAAACAACCAGACCATATTCGAACCTGGATCACTTCCAGTTGACAAAGACGCAGTGGAACTAGGGTTCAAAATACACATACTACAGAATCAGGTAAATGCTAGACATCGATTGGAAATTGTAAAACTATATTTGGCGGAAAATTACACAAGAAATAGCAATTGACTCAAACTCTAATCACAATTTGAGTTCGAACCTTTCAAGTCTGGACAACAATTTTATGATATCCTTTTACTGTACATCTTCGGACCACATTTCGAGGAACCAGAAGCCAATCCTGTACTCGGCACGAAAGAGTAGCAAATTCTGAAAGGTTTGATGAGAAAATTTGGATGTTTGAACTATTTAACTGACAAAACAGGCTCAATAACTTAACCAACATTTTACGAGAAGCCAAACCCATTGAATCCTTCACCAAAACGTCGAGGAAATACTTCAAATGCCTCTTCAAATCTTTTCAGGGTTGCCTTGTGCCAAGCTAAAAAATTCAAGACCTTACGAGCAAAAGAGGGAAGTCACAACATAGACTGTCCTCATCAACCATGTATAATCTGGAGTAATTCTACAAACGTGGCTTGAGGTTATTCATGGAGTGCCACGATCGGCTTCCATAGATTGTAAATTGTCTTCATGCTGCTGAACGCTACGGATCTCTCGTAGCATTGCTTTAGCATCTTCCTTTGCCTGAACAGAAAATCACCAGAGAATTATTGAGCCTATTTTGTCAGAAAATCCTGGAATGAAGCAGATCTTTTAACATAAAGAAGATGTATACGTTTATCAACGTGCATACGAAATCTGTAGCAACTGAAACCTCCTTTCCCTTATTTGGACGGCGAATAGGAACTAAATTAAAACCCTTCGAGCAAGAAAACCAAAAATAACATCCGCTGTGTGAAGATTCCAAGTATAATTAGCTAGCCAATCTCAAACAAATGCGCTTCATCAAAATGCAAGATATAAAATGCAGCTCGAAGCTGGGTGAGAGATCACAAACTAAGCAGATGTAAAATCATTCAGAGAATCTAGGGCAAGAAAAGCGATAAGAGCTTACCGGGCCACCAAAATCCAGCACCCGGGTACAGTAAACTTCAGCCTCTTCCAAAGAACCATTATTTTTGCTGTAGTTCCCCAAAAAGAGAAGAGCGTCCACATACTCTTGGCTCTCATTCTGATCCGCCTCCATTCTTTCTAAGTTCTTTCTAAAATAAAACGCAGCCTGTTCGTGTCGTCCTAAATTAACATGCAACTTTGCCAGCTTGTTAAGGGCAATACCTTCCCTGTCATTATTATTAACAGCTCGCTTGTAACATCGAATAGCTGCGTCATAAATTTGTAATTGATCACTTTCGTAGCATTGTCCCATCGCACACCACATCCGAGCATCGTGCGGTCGCAGCTGAGTAGCTCGACGATAATAATAGAGAGCATAGTAGGGCATTGCAAGGATCTCATATGTCTGGCCCAGGCCATACCATGCTCGATAATCTCTGGGATTTATGTCAACAGCTCGTCTGTACGCATCAATCGCTGCTGGAGTATTCTTCATCTCAACAAATTCATGCCCCATCAACGTCCATGCGGACAAAAATTTCGGATTCAGTCTAAGAGCACGCTTGAAATACAGAACTGCCTTTTCATGCTGTGCTTTTAAACTGTAGTAGTTTCCAATGATGCAGCAAGTTTCAGAACGATATTTTTCCGTAAGGACAGACTTGTGCGCAAGATGGCTAAGTGCTGCAAAACACTCCTTCACATACAGTATATTGGAGTACGTGTCCATACCTGAAAGCACCACAGCTTGTTATTGAAAGTACAATTATGCAGTTTCTCCTTTGCAAAGTTGTACAACTGATACATAACCCAGAGCCCGAAAGCTTCAAAGATATTCTAAGAACGTCTCATGCTGGTAACAGTGCAATAGATAGAGTGGACAAGATAGAAGACCTTCAATTCGGTAAGGATCAACTCGAAGCAGCTCTTCAAACAGGCGCTCAGCATCATCGAATTCCCTTAAATTATAATGTGCTACAGCTGTCTGCGCTAGTATGTGATCGCTTCCAGGAAACAAGAGGTTAAGGGACTGATATCGTGCTAATCCTTCGGAATTCCGTTGCAGGTCTAGAAAGAGACTAGCGACGAAAAAATCACGCATCCAATGGTCCTTCAAATCCAAACTATGAAAAATGTCTGGATCTGTACACAAAGCCTAATGAAGACGTATATCAGAAAATTTGATCAAGTGAACAGGTAGTAAAAACAAAATAATTTCTGAACATCTGTAAAATGCTTGATAATAATTGCAGTCATCGTATTTCATCAACTTGAGTAACTCACCTGGAGTTCCAGCCAGGCGCTCCAATTCCATGGATAAGAATTTACAGAAGCACACAACACTGTGCAGGCTTCGGCGTGTTTGTCCCGCTCACGCAAAATCACTCCATAAAGGTACATTCCGAATGCATCAAGCGTACCCATCCGATACAAAGACGAAAGTTCTTGTTCCAGTGATACGAGCTCCAAGTTCACGGCGTCACTCCTCCCAAGTGGGCCTGCTAGATCAACCGTGTCTTCTTCCTTCCTCTTCTCCCCTGCCTTCACAACACAAGCACAAGATCCTAAATTCCCAAAGTGAATCGATTTTCACATGAACCGTAAGGAGGCATTATACTCTCCTTCAAGTCAAGGGTATTGAATCAAGGCTTTTCAAAGCATCCATATCATAAATGGCAGAGAGTCATAGACGTCCACAAAGCCTCACAGAGAAAATATACTTTATTTTAATCAATCATAACACGCTATGATTCGAATGTAGATATTACAAAACGTTCAAACCGTGACTAAGATTCCTATTAATCAATGACGGTTACAGCTCGCAAATTACGAATCAAGCAAGGATAAGGGCCACATGCTCAGCTTACTGCCTTATCCACCATAACAAAGCCTTACAGAGTTTGCATGGTGTTGTTCCAATGAGGATACAACTATAAAGCACAAGGATTCAACCCATTTTATTTCTATTTTGGAGAAAACTCAACACAACTGTTCATTTAATATGAAAAGATTACGGACAGATCAACGTGTCTCACCTAAGGTGATGAAACAACATCGTCGCTAAGATAACATTTCTTAAAGAGACATTCAAATGTTAACAATAAAACTCGTGGGGTTCTTTCGACTAGCTCAATGCAGAACTTCGCCCCACTTATAAACAAAAATAAAGCCTTCAAAACAGTAGCCAATCGACTTCGAAAGGAATAAAATTAAACCTTCATCAATTCATATTCAAACAAAATCGCAAAACCAAATTACCAGATATGTGGCATAAAACCGCAAAAATGTTGCTGTGCTTCCAGATGCAGATTGAAGGGCGTGAGCCGCTCGTCTATATTCACGGGTGTCGAAGTAAGACCTTGCCAAAAGTAAAGCATCGTCATCCTGTTCGCTGTCAATATCGTCTCGATCAGTTCCTAGTTCCGGACACTCAGATGCAACTGTTGTGCTTCTGAATTCAAACCCGGTACTTTCCCTTGTGGTGGCATTCTCTACCAGTGCAACACTATTGCTACTGGTTTTCTCACGAAGGCCAACTAATTGTTCTGCAGCCCTGCGACAACTCCTTTAGTCAGAAACTAAATCACGCTTCACTGATTCGAATTAATTATAAACTAATAATCACTTAAATAGTTCATACAAATTGTGCTAGCAGCACTGCCACAAAACAAAACAAAAAAACAAAAAACAAAAAACAAAGGTGACTCCACATGCAAAATGTGCTTTACAGACACAAGCAGCGAATTGGGACAATACAACAAATTAATGTCATACAAATCCACAATAAAATATTCTCAAATTTGGAGGATTTTCTGTTGAGAATGCTTAAACGCTTCCCAAAAATCCTAGATTACGCGGCATAGCTTCAGATGTATGATTCAAATATGCTTAGGCTCTTTCAATGCAGTTGCTTGACCTTCAGACAGTCGGGCTCAACCAATTCAAATACAGGTATTCCTAGCCAGTAGCTCACTACTACGCATTGCAGAGAAGGACCAGACTAAAGGAGTGGAAAGGACGCATGTTTAAAGAAAAAATGTACCATTTGGCAGCACTGTGAAGGCCTCGAGCACGAAGCTGGCGAACAGCGCGACGCAGCTCACGGCGATGCGTGGCAGATCCCGTCGGGGCCATGATGGAAGCACTTGAGGATAGATGCTAATCATTCCCCCGATCCGAGAGAGGATACGAAGTGCACAACATTAAGAGAGAAGAAGCAATGGCAAAGACATCCAGTGCAAGTCCCGACGGAGAGAGTAGGGAAAGTAAGTGAAATAGTCCTATAGGCAGTACAGAGCAGGAAGAACCCTAAAGCAAGAGCAGTGACGAAGATGATGAAGGAGAAGAGCGGAACTACAGGGAGATGCACAGGCAGGGAGGCAGAGAGGGAGTGAGGGAAGACGGGGGATCCTAGGTAGTAGCACGAGAGAGAGAGTCGCCACTCCCGGTGCAACTCTGCGTGTGTGCATGCGGTGCCACTTCGTGCCTCTGCTCCGCCTCTGCCTCTACCTCTACCCCGATCTCTGCCTTCCCGCCCAGCAGCGCCCATTCGAGCTTGGCCTCCCAACTTCATCCATCATTTACGAACATATGAATGAATGAACTCTGTCCCTTCCGTTGTAACCCGAAGAGAAAGAGAGAGAGATCTTCCAAGCACGCCCTTCTGCGAACTTCTACAAGTTATATATACATACATTCATTCAGGTTTTTCCAAACAATAATAATAAAATACAAAATCTGCTTTTCTAAAAACACTCTATATAAAATAATGATGATGATAAATCTTTATCTGTGTTGTATATGTGTTGACGAATGTTAGCAATGTAGTTAACATTTTTATCATGTCGAATGTAGTCTGTAGTCCTCAATTTCAATAATAGCATCAGATATTGAGCTTTCACCACAACCTTCGTATTTGATTTATGTTTGTAAATTTGGTGGATTTGTTGATAGTTTTGATCAAGACTTTAAAGGTGTTTAAAAATATGATTACCTAAAAGCAGTGACTTTACAACAACTAAAATTATCAAATATATTAATTAATACATATAAAACAACATTGTCCTAATAAGCTTGTCTCGGGTAAACCCGGAGTAGAACTAGAAGTAGAACTAGGCGTACAACGGGAAGTAGAAGTGGGAAAGCGTACAACCCTCGCCGTAGAACTGTTGAGGTTGAAATGTTGGCCCTGTTTCTCGCCGTAGAACTCGAAGTAGAATTGTTGAGGTTGAAATGTTGAGGTTGAAATGTTGGTCTTGTTCTTCTCGATGACTTAATCTTCTTTATTTGTCGGGTGATGGTGAAAAGAGGAGCGACTGTGGGGATGTTTGGAGAGGGGCGGTTGCGAGGGGGAGTGGGTTGCGTCGATGGTTGCGTCAGCGTCAGCAATGGAGGGGAGAGTCGTGGTTGAAGATGCGTAGTTTTTTGCCCGCCATTGTGCTCCAGGGGGATCGAAGCGTAATCTAACGTCAGAAAGGTAATTTTCTAACATTCATGGCCATATTGCTGTTAACGTCAATGAGATACTAGCTTACGGGTTGCTTAAGCTCTGTACTTGATTTTGTATCTAATTATCCAGTTTTCGATGAAAATTTCTTCTTCATATTATTTCTATTTTTAGTTGTATTTCATCGCACATCAGTGCTGGAGGAGGAGAACCTACAAGTTGTTTGTAACGCAAATCCTGCTGGGTTCATGGTTGCAGGTGGCAGGACTTGCAGAATTGTTGGAAATACCTATCTTGAATGACATTGTCATGATTTTCGGATCCCTCTCTCAGGTAAACACTCACTGTCATCGTCACAATCTTTTAGTGAAAGCTTACTTCTTGTGGCAATTTACTCCCTTTGTCGTCTTTATTTACAAAATATCTTGAAAGTTTGGTGGGGGAGTGTAGGGCACATCTCTGGGAGTATTTGTGGACCTTGACAACCCTGCTGTTTGTGTTTCCTGCATTGTATTTTACAGTTAGACGTTCGAGAAATTGGGGTTCACAAAAGTATCGGTTTTGCAGTAGTCAGCGGGCGGCAAGGTTACACGCAGCAGTTGCATGCATCACTGGACAGTGGCGACAAAGAGATTGCTGTGACCAACAATCATGATCTTTGATCATACACAGTGGAAGAACACAAAACACAATGTTATTGCACTGTGTGTGATCTTTGATTGTGACCAACACCAATGATCTCTTACACTTTGTTATTGAAGACTTTGTCACACTTTGCAAGAAAATTCGAGTTTGTCAAATGACAGCAATCAGAACATTGTGATCATAGAGTTGGATTGTTGAAGATTTTGGAAACTACATGTTTGCTATTTCTTGAGTTGTAAGGCTCTTTCGTTGCTGTTGTAGGAGTTGGGATGTCTCCTGGGTCAAGATTTGTATCCATGGCATCCGTGAATTGTTGAGCATGATAATCAATAATTGCTCCTTGATTTCAATGCTCTCTTGCTTTGACTGGAGCATGAGCAACCAATGTTTTTGATTAGTGTATGTTTGTTGGCTTCATGATAAGGTTTTCCGATGTTGTGTGGGGTGCGCTGATGCGTTTCGTTTCTTTCTGAGAGCGCCGTCAGCCTCAATTGTGAGAGCATTTCCTAGAGGGCTAAGTTCATGCTTCAGCGCCGCCTTATGTGCACAATTCGCATACCCTTCAGCCGATTATCAAGACTTCTCCTTCAATTGATACTACCGTTTGGATTTCCTGCATTGTGTTAGTGGATTTAGGGTTTTGATCAGCCCATGTTAGTTGGCTTGATAGTTAGGTTTTCCGGTGTACTGTGAGGTACATTAATACGTTTCTGGTCGACAAGAAGTAGGAAGGGGAGGCGCTGTAGGGACGCCAACAGTAGCTCTATGAGAGTTACAACTCCATCAGCCCAGGTTCGTTGGCTTGATGGTTAGGTTTTTTGGTGTTCTATTGGATTTTCTGGTGTTCTATGGCTTCTTTGGAGATAGGGAATTAGTTTGCAAGTTTGGAGCTCTTGGTTGGTATTGTATTTTTATATGGTGTTATATGGTGAGTTCTCTTTTTGAATTTTGAATTTTTGGTATTCTAGATTTGACCTTGTTGAATGTGAAGGATTTTATTTACAGTATTAATGGCATGCATTTGTGCTTCATGGTGTCGTATGACATGGCCTTCTATTTGGGAATACACTGGATACCTGGTTGTGGAGAGTTTATTTGAAACTTCAATAGGTAATTTATCTTTAAAAAAAAGGATAAATAATACAACAATTTCAAAAAAGAGAGTTTATATATATAAACCTTTTTGTATTCAAATAAGTTTGTATAAAAAGGGTTCAAATTTCCACAAAAATCTTTCAAAACTTTATTCACATGTAAAGATTTAATTCTTACTGAATTTTAGAGTCTAATAACTCTTGATCCAACCATTCAGTTTCTATAAAATTTACTTCAAAGTGTAGACGATTTTCTTAAGTTTCACCACAAGAAAGAATCAACCATAAATTCGTTTTTGATTGTCCAATATCTCAAAACCCTAGCTCAAAGACACTTGAGTATTATTTTCCTTATATCTCACAAATCCAAAACCCTAATTCCACAAAATTTTTGCACATAGTCTTGTGACATAAACATGTATACTCTTGAAAATTTTGAACCAAAAATCTATCAAATTGTCTAAGATATAGCTCAAAATGTAACCACTATGTAAGCCGGTCACTTACTGCCCTTAAGTTTGTAAGCACTGACTTCAACTCCAAATATCTCCTTCATCCTAGCTTGGATTTTATCAAGCCATAAATAAAAAGTGTAGTTAAAAAAGTGTCCTTTCCAATCCCAATCGCCGATCCTTGATTGCTCTTTATATGCGTGAGTTATACCAAAAAGAGTGATAGTAGGTCCAAAATCGACACCTTAACTTTGAGTGCCTATAATTTCTTCATAAAAAGTGAAAATCATACAAAATTTGCATCTAAATCAGATCCAAAAACCTAAACCTTATGATCCTAGCCTCTGATGTTCGACTCTCCTTGAAAGACAAATCCTAATCCCTAATAAACCCTTGCGCAACCTCCTTGAAGTCCATTGGGCATGATTTTTGGCCAATTAGAATAGAGATTTCTATCATCCACCTCTTTTCATCCACATAGATGGCTAAACTACTCTTTTTATACTAAAGATCCTTTTCTAATCCTTCTTCTTATAAGATTTACATACTTTATACTTTAAGTATCAAATAAAAGAAATAAACTAAGATTTTTGAGGATTACCAATGTTTAACAAAAGTGATTTAAGATATACAAAAGTTACTATCAATATAAAATCAACCTCAAAATTACTATCAAAAGAAGAAACAAGGTTGTATAAATCTCAATAATAATCCTTTTAATAGATCCTTTCTAAACTAACAACCTAATCACATCCTATAACCAATAAAAATTTAGTGATATGACTTTCATTTAGCTATGTAATAAATTATATATTAAATATACATATATAATTTTTTCACATAGTAGCCGAACTACAACACGGCAACGGTTGCTGATGCTTGTGATGATTGTGAGTAAGAGGAGAGAGTGGAAGCAAAGATTGAGGTTTTATGGCGATGGTGAAGCACTCCTCTAACATGGATGCCGATAGAAACTTTAACATTTGGGTGCATATTTGGAACTTGCAATGTGTCCCTCTCGAAGCTCCGGAGGCTGCGAACGCTCAGAAAGACTGTCAAAAGCAAAGTGCATTTCCAAGTGAGTGTACGTGTGTGAGAGAGGGAGAGAATAAGTAGGTATACGTGTGTATATGTAAGTGAGTGAGTGAAAGTGAGAGTATGTGTTTATACTTTAGGTATTGGTGAGAACGTTCACCTAATCGCTTATAGAGATTCTTACTTAATTGTGTACCATAATGCACATGTTTGAAAGTGTTTTGTGTTTATAAGAAGTAAATCATCCGATCACCTTTACTCACATAATTTTGTTTAATTTAATTTTAAGAGAGGATATTAGAAAATCATGCAAGGTAAGAGAGGTTGATATGATTGTAAAGCGCTTTTGCATTGTTCTTTTGTTTTTAAGTTGAGGAAAATAAGAAACTTTGGTAGGATATCATTTTCTTTGGAGGTTTGGTTTGATCGTTGGTGTATTTTGGCTATTGGTGAATTGCACGTCCAACATTGTATTTTACAAGTATAGCACAACGTCAAAATTGGGCCCTAGTAGGCATGTAAAAATTGATCTTTGCAATTTGAAGGCATTTGCTAACTTTGATAGTATTGCTTTTGGACGATGGAATATTAAAAATATGAACATTGAATGTAAGCACTATAAGATAAAGTTGTGTCTCTTGGAGCTAATTTCAACGTCTTTGTAGTGCAATCTATTGTTCTTTGTATACTGTGAAAGTGGGAAGATAGTACTGTCTCCACTTCCTACAACACCACTTGAATTGGACCACTTCCATGTTAAGTGAGGCCATTCGGAAATACAACTTAATATTGGCATTGAGATCTTTGGGTGCTAATATTAATGAATCAATGAATTACAAAAGTGGTCTTTATTTTTTTTGCATTTATAGAAAACTTTACTATCAAATAGATCTCTATTGCTTACAAAGGGGTGGCCACAACATGTATAGTTGTATATTTATAATACAATATAGTTGGCATATTGGGATGCTTAGAAGATTTTAAAAGATTTTAGAAAGTTCTATTTAGTCTTTGAAGGTCTTAGAATGTCGTAGGAGATCTTGGATGGTCATAGAAGGATTTTAAGTTTGTTTCACTTCCAAAAAAACTCTTCAAAGAGCTTCTTTATATTTAGTATATACAGGAGTCAAAGTTGAGGGATCTTTAGTCTCAATAACATAATTTTTGTGGTTTAATTTTGGTCTTTTGGTCTTCTTCTTGTGTTTTGTTGTAGCTCTTTGTTTGTGATATAAAGTGAATCTCTTTTATTTTAGTTTTTTGAATTTTTGGAGTCTTGATCTATTTGAATATTATATTTGTAATAGTATGTCAAGATTAACATAACACAATATTGGAGCTTGATCTTTTTGAATAAAGAGCAAATTACCTCTTTTCTTAGAAGTATTATAATATTTTAAAGATTGTGGTTTTTTTTTTATTTTTTATCAATATTATTTTTAAATCTTTGTATTTATTTTTTCTTATTTCATTTCTATCGCAAGAAGTGAAAGGTTCAATATAACAAATTTTAAAGAAATCAAATTGAATTCAATTATAAATGCTTTTGAAGTATTTAGAATTAAGATAGAAATCTTATTTAAATAAATAAAAAACTTTATATGATTATACATAATGGCCAAAGAATAGAATTATCTCAACCATTATTACAAGTTATCTTAGGAATTCCATGACCAAGGCTTATTTTATTAAAAGTTGTATGTATTTTAGACGGTAATTCAATATCAATAATAAAATAATTAAGAATTAACTTTTTAGAGAAGTTTCATAGAACTTGTTTAAAATTTTATAGCTTTATAAATCAAATATTATTTATTATTTTATTTTAATTTCAATGATATTTTATAAAAGCATTTTGTGTTGTTTTTATCAGAATCTTATTCTTAAATCAAATTTAGAATTAATTTATTCTTTTGTTTAAAAAAAATTCTTCCATATTATATAACTTTAAAATATTCTTAGCATCATTTGTAAAAGTTTCTAGAAAGATGATAAGATTTATTCTACAATAATTAAAATCTAAGCTTTTTAATAAAAAAATTATTTTATATTTGTGTATACTTCAAAATTTTGACAACTAATATATAATATCAATTAGAATGAAGATGTGTTGATAAGTTAGTTTTATTGGAGATTAAAAGTTAATACAAATGATTTATTATTATCTTTGTCTAATTTTTAAATTCTTAATAAAGCCATTAATTAAGCAATAAAATATAATAATCAACTATTTTAAAGTCAACAAAAAAAACATCCACTACCTACACTACGACTTTACATGAATTATTCTAAATAAGAAAAGAAGTGTCAAAAAGAACACAGTGTCGTACTGTAATTACTTATAGTATGTAAAAATTAGTTAAAATATATTATATGTTTATGAATCTAGATGTGTATTAGAATGGTTAGTAAGTTAAATTAAAAATGATTGATAGAAGAAACTTTATTTTATTTTATTTTACTTATTTTAGTTATGATATTTAAAAATTATAAGATCTAAATGTTTAGTATGAAGCCTTGAGAGAAGGTGGGGACTTAAGGATGAAAATTTAAGCTAGTAAGAGGCTAATTGGGAGGGATGAAATCAAGCCATGGTCGGATGAAGGCAAGAAATAGGGAACTTCATCCCTATTGGTCGAATACCATGCCCAATGGGCTTTGAGGAGGCTGCCCGCGACCTTAACAGGGGTTTTCGGCGGCTTCAAAAGGAGGATTTGCAATTCCAGAGGTAGGGTTGTAAAGTTTAGGGTTTTGGGTATAGTTTGAGAGGAAATTTTAGGCGATTTGGAGTTAGGGTGAAGAAGTTATACTTGTTCAAAGTTAAAGAGTGGATTTCATACATACTGTCACTCTTTTGAGATTTCGCGGAGTTGTATGGAGGCTTTTAGAGATTGGACGGTGCGATTGGAAAGGTGATTTCAAGATCTACGTCTATTACGAAGGAATTTTTAAGTTTTGAGTTTAAACGAAGGAGATATGAAGAGTTGAAGACAGCACATCCAATTCCAAGGTAGTAAGCACACCGTGTTGTTAATAGTTATGCTTTGAGCCATAACTTGAGTTTTCAGACAAAATTTTGGTTCAAACTTCTTGGAAAATGTGACATTTTGTGTTAAGAAGCTATAAATATAAATTTCATGGAATTTGAGCTTATAGTTTGTGAGATATGAAGAAATTTGTATGCGGGTGTATAAAGACAAGGGTTTGAAGCGGCTGTTAGGGTTTTCAAGATATCTCAAGATCCGCAATGAATTTGCGGTTGAAAATTGTTGTAGAGGTTGATAAGAATACATCAATACTTCATGTAAAATTTTACTATGTTTGGACGGTCGGATCAGGAGATATAAGATGTTGAAGTTTGAGAAAATTTCCACATAAAGATATATAAGGTTTTAGAGGATTTTATCATACTTTGGATGTTGTTAGTTACTTGAGGCTTATGTTTTTGATGTAATTTCTCAAAAAAGAAAAATATATATATATATATAAACTTTGAGTTTTCCTCATTTTTGAAGCTTGATTGAGAAATTAGTGACAACTAGAAGCCCAGCGCTTTCTTAAGGCAAATTCTCTCTACCCCGACAACGGCTTGTGTTTGTATTGTGTAGAACTTAGCCATAAGATTAACAATTGCCATAAAAAGCATCAACATACATATTGAATGAAGAGTGTAGTCACATCACCAAATACTTTGCAAGAAAATAAGAAAGTTCAACTACAATAGAAACTATACAATTGGATTCTTCTATTGTGCAAATCAAAAAAGATCTTATATTATCATCTAATCTTTCTTATTGTTTTATCATACCAATATGTTTCGATGCCCAAAAATTCAAAATTCTTATTTTAAAAGATTGAAGAGCTTCTGCTTGTTCTATTGATTTAGAATTTTTAAAAATATATAAAATTTTTATAGTCAAGAAATCCAAAACCATTCATATAGAAATCATAGATAGTCAATTTTTATTATTCAGAGATATTATTTATAAAACCAATCCATTAGAAGTAATATCAATAAATTATAATAATTAGATCATATTTAATATTATTAGGTCTCTATTTAAATCTATTATTTTAAGATTTTTTTGTCTTGAAAGATATAATCTTTATATAAATTAGATATCTTCTAAAATAAAAATTTAAAAATATCACATCCTATTGTTATTATTATTAAATTTAATAATAAATACCATATACCTCATAGATCTAAAATTATAAATCCTTTGCTTATTGGAGCTAAAGCTTTTATGAGAGTAACTAAATAAAACACTTTTTTTGTTATTTATGTAACTCTAATAAATAAAATAATAAATATTCTAATAATTTTTTTAAGAAAATAAAAATATTTTAAAGATATATTTGAAAAGAAAAATATAGATACTTTGCTAGAACATTATTCTTATGACTATATTATTGATCTTTAAGATAATAGACAACCACCTTTTGGTCCAATTTATAATTTATGACAGAACAATCTTATAGCATTGACAAAATATATTGATAAAAATTTAGCAAAGAAATTTATTTGACATTCAAAATCTCTTCTTCATACACCTATATTCTTTGTAAAGAAAAAGATGGATCTCTATAAATATAAATTAACTAAGGTGGCTTCAACAAAGTGATGATAAAAAATTCTTATCCTTTGCGATTGATATCTAGGTTTCTTGACTAATTGGATTAAGCTAAGATCTACAGTAAAATAGATCTTTGTGAAACTTATAATCTAGTACGTATTAAAAAGAAGATTAATGGAAGATCACTTTTATATAAGATATAGATACATTGAGTATAATATCATATCTTTTGGTCTTACAAATGTGCAAATTCATAAACTTAGCCACTTTTTATATAAGATTATAAGATATTAGATTATATGTCAAATTGGAAAAATATATATTTCATAAGTTTTAAATAGAATTTTTTGACTATTTCATTTTCAATTAAGACTTAATGATGGATCCAAAGAAAATTAAGACCATTAACAATTGGACAACTCCTAAATTGATATATGATATTCAATATTTTTTTGGATTTGTAAAATTTTATATAATCTTTATCAATAGTTATTTTTAAATAGCCATTTTACTTACATAATTGATATACAAGGATAAGCTTAAATGAAAATCAAAATTTGAAAAAGCCTTTAAATGCTTAAAAATAATATTTATCACAAATCTTGTCTTAATTCAATTAGATTTTTTTAATCTATTTTTATGGAAATCAATGCCTTAAACTTTGCATTGAAAGTAATCTAATTCCAACCTAGAAAAAAAAAAGATTGAATCCAATTGCATTCTACTTCAAAAAATTCTCAATTGTAAAAATTAATTATGATATTTATAACAAAAAACTTCTTTCTATTATAGATTCTTTCCACAAATATCACCATTTGCTTGAAAACGCTGTTGTATTATGTGTTGTCATGTTTGGAAATGCATCGGGTACATGGCTGTGGAAGGTGAAGTTGCGATTCACAAATACCTAAGAACCTTTAACAAATTTTGTTTGTATTAGAAGAGTATGATTAAATATCAATATGAGAGTACTTAAGTCAATACAAAGTGCTTAAAAACACTGTTCTTGGTAACTTCATCCATATATAAATCCCAATTGCTTTATTACTTGTCACAATCAAGTAACTAGATTTCTCTTTACAAATCTTAATCTTATTTAGTGAACTTCAATAAGCTATAGTTTTTAATCTAACTATCAACTTGGTGTGGAACTTTGCATAAAAATATAAATATAAATCTTCTATATGCTCAAAAAATTTCAATATAGCCCAACTTACATACTATAGAAAATCAACCAAAATCCACACTAATATCACTTGGTTGCCAACTTAGAGATTGATGCATATATCCTAGTGGTAATTTCTCCTTTTCCAACTATTAACTTCAATTAAAATTTGGTATATAGCTTGCTCTTTAAGTCTTCTAATACTATGCCAAATTTCACTTTGATTTGACTAATAGATCTTTATATATTATAGAAATCCTAAGCAATCCTAAAATGTTAATTTTTGGTACCTCTTCATACTAAATATCAAATAAGTCTTGATTACACTATTATATTGCTACAAATTTTAACTCAATCTTAGCACATTCAATCACTCACACACTATTAAATTTCCAACTATAGATATCACTTCAATTGTACACAATAGCTAAGAGTGCTTGTCCTAAATTTATTGCATAAAAACTTAATTCCTAATATAAGCCTAATTTCAAATAGCAATTATTAAGTCTTCCTAAATCCTTTGAAAACAAGCCTTTTATTTTTAGAACCAACTTCAAGCTAACTCTCCAATCCTAATTTCCAATCTTCAAGTGACGCGACCCTCTGCTCTTGGTGGCTATTTTTGTGGCTAGAGATCTGATTTCAACCCTGTCTCATACATATTCAATCCCTACATATCAATTCAATGTATTCTAAGGATTTTAAAGCTTAATCCTATCCTAAACTTAATCTTAGTATCAACCATATTAACTATTTACCTTCTCTATCCTATTTTTATTAACTTATGGCTTTTTAAAAGTAATAATAAAATTTGTAGAATCTAGAAGAAAAATTTATTAACTAAATTTTATCTATTAGCTATTAAAACAAGGAAATAATCTAAGAGGCTTTTATAAACCTTTTCTTAACTATCTTAAATTCCTATTGAACCAAGATAATCAAGTACTAAGTAGAAATTATTATTATTCATGCTTTTCACTATATAAATGTGTTACAACACGACAATGCTTTATATCCATTGGTTATATATATAGATCATAAGAACTTCAAATATTTCATATCAACTTATATTTTAAATTTTTGTCAAGTATATAGGAGCATGTTTAAATTTTATTTTGACTTTATTATCACATATTGATCTAAAAAGAAATAAAGATTATTAGATGTTTTATTAAGATAATCATACCTTTGATAATAAAAAGATAGCATATAATTAATAATAGATAATATTCTTGAAATTTGAATTTTTTTATATTTGAGCAATTTTTAAATCAATTTCAATAGATTCTTTGTTTTTTGATTAGGTTCATACAACCTTGATTATAGACCTTCTTATTTTTAATATTAAATACTATTCTAGCAATATCTATAATGATTCAAGTAAATTCAAATTTGAAGAAGATTTCTTTTATTTTGAAGAATGTTTGTATATCCTAGAAGGGCTATTATGTCTTTGTGTTTTCCAAACATGTCATAACTTTCCAACTGCAGGACATTTTAGATTCAAGAAGATATTGAAATTTATTTTTAAATATTTTTGATGGCCTCAAATATAGAAAGTTGTTAAGAAATTTGTCCTCTCTTGTGATACATCTTTTAAATCAAAGAATCATTGGCATCCTCCATATGAACTTCTTTAATTGCTACCAATTTTGAATCAACCATGATCTTTTATTTTTATAAATTTTATCACAAATCTTCTACCATCAATTTTTTTTAATACCATATATATAATTATGAACCAATTTACTAAGATGGCACATATTATTCTTTGGAAGAAGACTATTATTGGTAAAAAAAAGGCCAAACTCCTTATTGATAATATTTATTAATATCATAGATCGTTAGATAGTATTATATTAGATTAAGGACCGTAGTTTATATTTAAGCTTTGGTAGTTACTTTTTGAGATTCTTCAAGTAAATATCAAGTTTTCTTTAATATTTCACCTACAAATCAATAGCCAAGTGGAATGAATTAATTAAATCCTACAACAATATTTAAGATGTACCATTAATTACCAACAAGATGATTAGACTTCTTATTTGTTTCTAATGAAATTTGCTTATAACAACACAATTTATGTATCTATTTAATAAATTTTATTTTATTCTAATTATAGCTATTATTAAAAATTAGATATATTATTTATTAATAGATCCAAAAATCTAGCAACAAATAATTTTATAACTTGAATTGCTAATATCCAAACTACCTTGAAACTTCAATTGGAAGAAGATCAAATATGTTCTAAAAAATTAATTGATACGTAGAAAAAAGAACAACCTCTATTTCAAGTTGGCAATAAATTATGATTGCTTCAATGTAATATAAAAAGTACTTGATTATCTAACAAATTTGACTATCAAAGGTTGGAACTATTTTCTATTAAAAAAATAAATTAACTCTATTACTTATCAATTGGAACTACCAACATCTATAAAGATACATCTTTTTTTTTTATATATCTCTTTTAAAATCTTATAAAGAATCAAGCATATCATAAAAATACATCCACCACTATCTTATTTTAAAATAAATAGCCATGAAGAATTTAAAATTAAAAAATACTTGATTTAAGGATAAAACAAAGATAGCTAAAGTGTTTTGTATATTAGCATGATTACAATATTAATGAGTGCATATAAAAGCCAATTTCAAACTTAATTAATGTATCGCAAAAGATACATGAATTTTATTAATAACATCTTTCTAGACCTAAAGTGACAACATATATTAGGTAATATTTTTATCTAATATACCAAATATAGTGTATTTTAGATTTTATAATTTTTTTATAAGAAAGGTGGAAGTAATCTCAAAAGTTTTAAAATTTAATTTTCATATATATATAAACTAAAAAATCTAGAAGTAATTCTATTCTATTTTAAGATTATAATATGTTTTTGATTTAACTTGTATAGTAAGATATGGATAGTCAAAAAGATAATATCATGTTAATTAGTCCATCTCAATTGAGTATTTTAAGTCATCGATCTTAAGATGAAGAATTGCTTGAATCAAAAAGATATCATAGAATATCCAGTAGTTACTCTATAGCTTCATCTATGATAGAAGGTATTGGTCAATATTATTGGTTGTAAAGACCAATGAATCTTCTAACTTACAAAAGATAGCTTGAATATGTAGCAAATACTATGTGACATATCTTTAACTTCCTTTGCCTTTGATAAACTTTGACTTTATTCTTTCTTATGGAATTTAAAGCTAAAGAAGGAGGTGATGTTATGAATATACAATGGAAGAAGGTTCTATTTAATCTTTGAAGGTCTTGAAAGATTCTAGAGGATCTTAGATGGTCATAGAAGGATCTTGGGCTTGATTCACCTTTAAACATCAAAAAAATTCCTCAAAAAACTTTCTTGCACTTAATATATATATGAGCCAAGGTTGAAGGGATCTTTAGTTTCAACAATATAATCTTTGTGGCTAAGTTTGGATCTTTTAGTCTTATTCTCATGTCTTGTTATAGCTCTTTGTTTGTAATATAAAGTAAACATCTTTTATTTCAATTCTTTAAATTTTTAGAGTTTGATTTTATTTAAGTGGTGTGTTTATATCATACGCTTAATAATATAGTGCTTGTACAATTGCATGAGATACTTCATCAAACAAACTCTTATGTACATGCTTTCAAAAAGATACATGATAAATTGACTAAAAAAAATAAAAATTCTATTTATTTGACTTATATATATAAAATGGACAATACTATGTTAAACCAATAATAGAAAAAGTAGGTACTTTGATATTGAAAGATGGCTCTAAAGTTGTTGACTAGAAGGACATAATGATGGAGCTCAAGTATGGATTATTACAGCAAATTTTAGAATTGTATGTAGGATATATGGTGTTGTAGTATCTATTATTTTTTTTACATAATAAAGATAGATGGTATATAGATATTCCTTTGAACAAGTAAGCAAATAGTATTAAAGATGAAGACCAACTAGAAGAAAAAAAAGAAAGCAAAACAAGTATTCAAAAGCGCACAAGTGTCTCAATTATATAATTTTATGATTATTGATTGCAACATAAAGATGATGATAGTATTACACTATTACAAGAAGAAAGACTTTGCTAGCAATATATTATTGATGTTTATGCTAACATTAAAAAATATTGGTTGAATTATATTTGATACAATTAAAAGAAGTTATAAGTTAACTTTTATCAAGGTCTTCATAATTCAATTGAAGCAAGAAATACCAATATTACAACTATTGAATAATATATTATTCTTCTATTATTTTTTTATTGATGGATTATGCCAAATGGTAATGAGCTTTCAAGATTTTTTTATCCATTTGTAGATAGAAAGGTTGTCCAAATGTCTTTGTGACATTCATATGTAATCTATAATAGTCAGAGATCAAGAATGCACTTTTATCTAAATAATGGCCATATGATCGTCTTCATTTGGTTTTTTTGCATATTTTATATCAAACTAAAAGAATTGAATAATGATATCTACAAAAAATATATTTTGAATATTATTGTGGAAAAAATTTATGTAATTGAGTTTAAAAAGTGAAGCTTGTTATATATGCACATGTGAGTTTTATTAATGTATTTTAATTGGTAGATTAATTAAAAATAAAGTTTCAAATTGTTTAGATATAAAAATATTAAGATTAAAGTAATTATTTTATTTTTTAAGTATTTATTAGGATTTAGAAGATCTTATAGGTTACAAGAGTCTTATTAAAAAAAAATCATAAAAATTGAATTTTAAAAAGTCTTGGAAGCAATTGTCTTAGCTGATTTAAATATTTTTTTTATTTATGATAATCAATATTTAGTTATTGAGACTAATATCTAAATTTATCTCCTATTTATATGTAATACTTATTAAAAACTTATAAATATTAGTTGATATGTAGAAAAAGCATAAAAAATAACTTTATACTTTTTAATTATTTATATAAAAAATTAAATTTCTAGTTAAATTAAATTAAGTTTATTACTATAAAAAATCACCAAAATAGGATGAAGTAGCTTTAAACTTATATTATCATCATAAAAATATTATAAGATTTTTTAAAATTTATTTAGAATTTACTTTAAAAAATTTAGAGCATATTTTTTAAGACTTTATCAAAAATAATTTTATCACTTGGAGAGGCTATTATGAAGAATTGGAGTAAGATTTGAAGACCTCACTAGAATCCTAAGCTAATTAGATATTTTTAAACACCATGGTGAAATCAAAAATATAAAAAAATATATTTCATTAATAAAATCATAATGACCAGTAACTAGTGTAGTAGTTGTAAAAAGGGAAGTGCCAATGTTCTATATGGATGGTAGTACCTTAGATATAGATAAGAGGATAAGACTAAGGCCTTGTGGTTCTTTTAAGACATCCTACAATATCACTTTGTAAAGCTTGATGATACTCAAATCTTTGATTTTTTAAGCAAGTTATTTTAAAAATAAAATCTATTTATTTAATTTTTAATTTTTAATTTTTTTATCTTTGTATTAAAATAAATAAGTAATTATAAAAGTAGAATAAATTACCAAATAAAAGATATTATCTTAAGTTACTAATGGTCAAAAAGTTATTTCTTGGTATGTAGAAAGGCTATTCTATAAATAACGGATGAGGTCAAGGACCAATAGATAAGGTCAAGAGAAAAAAAGATCTACTAAAAAAATATATAAAAATTTTAAAAAATATATAAAGTATACCTCATATCAATCTCAGATCACAAACATTGACATCATTCAATTTCAGATTCAACTTCAAATCAACTTCAAATCAACTATTTGCAAGAATAAAGCAAGAATGTTGCAATGAAAGTAACAAAGCTTTTTTTTGAGTTTAGGTTCTATATTCTATATTCACTTACATATTACGTGTTATATGTTATTTATATAATTACATGTTATATGTTATTTATTTGAAGAAAATAATTTTTAGTTCGGCATATAATTTCTAGCATAATATATATTAAAATTTAAAAAGAATTTATTTTTTTATTTTTTTATTTTTGTAGTTTTATATAATATAAAAAGTGTTAAAAGTGTTAAAAGAACAGCTATATCTTTGACACAATATGACTTAAAGCAGACAAATGAAACTTCAACAAAGACATCCATATACTGTGGAAACACTTCTGTAGAAATGCAATCTTGTGCATTATGCATGAGGCCAACACTTATATATATATATATATATATATATATATATAATACTTTATTCATTTTATTTTAAAAAAATCTTTGAAATATATTATAATTTTAAATTTAAACATAATTTTTTTAATCTACTCAAGTATTGTATTGTAGTTTTAAAATTGCAGGTTTAGAGCTTAAAATAACTTATTCAAAAGTTTAAGATGCAAGACCTTCTAAAAATATTTAAATCATAAATCACATATTATAATCAAAATAGGTTATTAAAATTATAGGCATAAACCAAGATTGTGTATCAAATTCATAAAGCTATGAATATATATATATATATCATTTTTACCATACAAATATTTATTTTAAAATAAATATTTTTATTAGGATAATATATATATATATATATATATATATATATATATTCATATGTAAATATATGTCCTTAGAGTAGGAATGTTTTAAAGCAATAACAAAAAGTATTTTTTTAGATATTGAAGTTAATGTATTGTAATCAATGTATTGAAGATTTTATCATATATATATATATTATTATATATATAATATAATGATTTAATTTTACATAATTATTAGATATAGATGTATAATTTGAACAAATTAAAGATATGTAAGTGATCTTATATAATTATTTATTTATTTTCTCTTTTTTTAATATTAAAATAAAATTTGAAATAAATTTATAATAATTATGTGATTTTTTTTGTACTCAGTGAAATGATTTTTAAAACTTTATTTGTTTCATTTTATACATATTCCTTTAACCTTACTTATGATACAACATTACAAATAAATAAATAAAACTTCTGTGAGCATACACACTTAAGCTTTTAAAGAATCAAATCTACCAAAGTCTCATTTTTGTAGAGTATAGTTAAGTTTTTTAAAATAAAAAAATACTTTTTAATTGAGAATAAAAATTATTTCAAAAACTATAAAATATAAATAAAAATATATATCATATATTATTTTTTCAAAAGTACTTTGTAATTTTCTATAAGTGTATTTTTTATAAGCTTAGCTAAGAGGTTTCTTTCTAAATATTTTGCAAAAAAATCTTTTGTAGGAGCTTAGATAATGAGCATTGTCAAAAAAAATTTATAAATAGTTTTTTTAAGAAAGTCATTAGATGTATAGACAACCTTATTTTTTTATCTTTGCATATGATGTAAATAAAAAAAGAGTCTAAGATCATTTTTAGTTTTTTTATTCCTTCTTTTGGTTTTCATTTACCTTGCAACCTCCAAACTTTCTTTTGTCTTGGTATGTCAATTTTATTTATTGTATCATTTTGCAACGTAACCAACCATTTTTGTACTTTTTAATTTTCTTTGTATTTGAATGTATATATATGTATATATATATATATATATATATATCAATTTTGATAAATTGAGCTACTTAATTAAAATTTAAAAATTCATAAGAGATCATGGATGAACCATTTTAATTATTGGCTAGATATTTTATGTATTTTTTAATCTTATATAAGTAGTTAAATATAGAAAAGAAAAATGCTAACCATCAATCAACTAAAATATTATCTCTCTTATTTATATGATAAAATAGGACCTAAAATTCAAACTCAATGGCCATGTGAGGATGGAGTAACAAATCACATGGAGGATTGGAAACCATGAGCAAATAGGGCAAATGGGAAGCACTTGACAAGAATCCCCCAACTCCAAAGGAGTTCTCAAGAAATGACAGAGAAGGTATGAATGAAATAATCCACTCATTAATTCACTAAATCATTAATTCGTGAATCAATGTTACCAGAATGGGATGAGCAGCGAGGGATGGAAAACAGGGGGTGGGACGGAAGGAGGGCGGGTTCAGGGGATGCTCCTCCAAGGGGGAAGGCAGGCTGCGATACCTATAGCCGTGGACGTGCCATCTCCCTCTCTCTCATGCTTGCTTTCTCTCCAGTTCTGGTGCTGCGCTGCATGTGCTTTGACTCGCAGTGCCACCAGCTCCAGCCCTAATTTCTGCTCTGCCATTGCGTGCTCACCCCCCTTTCTCGTCCCTCTTTGCCTCTCTCTGTCTGTCTTCTCCGCCCTTTCTTGTCGCATGCATGCCCTCACCCCCTTTCTTGTCGCGTGCATGACGAACACCTATGTGCTCGCTTCACTCACGCCAAGAGCGATGACATCGATGGCTACAGAGGAAACGAATTAATTACACGAATAGCATAGCGACGGTTAGCTTAATTTGAGGGTTACAAATGGCTGGAAGGAGGGCGTTGCATAACGGGCGCAGTTCCCCGTGTGAATTGCTTCTTGAAAGAAGGTTTGGGATTCAGAACAAGAAAAGAGATGTCACATTCTGTTCACAGGTGAGGAAAGGTCTTGCTGATTGTTTCATTGCACACTTATACCAAATTTTAAAGTCCTTACTGGATTTCAATCCTTTAATCTCCGATGCGATTGACATACAGCAAGGTAGATCTCAGAACGTGCAAGAAGAACATGAACAAGCAATGTCCCCCGCATATTCAAAGAAAGCCAGCAATTTATATTAAATTGTGCTTGATCATGCCCACGGAGGCTGAGGCTGCTTTAATGCTTTCAATGTCCTTGGCTTATTCAACAACTTAGATTGCGGTAGATAGTAGTGTTATTGGACTGGTTTACAAAGAGCAGCTTCATAACATTAAGCAGCAGTGGGTAGTGGACACACTACACTACTTAAGGTTCAAGTGTTATACCCAAAAACCTCTTTCTCATGCTTATTTTCAAAGCAACTGACAAAGAGTAATCACGTCCTTGTGCTCATGATTTCGCAGTGCGCAGCGGCTCTCTCACGTTGCTAAAACTGTAATTGGGCACCTTGTCCCAATTACAGTTCATTAACATACTGATAGGCTATCATACTGCATACAACCTTGACACACTCACTTTCAACTTCCTCTCAGTTTTAACATGGAATCGTTTGAAGATTCAGAACGGTGGTTGGCTGACCGAGAACTCACTTCCAAAAAGCAGCTCTGGACATTCTCAGTGTCAAGACCAGAGGAGCACATTGTCGAACATTGCGGCCCTGGTCAGTGCTGGCGCAATGGGTATGCTAGGGTTGGCTGGCTTTTCCTACGCAGACGAGGCTGAGCATGGTTTGCAACCACCTTCGTATCCATGGTCTCATAGTGGCTGGTTCAGCAGCTATGATCATGCATCGTTAGTCTCCTTCCTCTCTATAAATTGCATAATAAAGAGCAGCAGGATTTGTATTGTGCAAGCGATTAGTAAGTCAGGAAAGCGCTTTGTTGAGGGCTTGCTAAGCCGAGGAGCCAGAATGCTTGTGTTGCATTGGTTTTCTTCCGATTGTGACGTCCTTCCTGCTGAACTTGATGGTCAGGATTCGGCGAGGCCATCAGGTGTATAAGGAGGTTTGTGCCGCATGTCATGCTATGTCACTTGTGACCTATCGTGACCTTATTGGAGTGGCTTACACGGAGGCTGAGGTGAAAGCACTAGCTTCAGAAATTGAGGTACTAACAGCAGACTGCGACTCACAAGCATCGATCTCATGAAATTAAGGAATGGTTTCTCAATGGCAGATAACATACAAACAGTTTGATGTCTAGAAAATGTCTTGAACCGCGGTGGAATAAGTATGGCAGGTGGAAGATGGGCCAAATGATGCTGGCGAGATGTTTATGCGACCTGGCAAGCCTTCCGATCATCTCCAAGCACCATATGCCAATGAACAGGCTGCCCGAGCTGCTAATGGCGGAGCTTATCCTCCTGATTTGAGCCTCATCTGTAAGGTCAGAAAGATTGGTTTGTAAAAAAATCACATATTTGTTTTGTAGTTTAATTCCATATCTAACTTACATTCTCTTGATCAAAAGTTGTAAACATAAAGCAGTTTTAGTCCAGAAATTAGCCCAAACCACATTTAAAACTTTTGTATTTTAAGACCAAAGTATTCACGAGGCCACACCAGTATTTAATTTGTATCGGCTGTAGCGTTACTTTCAACCTTGTGTCAAGTAACTAACAACCATATTTCGTGAGAGTTGTTTTGGTTCAGAGGAGTTTATATCTACAGCATAATTTTACAAAGCAATTAAAGTCTAAGAAAGGAAACAA
This sequence comes from Physcomitrellopsis africana, assembly GCA_036785485.1. NCBI lineage: Eukaryota > Viridiplantae > Streptophyta > Bryopsida > Funariales > Funariaceae > Physcomitrellopsis > Physcomitrellopsis africana. The sequence goes on along the minus strand of JAWRVF010000140.1, from coordinate 381,964 downwards.
TCTCAATAACTGTATCCTAGTTTTATCTTTGTGTACTGACCTGTTCCTAATGATAGGCACGACACAATGGACAAAATTACATATTTTCTTTGTTGATGGGATATCGTGATGCTCCTGCAGGGATCTCGGTATGTATTTTTTGATTTTTTTGGGATTAAAAAGCGGTTTTTATAGTTTTCAGATGAAAACCCTGGGCGTATTTATAAGACCCTTGGAGTTTGTCATTAACATTTTGTGGCACTGTACTAATACATAGGTGATTATCATATTGAATAATGCTATTACGCGTTCATTTCCAGAATGACCAACAATGCAGTAGTGTATTTGGTGCATTAACAAGTACAGTAACGGTTTTCGTAAAATAATGTTCAAGCGTCATTATGTAGATAACTTCTTTTTAGTGCAATAACTAGAGGTGGTCATTAAAAAAAGAAAAAAAGAAAAAAAGAAACTGTCACAGAAACATTTGAATCTATGGTAATAAAGATTTGAAGAAAATTTTATTCCATGTTATATAAATGTTCAATATATTTAAATCTTTAATTTTTTAAAATTAAAATGTCTAAATTTATGTAGAAAATTTCAACGAAAGGACCTATAGTTTGTCAAATATTATTCTTATATTAATTAAGTTTAAAAAGAATAAAAAAGAATTGGGCAGTTTTTTTTTTTTGTAAATTTTATATTTATGAATAAATTAATGTATTGCATCATTTTTATTTGATTGATTTTAAAAACATCTATTCTGGATGGGTTTGTGTAGCATAGATGAGAAAAATACTCTGTTACTTTTTTTAAAAATAGAAATAATAGATGCATTCGACATTCTTCTAATTAAAATTTAATATTGCTTAAAAATGTTCATAGCTTTGAAAACTTCTATTGATGCCATTTTATATATAGCAAAAAAATAATCTTGATGTTCATTATTATCAAGAATCTCACTCATGCTATTCTTCTAGTTATATATAGATAGGAATTAAGAATGGACTGGTACAATGGTTAGGTGAGGCAAGGTTTACACTATAATCCATATTTTATTGGAGGTGCCATTGCAATGCCAAAAGTCATAAATGATGGAGGAGTGGAATATGACGATGGAACTCCTGCCTCAGCCTCTCAAGTAGTTATTATATATATATATATATATATATTCTCTCCCCTACATCCACATCCCAAAACTCCTCCCAAAGCTCTTTCAATACAATTTGATTTCTCTCTTTGAATTAATAAATAACTTGTGAATAATTATGCAACATATACAACTATTTTTTTTAGCATAATAAGTATTTAAGTTTTAGGATTCATATACATTCAATCATAGAAATAATGTCAGCATGTGAAACAAGTAATATTTATGTGTGGGTGCATTTTCAAAATGAGAGAGGGAGAGAGAATGTGGGGATGAAATTAAAGAAATGAAATGTGGGTCGTGCTTTTTCAGATTGCAAAAGATGTTGTCACATACCTTTCATGGGCTGCTGAACCTGAAGCTGATGAACGCAAATTGGTGTGTATGCTCCTCTCTCTCTTTCTATATATATATATATATATATATATGATACAACAGCAATGTTCATTCTTACTTCAATTTTATATGGATGTTAATTTTTTTTTGGATGCATATATCTTTTTGAGTTATTTTTCAAAGGGATATATGTTTAACTTACAAAGTCCATGTCAACAAAGGGTTTAATTCTATGAAGATACATGACAAAACAGATTGGAGCAAAATGGATTTTGGGAGCCTGCATTGCTTTATTTCAAGCTGGGTACTTCAAAAGATGGAAATGGGCTCCTGTCAAATCAAGAAGGATCATATGGGATGTTGTAAACTAGCAATCATGCAACTTTAACAACTTTAACATCATGCAAACTAGCAATGGGAAGAATAATCCCATTTACAAACCTCTCTACTTGTGCTAACAAAATGGATGAAAAATGATGAGAAAAAAGAAGGAAAGAGGACACTAAATACATGATGGAAAAATGAGTTGGATCAAAGTGTATGTTTATGTTTTTATAAATTATATTTGATATTTATTTGATCATATATATATATATATATATATATATATATTCCTTAACCAATAATCAATATCAAGTAAACAAAGAGTTGAATTAAAAAATAACTAAAAGCTAGTGTATTAGTTATAAAACAATACATGTAAAAAAGAATTGCATCAAAGCATGGATGCCAGTCTCAGTATAAATATTTTTGATGTATGTATATATTTTTAAGATTAAACATTATGTGTATTGAATTTCTTGATGCAAGAATCTGATGTATGCTTTGTTTCTCCACATTACTATTAATTCATATGTTGTTGGTTTTGTACATGACAATTGCAACTTGTAATGGGGATACATGTTTCATGAAATATAAATAAATAAATAAATGGTATTGATTATAATTACCTACTTAGTAAATCTGTTTGAATAATATATATGAAACCACTCTTAAGTAAAGAATAACTGTTCTCTTTAATGAAATAAAAGTAAAAAACAAAATGAAACAAAATCATATATATATATATATATATATACATGTATACATAGCCATCATTTTAAAAGCCAATGTATGAATATGAATGAAAATTTATCAATAAACAAACCGAATTATGAATAACAGTAATATATTCTCTATCAAGAAAAAACAGACCACAAAATAAATGTTAATGTTCTTGTTTACTTAATTTGGAAATTACACAATTACTATGATTCAATTAAGGTTTAGCAAAAATTGAAAATAAAAGAAATTTTACCCCTATTTACAGTAGATACAATAGAAGTTTTATAACCATGTAACATATTTAATGAGACTTGAAGATCAATAAAATAAAATGTACTTTTTTTTTTCATAAAAAAATAAGTTAAAAAATAGGTTACTGAAAATGTTACAGGGTAGAATGAGGGTAGAATGAAAGAAAATTTTAGAATTGATATGCTGCAGTAAGAGGCTTACAAAACCTTTTCCTTCTTTTGGTATTTCTGAGAGTTGCTAAGATGATGTCTTGCCAATATTGATAGCAGTGGCAAAATTCAGTGCATGTTTTTAACAAACGCTTTGTGTGATTGGATATGATTTAGTAGTCACTTTCCATATAATTTAACGTAGGATTATACAAAATATATGAAGTCATTATTGGTCAATTTATATCAATATTCTATTGGTCACAAATTGTATAAGTTTTGACATGACATAGTGCAACTTATAACTTATTTGTGTATGAAACAGATACTTCCAGTTTTTTTTTTTTTTTTTTTTTTCCTTTTTAAGAATAAACGAGCAAGTAAATAAATCTATGGGTATCTTAGACATAAGTTCGTATTTCTGTAAAAGATTGAAAAAGTTGTGAGTGCTTTCAATCCAAGAAGTGAAGCGTGTTTGTTATGATATTGGTTGAGATTCCTTTTGATTACCATTATTATAACTATTATTATTTAACTGAAGTAAAGACATGTAAATTTTACAATCAAAAAGGAAAAAAAAACAAGAATAAATGAGCTTACATGCCTCAAGGTTTTGCTAGAATCTTTGATTCAGTGGTGCCTTTTGGAGACATAATATTATTGAAAAGATTAGTTGTCCCTCCAGCAGTATATTATAAAGCAAGTACCTAGGATCTTCAAATTGGAATGATAAATTTGGGTAGATACATCATTACATTAAATGAATTGATGATGCTTTTGTCCTTGAGTACATCAAGTGTACAAAAGTCCTCAACACAGTAAATGTACATATCTGCATCACAGATAATGTAGGATATTGGGATCCATTCCTCACATGTATTTCAGCACACATATCTAAATGAAGACTTCTAGTGAATTTTGTTTCAACATTGTTTTGAACATTTTAACGGAATACATTTGTAAAAATATTTTCTAGCTCAAGAAAAGAGAAGCGAGCCAGGCACTCTCAAGAACATTTGTCATAAAACAGTTCACAGTAAGATAAAAATCCCACTGATTTCTGAAGAACCGTAAATATAAAGATCCCTTCAAGCAAATGTATCATGTCAACCATAATAGTGCGGATATCAAATTTAGAGTCCGTTTTATACCTCTAGAATGGAGAGCTAGTGGAAATATTAACATATAATACTTAAACCTTCGAGTAACTTCATGATGGCTCAGAAGATTCTTCAGGGGATCGCTGACGAGGATGTACGAGCAAAAAGTCACCTCATTATATTAATCCTAACAAAGTGGAGCAAGGTGTTGCACCTTTTTCTCAAGCACAGTGCATGAAAGTCCTCCCTGGAATTCATTGCTAATTGCTGTTTCCCCCCTTTGACCACCTACTCATGTAACCCGGAAATCAGAAACTATTACCAATTTTCTCTAACAACAAAGTCCTTCAGAATGGGCAGTGAAGGCTATTGTAGCAAGTGACACATGTGATTTTCGGAGCTAATTGCATTTCACAAATAAGTATCTGCAATTAGTTGATTCCGAATTCTGCTTTAACTGATGAACATTAAAGACAGAGTTCAGAAACCTACAAAATGGTGGGGACACAAAGTACCTTCACCAAGTCTCTTCTAGATGTGAAGGGCAACAGCTATCGAACCAGCGAGACTTAGAACCTCAAAAGGTTCTCTGCCCCTTACGTCTTTGACGGTACTCGCACATGAGTCAGTCAACCAGAAGTGAGCAAACCCATGAGCCGCGCCCTCTGCATCACATTCCAACACCGACTCAACCACCTGTGGAACGAAACCTACCCAGCCACATCTTATAATATGGTATAAAGTGCTCAATTTTTAAGTAAAATCGTGTGAGTCTTTCCAGTCGCCTAAAAAGATGCAAACCAATGTCTCTGTAGCGTACCTCCATTATCGTGTACAAATCGCTCCCATGATCTATCTGGAAAAACTCCATGAGTAACGTAAGCACTCACTTTGTTGGCCCCCATGGTTGCTAGAAGCTTCTGCAAGATGCAATCAAACCAAATACATCTTTCAGGATGCAGTTCAGAATTAAAGCACTGTGAACTCGTAACATGGAAGGTCTCCCAGACACTGGCCAGTTTGATAGCAAAGTGACAACTTCAGCAGTATGGACAAGTCACAGACCACATCATAAATCTTAAACAAGATCCAATTTATTTAATAAACCTAGAAAGTAGGGAGTGTTGATCGCTGACCTGGCACTCAATTAAGGTACCTCCAGACTGCACCAAGTCATCCACAATTACAACATGCCTTCCAGTCGGGTCACCCTCTTTCAGCTTAACTATCCGATTGTTACCATCCCTGACCTTCGTGCATATAATCTGGACATATCTAACCACTTCTTGTCATATCCATCCTGGAACTAGCCAAGATATGTAAACATTTGAGTCAGATAAACGTTAAACTCTAATACAATATGAACTTTTATAGAAAAAAGAACCAAGGTTTCATACAGTAGCAATAATACCATGGGGAAGTGCTGAAGTTGCTTGTAGAATCGCTTCCATGCACCTTCGTCGGGAAATGCAATGGTCACCTGGAACCATAACAAAAAACTTCCGTCAAATCTGTGTCTCACAGTGGCGTTGAAATGGAACCGACTTAATTTTAAAGCAAAACCTAATCTTGCGTATATTGGAAATTACAAACATGGATAAAGAACACAAAAGTGAACATGCAACACGGAAGGGGGACAAATCACTTACATTGTTGGAGTCCGGAAGGTGGTGGAGACGATGTTTGAGCAGTGGAATACCACTCTCAAAGCATGGTAGCACATTGTCACCAAAATAAAACCTTTCCTGAAATCCACAATTCCTTATCTTCAATATCCAACACAACCAGATGTCTTCAGAAAATATGATGCAGCTCAAATGTAGCTATAAAAGCACATCCTATAAGAGCAAAAGTACGCTGAAGTTCTATCAATAAAATGGCTGGAAGGCAGGCCGATTACAAACACAGAAATTACCATCCATACCCAAAGGAAAGAGATGATTGACTGAGGCATTCAGAAAAATATGTTGCATTAAATATGTACTTACTTGAAGAGCGTGAATGTCAAAAATTACAAGACTCGTTGGCCCACCCCTCGAGATCGGAATGTTGGACAAAATCCTTGCGAGTGTAAATGCAGTTGCAATGTCCCCCTCGTCTTCCATGCGCTCCAAGGTCCCAGTCGGGAAAAATGGCAACACCAGAGTGAATGAAGACACGAACATGCGCGGTAAGGCATATATTATTGAGAGCTGCTCGAAAATTACTGCGGGTGAGCTAAATGATGCCAGAAAGGCCACATGTTGGCCACGAATCCCATGTGCATTAGGCACAAAAAGGTTGGGGAACCCATCAGCAAATGTCCTGCCTCATCACACTCGATCAATTGTAATCCAGCAAATACACTCAAATCACGTACAACACACTCCATCCTTCCATTTTCACTTACACAGCTCAGCTTCTCGTCACAGGATTGAGACCTAAACTGTCCCACTCCAAAACCCTGAACCCCAGCACAATCGGGATACGGACATACCCCCATCTGATAGACTTGAGCTCGATAGAATCCGTCTCAGCAGCAATGCGTCGTGCAAGATCTTCCGTTTCGTCACAATAGAAAAGACAGACCTGAAAAGTTCAGACTCGTTCAACCTTAAGCTCTTCAAAATTGGGTGAGCAAGTTATAGGGCAGGATGCAGTTCAGCCGGACACTTGTTGTCTTCCAAAGTCTATCAATGATACTCACAAAGGTATTTCTGGTGATAATAGAATTGCCATTCAAGTGCATTGCCTGGGCTCCTGAAGGGCTTAGGGCTTGTCGGATAAGGTCAGAATCATGTAAACCGAGGCCAAAACCTCGCAATTTTTGGTTAATTGAAATAACTCAAAGACATTGAGAATAATTAGGACCACGCGAATCGAAAATCTTAGACGCTAAGCAAAGGAAGACATAATTTGTGACCCGAAGATTTTCAAAAGCCCCCAATTCCATTCCCAGAGTTTCGACGAAATTCAAAGCAACCCAGAAGTCTAAACCCCAACCAGCGCGTCATCTCAATCCTCTCGCTTGATTCTAGTGGAGGTTACCTGTTTCTTATTAGGCCGGTCGGTGAGACTGCAAACACCGCCATTGAGTTCACTGGCGTCGACGCCCGAGCCAATTAGGGAAGCACTAATGGGAATGGTGGAAATGCCAGCGTAGATATCGGAGGGGGGCGAGCTGGAGGCGGTAGCTTCCGCCGCAGAGGCAGAGGCATTCGCAGTGGCAGTAGCCTCAGCGTGAGGCATCGCCTGGTTGGGTATAACAGCGTTGGATTGCAGAGCGACGTCGGAGGAGGAAGCACGCAGAGGGAGGAGATTGAGAGAGGAGGGAGTGATGGGAGGGGGTAGGGAGTGGAGGGGGAGGATGCTCCGAGAAGGGGAAGTGAAGGAGGAGGAGTTTGGTAAAGAGGAGAAGGAGAGGCGAGAGAGCAGAGATGACGATGCCATGGTTTGGGCCAGGAAGGGGAGACGTCACAGCCAAAGCCAAAGCCAATGCCCCGCAGCAGAAGCAGGCTCCTCCTGCTCAGCCACCGCCACCAAGACCACCCCCTCTCTGCTCTGCTCTTCTCTTCTCTTCCCTGTTGCAGAGGCAAGGCCCCCCCTCCCAGTGTTGGTGTCACCTCCCTCTGTCCCACCCTCCCCTTGGCCCCTTTAGCCCTGGCGTTGTGGTAATAAGGGGGAGTCTAGTATGGAGGAGTAGTAGGAGTAGAGGAACTAGTAGTAGTAGTAGTAGTCGTCGTAGTTGCAGGAGGAGGAGGAGGAGGAGAAGGCGGAGGGAGAGAGGCGGAGGGAGGGAGGAGCAGCAGTGGTAGTCGGAGAGCGTAGGGAGCGATGAAAACCCGGAGGAAAGGGGGGCGAGACAGAGAGAGGGAGGGAGGGAGGGTCAGCTCTCTCTCTCTCTCTCTCTCTCTCTCTCTCTCGTTCTGACTCTGTATGTCGGTGTCTGCCCCCTCCATGCCCTTTCACCAATCACAGAGAATCTCTCTCTCTCTCTCTCTCTCTCTCGTTCTGACTCTGTATGTCGGTGTCTGCCCCCTCCATGCCCTTTCACCAATCACAGAGAATCTCTCTCTCTCTCTCTCTCTCTCTCGCGCTTCCCTAAAGAGTAATAAAAGGGAGTGAAAAGGAAAGAGGAGAGGAGAGGAGAGTCTGCCCTGGTGCGAGGGTACCTCTTCTCCTCTACGCTCTATATACCTCACCTCTTACCCTTTATTTACTTTACTTGCTTATTTCAAGAATTTTGGAAGCTTCACATACAAATGGTTTTGGAAAGAATTTCAATTAAGATGTGATATATTTGCAAAATAAAAAAAATCCTTGCACAACTATTACATTTTCATAAAACTACTACTTATTATTTAAAGAAAGAAAGAAAGAAAAAATAAAAAGTAAAAAAAAATAAAAAAATCGTGGTTTTTACTACAGTACACTTTGCTAAAACTTTCTATCATATTGATTTTTTGCTACCATGTTGATTGTTGTAGATAATGTGAGTTAATGTAACTTTCAATCAGAATGATATGTTCAGTTACTCACTAGGAAAAAAAAAAAAAAAAAAAAAAAAAGCCAGAAATTGAATTAGTTTTATGTTGATATCATTTACTATAATTAAAAATATTCGAAATAATAAATAACTAAATAATATAAAGGAACGAACTGCCTGCTTCTGTGATTTTCGGTGCACTGGGCCTCGTAGCAACGTCACTCAGAGGGTTCCGTGGATGCGCAAGCTGGCTGATGCAGAAGCTGCAGGATTCCTGTCTGTGGACTGCATCGATCAGCAGCGGACATGGCTCACTGGGTCTCCTCTCAAGGCTCCTTACATTCCAGAACCTCTTCGGCCTGATCATTACTCTATGGCATGTGGTGTCGTATTGTTGCAATACTTGTCTACGGCACTGAGCTCTTCCTCCTTCAGTTAGTTCATGCTTCGAGGGTTTTCGGTCGGAGGACTACCTGTCCATGCTTTGAATGCCAATGGCTCTACAAGAGCTTGTCTTGTGTATCGGTTGCACAGCTGCTCATAAAATTTAGCGACGCAGCTTGCATTTGTAAGTCTCTAGCTTCGATTTTCTGTCCTGTGTTCAAAGGTACTTGGAAAGTCTTTAAGCCTACTGGTACCATCAATGTCTTGCTGAACTTCTTGTTTATCACTGCTAGGATCACCATAACCTCCATCATCTACAGAGCCTCTCAAGGTGATAGTGAAGCTTAAATATGTGCGGCAGCCCCTCGGTTTGAGTTGGTTGTTTATGTTATCGTGGAAGTCATCTAAATTGGAATCGAATCAGGTGTATGTAGTAAACTTAGGATAGTTGTAACGTAATTGTTAGTCTTTAGCTTTACAATGAGCGAAAGCTGATTGGGTAGAATCTTGGAATTTCCAGCACGGCGTGCACCCATATGGGCCGTGACTAAACATGTTCCTAGATAGTACCTGTTACTAAATCAAAACTCCTGCTCGCTTAGATATCAATTTTAGAGAAAGATTGTCCATTTGCCCAGTGACTTTTTTGATTTTATTTTCTGGAGAGCAGTGGGTTAGGCAAAGCCTTGGAGTTCCACCTCGTTCAGCTAGTTCAAGTCCCAAGAGCTTTGGTAGATCCAAGCAATCTTTCCCATTTAATAGTTGTCAAGGCTAAAAGATACAACCAAGATATTTTCACTCAAAATATAAGCACAAAGTAGACGACATCACATTGAATTTATATATTTATTAGAGAACATAATTTATAGAGATAAAATGATGATTATTTTTTATTTTTATATTTGAAAAAAAATTATAATGGATGCCTTGAGAGAAATACCATGTTTAGAAAGAAATACTTATAATATATTCTTTTTCAACAACTTCAATCTTTTTAACAATCCTAATCCTAAAACCTTAAGAAGAATCTAACAAATTTTAAATAAATTTTAAAAATTTCTAAATCCTAATTAATAAACTATATCAAGATAATTTTTCATATTTGAGTTTGTGTTCCATGCCTTAAATCTATTTGATTTGATATAATTTTTTTATATTTTAAGACTTATTTTTTTACAAAATAAATACAAGTTTTAATGATAGTGTCTATTTTTTTTTTCTAATATTAATCACTTGAATTGAATTGTATTAATCTATATAGGACTTGGTCTTAATAAATAGATTTTTAAGGATCTACAAGTTGTTGTCACAATTTAATTTGTCCTTCTTCAACCAAATCTTTATTCTTAATGCCTTCAAAGAATTAATTGTTGTCAAAGACATACTTATCAGAACCTTCTAGAACATTCTAGAAGATTCCTAGAACTCTCTAGAATCTTCTAGAGCCTTCTAATATCTTTCTAGTTGATAGAAGTTGCTTGAGAAACTTCTTAATTAGTAGAAGTTGCTTGAGAAGCTCCCTAGTTGGTGGAAGCTACTTGAGAAGCTTCCATGGAAGCTGAGAAGCCTTAGTTGGCGAAGAAATAGATATATGGAGTCGAGGTGAAGAGTTCTTCAATCTCGACAACACATCTCTTGGAGAGTTCTACTCACTTTTGTTGTTTTACTCATCTGATTAATCCAGTTCTTGCTAGTTCTTCTTGAACTTCTTGTTTAGACTTCCAGTCTATATTCTATGTCCGTGACAGTTTGTCGAGACTACTCTCATCTTAGATATCAGAGCTAGTTCCTTCTTGTTGGAGTGTGGATTACTCCTCTTTTTTAAGGTATACTAGTATTTTAGAGATTGCGGATTATCCTCTTCTCAACTGATATCTTTTCTGTTATAATATTGGAGTCTTATTCTTCTTGGAGAGAGTAGATTATCCCTCTTTTTGAAGGTCTTAAGGCGTTTTAGAGATTGCAAAATATCCTTTTCTAAACCAATATTTTTTCCTTGTAGAAACAATTATTTCTTTTCTCTTAGAATGGTTGGAAGTCAAGACATTAATATAAATAAAAGTTTAGAGTCCAAGATGGACGCCATTATGAATGCTCTTGCTACGTTATCATAGAGAACTATGGTAATGGAAGGAGTCTTTGTAAGACTTCATAATGATGGAGCATTCGGAATAGCACAATCTAGGCTTTATTAGCCTTAAGCTTCTGCACTAGAAGAAGCATCTTTATCTGTGGTTCAACGAGAATCATTGCTTCCACAATGAAAAGAGCCTTGAATTAGCCTTCCAGACAAGTTTGATGGCACACGCTCCAAGTTTTGAGGTTTTGTCAATCAAATCAAGTTAATAACAACTCTACAATTTGAACGTTATTTGACGGAGGAATCACGCGTTGGATTGATTGGAACTTTGCTTATGGGACAAGCTTTATCTTGATTTGCTCCTTTATTTGAAAAATGATCACTGATTTTGAACAACTTTGAGACTTTTCTGGAAGCATTTGCAGAAGCATTTGGCGAGCATGACAAGGCTCGGTGGGCTACAACAAAAATTTGATCGCTACAATAAGGGACTTGCTCTGCATTAGTCTATGCATCGGATTTCAAGCAATTAGTATGCAACATCAACTGGGATGAAGAAGCATTTATGAGTCAATTCTATTGGGGTCTAAAGGACCACGTGAAGGATTTGTTGTTATCTCTTCCTGATCCACGAACACTCAACAAAGTCATTAGCCAAGCTGTGAAGTACGATAACCGCCTATTTCAGCGTTGCCAAGACCAACGCTCCAAACAATATACAAGTCTTCACAGTACAATTATATCAGCAAGTAGCCTAAATTCACAATCGGAGACAGAGAACATGCAGATTGATGTAGTACGTGTAAAATGCCTTACTCCAGAAGAAAAGAAGCAATGTATGGAGAAAGGTTTGTGTTTTTATTGCGGTGGAGAAGGCCATAGAATTGGAAGCTGTCCTAAGAAGCAAAATAGACGTAGCATCAAGATTAGAGGTGCATTTGTTTAGGAAAACGAGGATGACTAGCTACAATAGGAACCATGCGGCTGGACAAATCAAAACTAGGTTCCTCTCTTTCTACTCAACCTGCCCATTGTTTTACAATTCCTTTGTCTTTTGGTCATCAAAAACTAAAAATCTTAGCCTTATTAGATTCAAGAGCATGTGCTTGTTTCTTAAATCAAGAATTTGCTAAGCGTCACAAAATTCTCCTAGTACAGAAATTCAAACTTGTTCACTTAGAAGTAATAGATGGACGACCTTTATTATCTGGTAGTATCACCCATAAATGAGAATCTATAGAGATGATATTTAAAGACCATAGTAGTTATATTATTTTCAATATTATTAGCACTCCATCAAATCCTGTTATTCTTGATCTTTCTTGATTGAAAAAACATAATCCATCCATAGATTGGAGATTGCGGAGGATAACATTTTTCATAGAACAATCTAAGGACAAGCCTGAAAGAAGACCCCAAACCAAAAAATCTTTGTTTATTAGAGTAAGAACATTTGTAAGATTGTGCAAGGAAGGCATACCATTGGTCATTTATGCAACTCCAACTAGTGGAGAGCAGATTTCAACAAGTATATCGGAACAATACAAGGATTTTCAAGACGTGTTCCAAAAAAAGAATACTGACATACTACCAGAACATCGACCATACGATTGTACCATAGAATTACAAGAAGGAGCACAACCACCTTTTGGTCCAATCTACAACCTATCGCAGATGGAGTTGGCTGAGTTGCGGAAATACATTGACGAGAACCTAGCCAAGAATTTCATTTTTCATTCAAAGTCGCCAACTGGGGCACCAATCTTATTTGTGAAGAAGAAGGATGGCTCACTATGGATGTGCGTGGACTATCGAGGTCTCAACAAGGTGATAAAGAAGAATTGCTATCCATTATCTTTAATCTCTAGTCTTCTGGAACAATTTGGACGTGCAAAGATCTTTACAAAGATTGATCTAAGGGGAGCTTATAACCTTGTACAAATCAAAGAAGGAGACGAATGGAAGACAGCTTTTTGTACAAGGTATCGTCATTTTGAGTATAATGTCATGCCATTTGGTCTTACCAATACTTCGGCGGTCTTTTAACACATGATGAACGATATTTTTCAAGAATATCTAGACAATTTTGTTGTCATCTATCTGAATGATATCTTGATATTTTCAGAGAACAAAGAAGAGAATAAGAAGCATGTTCGTTTGGTACTTGAAAAACTACGCGAACAAAGATTCTATGCCAAGTTGGAGAAGTGCTTATTTCACCAAACTAAAATGGAGTTTTTAGGATTCGTTGCGACTACGGAAGGCTTGAAGATGGATCTCAAGAAGATAGAAGCAATTGTGTCCTGGGAAGTTTCAAAGACGTTTAGAAACGTACAATGTTTTCTCGGCTTTGCTAACTTCTATCGGATCTTCATCAAGAATTATTCTCAAGTTGCTGCTCCACTCACTCGATTAACATATAAGAATAAGCTCGAAAGGGGACCTCTAGTGGAAAAAACATTTCAAAATCTTAAAACGGCATTTATTACGGCTCCAATTTAGGTACACTCAAACTTTGCAAAGGCTTTCTATTTGGAAACTGATACTTCAAATTTTGCTTTAGGAGCCGTACTTTTGCAGATGGACATCGACAATAAGCTTCATTTGGTTGCATTCTATTCATAAAAGTTTTCTGTGGCTGAGATCAACTACGAGATTTATGATAAGAAACTCCTTCCTATAGTGGATTCTTTCCAAGAGTGGCATCACTTCCTCGAAGGAGCTGTGCATCCGATGATCGTATATACGGATCACAAGAATCTGGAGTACTTCATGTCGGCTTGGATTCTAAACTGTCATCAAGCTCGATGGAATATGTTGATATTTAAGTTTGACTTCGTTATTACTTATTGGCTTGGAAAGCAGCAAAGACTATCCGATGCCTTATCAAGAAGATCATATTTTGCGCCGAAGGTTGGAGAAGCAACGCTTGATCAACAGTATTTGACATTGTTAAAGCTAGAGCAATTTAAGATTTGTGCTGCTGTTGTGCTAATTGATGCCGACTTCCTCAACCAGGTACGTGCTGCGACCATTGAAGATTCAATAGTCCTTGATATCAAGTAGCGTATGAATGATGACAAGTTCAAGGTTGAAGGAGATCTCTTATACTTTGAAGAGCGGTTATATATCCCGAAAGGGCCAACACAACTTCGAGTCCTTCAATCTCGTCATGACTTACAAAGATTGCACATTTTATCTCTTGCAAAAAGACATCGTCAAGCGAAGATACAGCAAGGCTCTTCCTTGATAATGTGTATTGATATCATGGTCTATCAGATGATATTGTGTCGGATTGAGGAATCCAATTTGTATCAAAGTTTTGGAGATTTTTTTTTAAGATATTGAAGGTGGACATCAAGCTTTCTTCGACATTCCATGCTCAAATTGACGGCCAAACGAAACGAGTGAATTAAGTTTTAGAACAGTATTTATGATGCAGTATCAACTATCAATAAGATGATTGGACTGCATATCTATCGCTAGCCGAGTTTGCATATAACAACACCCTTCATGCGTCGACTCAAAAAACACCATTCTTTTCCAACTATGGATACCATCTGAAGCTTGATCTATTGACTCCATCAACGAATAACAACCCAGCAACTGAAGGATTGGTGAAGCAGCTATCAAAGCTTCAAACCACATTGAAGCTTCAATTGCAAATTGTCCAAGAGTCTTATAAAGCATCTGTGGATAAATTTTGGAATCAGGCACCTAATTTCAAAATTGGAGATAAAATATGGCTGCTTTGATGGAATATCAAGACCAAGCGGCCATGTGATAAGTTAGACTATCGGAGATTGGGTCCATTTGTTATCCAGAAGTAGATCAATCCTGTGGCGTACCATTTAGAGTTACCAGCTGCTATAAATGTACACCTTGTCTTTCATGTTTCTCTATTAGAGCCTTATCAGAAATTATCTTTTTTTGGAAAAGTGCAATGTCCGCCATCTAGTATAGAAATTGAAAACAACAAAGAATATGAGGTGGAAAAGATATTAGATTCACGGCAAAGATGGAATAAATTAGAGTACTTTGTGCATTAGAGCGGCTACGATATTAATGAACAAACATGGAAACCGGCCAAAAATCTTGCCAATGCATCACGAAAGGTACGGAAATTCCATCAACGATATCCTAATAAATCAAAAACTGGCCATTAACAAAGCTTGAAGATGAAACCTTTTTTGGAAAAAATGAATAGAAAAGGGATCCAAATCTTATCAAAACATAACTTGTTGTATTTTGTAGTATCAAGATATCTAATATCAAGGTGTATTTAGATATGGCTAGTGAGAATGTAGATACTATACTAGTGGTACCATCTCAACCGGGTAGCTCACGGCATCGACCTCAAGATGAAGAATTAGAAGAGCCAAGAAGATGTCAAAGAATATCAAGCAGCAGGTCACTCGTAATTATCTTTGAAGTTGAATCAGCTCATAGAAGTAGTGGAAAAGCGATATTTTCAGGTCATTTCTACAATAAAGATACAGAAGTTTAGACATGGTCTCAAGTGGAAGGTGTTGGTCATTATCGGTGGCTACAAGGGCCCATGAATCATCTGCCTTGTGAACGACAGTTGGAGTATATTGCACAGACTATGCGACAAATTTTTGATTTCCTACCTTTGTGAGTATACATCTCAAATGACTTTTCGGAGACCTTAAAGCTAGAGGAGGAGGTGATATCAAGGATATACTTATCCGAACCTTCTAAAATATTCTAAAAGATTCCTAGAACTCTCTAGAATCTTCTAGAGCCTTCTAACATCTTCATAGTTGGTAGAAGTTGCTTGAGAAACTTCTTAGTTAGTAGAAGTTGCTTGAGAAGCTCTCTAGTTGGTGGAAGCTGCTTGAGAAGCTTCCTAATTAGTGGAAGTTGCTTGAGAAGCTCCCTAGTTGGTAGAAGCTACTTGAGAAGCTTCCTAGGTAGGAGTATATATTGGAGTCGAGGCTGAAGAGTTCTTCAATCTCGACAACACATCTCTTGGAGTTCTAGCTCACTTTTCTGATGTTGTTTTTGTATTCATCTGATTAATCTAATTCTTGCCAATTCTTCTTGAACTTCTTGTTTAGACTTCCAATCTATATTCTGTGTCCGTGACAATTCTTGCATACAATTGCTTGAATGGTAATTTGTTTTGATAAATCCGCTTTAAGCATTATTAACAATAGATGTTTGATATTGTATTTGAAGCTATATTAAAATTGATTAATAAGAATTTTATTGTTTCAATCCATGTTATAAATAAGTTGTTAGAATTCCACAACATAAATATCAAATGAACATGATCTTTGTTGTTAAGACTAGAGTTTTGTTTCTACTATTCTTTTTTGTTTGTTTTCTTTAAATATAGCCATAAATACCTCAAAAAATGAGTTCAAATCATACAAAAGTTATAAATCTTTTTTTATTAAAGGTATAAAAAATATAATATTTTTAAATAATAATGTATCTATACATTCTACTTGAGTGATACTATTAAGATTTCAAGAAAGATGTAATTATAAGAAGAGCTTAATCTATTATAAAAATCTTTAAAATTTTGATCTTGTTCCATTAAACTTCTTTGGCATACTAATCTTTGGCTTCTTTATATTTATAATAGCAAGACCTTTAAAATTCACTTATAAAGTTGGTATATTTATATTTATTTCTTTTAATTGTATAACTTCTTGATGTAGATATTGAAATTTATTGTTCATTTTTTTGAAAGATATAGCAATAGTATTTTTATGGTTGAAATTATTAATATGTAAGGTTTTTGTTTGAAGAGTATTAAAAAAATTGTAAAGATTTGTAATGGTTATAAATCTATTTCTACTTCTTCTAAGTGTAGCATCTATTGTTTATTTTTCTTCTATCTAAATTGATTTGGATTTGGAACAAATAACATGTAAAATTAAAAGAAGGTAATTTATAACTTCTAAAATCAAATGATAAATTCTACAAAGAAAAATTGAAAAGTATAAATAAGAAGATAGATTAGACTATAATATAATAACCAAATGATTATCGCTAAGAAATATATAAGCTTAAAAGCCACAAGAAGAATTAACTCCAAAAAAAATTTGATAATATTAAAGATGATCTTGATCTTGCATCTATATATATCAACCACCACTTGGTGATTTCTTAAAGATTATGTGGTTGGTGAGACAAGTGACTAATATATGAGATAAGTGGCCAATGTGTGCAATATGTGGCTAAGTTGCCAAGATATGTGTTCATATACAATGCCTTGTGGTGCTTATAGGTCCAAATTGCCTCTAAAAAGTATCTAGGATGCTACATGAAAAAGATATTATCAAATTAATATACTTCTATGTGTTTCTATCTATTTTTATTTATTTAAATAATATAAATATTTTTTATATAAAATATTTATCTTTAATAATATCATTTATAAGTAGGAACAAATTTTAATGTATTTGTAAGATTTTCAAATGGTTCTTATGTAGATTTATTGATATTATATCTATGCCAATGTATAAAATATTCAAATTTATTTTGTCGATGCCTTTAATCCAAGACGTCTTTTATATCAAACTCTTGATTGTTATCATTTTCAATAAAAGGTGGTAGTAATTATTTTCTTCTTGGTATATTAATTATAGCATAAGACTCAATAAAAAAATAAGTCAAATATAAGGTAAATTTTTATTGACTACAATGATTGTATTTGATATAGAATTAAATTAATCTATTTTTGGATAATAAATGAGCCAAGCCTTCAATAATCCAGCTTATTATAAGATCAATTAGTCTTGATATTATAACAAAGTAACCATACTTTATTATTAGAATTACATTAGAACTAAATCCAAGTATCTACTCTTAAGAATTATTAATTTATAAAATCTTTGAATTAGAGAGAAATAAGTAGCTTCTTATTTCTCATGATCCCGCTTGAATCATGCCTCTAATATAGTAAATAACCTTCAATAAAATAAAAAAAATTCTTAAAATCAATGGTTCTATGTTTTTATGAACTATCAAATCTTCCACCCACCTCTACATCTAGTAAGATCTACAATAGACCATTACTATCACTTAAGAAATAATCCTTCTTTTAGTTGATAGAATATTTTAGCATAAATATTAGTTGATTATAACAAAATTATAACCATGTATTGTATCAACCTAAGTTCATATTAATACAATATAATAAATTTTTAATAGTATCAAAGCAAGGTTCTTTGTCCTATATATAGGTCAATATTATTCTAGTATTGACATCATTTATGTATAACTACCAAAATTGATTTTAAAAATTTTAGCTTTTATAAAAAATACAAATTCACTAAATCCAATAATTATTATATTTGATCCTTTTAAATAGAATTAATTTTTAAGTCATATAAAATTTAAAACTTGTTGTTTGATAACAATTCTAGTTTAAGTATTGATATAGGTAAGATGTCCTCTTCAACCTCAATCAAAATTGATATGTCTTAAACTATTAGTACCAACATATTGACTAGAGTTAGAAAATCTACACCAACCTATATAGCCTATATATGTACCTTAATTGGTATCTTAATTCCATCTTAGAAGAGCATTAATAAGTTTATTATGGTTATCAAAATAATTATTGAAAAAAATAATTTTTATTATGAAATGTTACCAAGACTTGCCAACCAAATTTTAGAATCAATTTAAGAAGAAGTTTAAGAAATCAACATTGTAAAAAACTATTGATTTGAGAATCAAGTTCACATTACTTAAGATGATCAATAACTTAGGAATTGAAGACTACTTGTTAAAAATTGAAGAAATTGTTATTGATTTTGTAAAAGTTGATGATTTTGTTTAGAATAATATTTTCATCAAAATCACCTTAGCTAGACTATTCAAATCTTGATAATTTAATAAAAAAAACTATGATTGTGGTTATTTAATCTAAAAAGAGTCTTAATAAGAAAGAAATTTTGAAGTCCACTAAGAATAATTGAATGGATGACAAAAAGAATATTGTCTCTACTTACTTGCATTGTAACAAAAGAGGATACAAAAAAAAGATTGTTAGATCATATAGGCCTATTTTCATCTAAAATTTCTTAACTTGTCTCAATTACAAGAAGTACAACAAATTATTGCAAACATAAAAAATAAGCAAAATAACATAGCTAAAAAAAACAATGAAGAAACATCTAACCCCTATAGTACCACCAAGAATAACTAAGAATCATCTAAAGGAATCAACCTTATTATAGTGATGACCAAGATCAAGAATAGTTGGATAATAGACTTTGAAGTAAGCTCTCATTTTACTAGTGAGACAAATAAATTGTAAAAATTCAAGCTCAATAGCTCTACTTTTAACATCACCATAGTTGATGGATTTAAATTATATGTTAAAATAAAAAATTATATTTTTTTAAAAAATAAAAAGATGTCTAATATTTATTATATTTTGACTATCAATAATAACTTCTTATTTATAACTTTATTTCTCTCACTAGTAAAATGAGAGCTTATGAAGGCAATGAATGCTAGCATATTATAAAGGCAATGAATGCTAGCATATTATAAAGGCAATGAATGCTAGCATATTATGAAGGCAATGAATGCTAGCATATTATGAAAGCAATGAATGCTAGCATATTATGAAGGCAATGAATGCTAGCATATTCCATCCATCAAAAAAAATAGTTGATAAAAATAACACTATTATCTTTATATTTAAGTATTGTTTAGTTTTAAACAAATAAAATTTATCAAAATCCATTGTAATAGCAAATTAGAATCTATGTAATCTTTTCTATAAGCTAGATCTTTTATAAATTATAAATAATACTTGTCATGTTGTATGCACCGTAACTAATCTTGATGCAATATTTTTACAAATAAACAAAATTAATCTTGTTTTATTTTGGCATTGATAGATGGAATATGCTAGCATTCATTGCCTTCATAATATGGCAAAGAATAATCTATATTTTGGTCTTTTGAAAGTCACTAATGAATCATTTTTTTGTGATTCAAATACCAAAAATAAATTACGTTATTGTATAGCATAATTTTTAATTTAAAAATATATTAGATACCTAATTGTAGAGAATTTATCTATAATTTATTGGCCAAGTTTTAATAAGTGAATTATCTTTAATAAGTAGAATAAATAAATATAATAATATTAAAAAATATTATATTAATAAAAATCTCTTATTTTTAAATAAGTTTATATATAAGATTTTTCTACAATATGCAAAAAATCTTTAACACCTTTTTCTATGTCAAATCATAACTAAATAATTTTTGATAAGTTAGATTTTTAATAATTTCTAAAAAAATCTATAATTTTTTTAAAAAAAATTATTTTTATATAAAAAATATTATCATAGCTCTATATATCTATTTTTTCACCTTTATAAAGTCTTAGCTTCTAAAAATCCTTTTAATTTGCATAAAATGCTCAAATTATAATAAAATCCTTTAATACCTTATTCACTTGCAAAAAATTGATTTCTTCTTGAATTTTAGGATCCAATAACTCTTGATTCAATTGTTCAATTTTTGTCAATTTTTTTGAGGGTATAGCTTATACCCTTAAATTTTATTTCAAGAAAAATCAACCACAGATTTATTTTTAATCATCCGATATCTCAAAAATCTTAATAAGTGCTTAAAATCCTAATTTATAGACATCTAAGTATTATTTTTTTCATATCTCAAAAATCCAAAATTCTAATGCTATAAGTTTTATATATATAGCTTTATAATATAAAAATATATATTTTTAAAATTTTGAACCAAAACCTTGTCAAATTACTTAAGATATAGCTCAAAATACAACCACTAATTAAACGGATCACTTACTGCCTTTAGATTGTAAGCATTGACTTTAATTTCTATTATCTCCTTCATGCCAACTTAGAATTTATTGAGCCATATATATAAACTATAGCCAAGAAAATGCTCTCTTCAACTTTAATATTATATTATGGTTTGGCTACCATGTAAAAATATTGTACATGTATATTTAATATATAATTTATTATGTAAATAAATAAGAGCCATATCAATGAATTTTTATTGATTATAAGATATAATTAGATTATTACTTTAGAAAGAGTCTATTTTAAAAGGCTATTATTGAGATTTATATAACTTTATTTTTTTTGATAGTAATTTTTGAGATTAATTTTATATTGATATTAACTTTTATATATTTTGAATTATCTTTATTAGACATTGATAATCTTTAAAATCTTATTTTATTTCTTTTATATGATATTTAAAATACATACTATATAAATCTTATTAAAAAAAAGATTAAAAAAGGATATTCAATATTAAAAAGAATAGTTAGGCTATTCATAAAGATGAATAGAGATAGATGATAGAAATCTCTATTCCTATTGGCCAAAAGTCATGCCCAATGAATTTCAAGGAGGTTGTCTGAGGCCTTATTAGAAATTAGGATTTTTTTTCATGGGCACTTAAACATCAAAGGTTAGATTCACTAAGTTTAGATTTTTGGCTATGATTTTGGTACAAAAATTGAGTAATTTAGAGTTTTTATGAAGGAGATATAAGTGCTCAAAATTAAGGTGCCAAATTTGTACCTACTATTATTTTTTGGAATATAACTTGCACTTACAAAAAGCAATAAAGAATTGGTGATTGGAATTGAAAAAAGCACTTTTGTGGCTGTACTTTTTATATATAGCTTGATAAATTCTAAGTTGGAATAAAGAAGATATTAGGAGTTGAAGTCACTACTTGTAATCTAAAGGCAATAAGTAACTAGGTTAATTAGTGGTTGTGTTTTGAACTATATTTTAAGCAATTTGATAAGGTTTTGGCTCAAAATTTTTAAAAGTATATATTTTCATGTTGCAAAATTGTATACAAAAATTTTATGATATTAGAATTTTGGATTTTTGAAATATGAAGAAAATAATATTTGGATGTCTATAAATTAGGATTTTAAGCCCTTTTCTATGATTTTAAATAAACTCCTTTTTAAATAATAATCTATTCATATTTAATAATTAATTAAAATCCATTGATATGGCTCTTATTTAATTATATAATAAATTATATATTGAACATATATATAAATATTATTTTCATATGATAGCTGAAGCACAATATAATAATGTAGAATTAAAATTTCCAAAGTAGTTGTTTCAATGAATACATGACCACTTTAACTAATTCACTTTGATCTATGCGGATTCCTACTTATTTTATCACTTATAAAAATCAAGTATTTTTTAATATTTATTAATAATTAAAATAAATTTTCTTAAATATATTTTTTAAAAAAAAAATCAAAAATACTTGACTACTTCAAATATCTCAAACGACACGTTGAAGTTGAGTTAAAAGAAAAGATCTCATGTCTATGCTTTAACAAAGGAGGCAAATACTTGTCTAAAGAATTCTTCCAATTTCTAGATTCCAACAAGATCAATTGTCAACTAATAAATGCTTACACTCCTTAACAAAATAATGTGGTAAAAAAAAAAAAAAATAAATATATTTTTTTTAATAGAAGTCATTTAGAATACAACTATAGAGAACAACATGCCAACCTATCTTTGAAAGAAAATCATTTATGCAACAAATTATTTGTAAAATTGAAGCATTGCTAAAATATTTCATCTTTCAACACCTTATGAGAGATTGTATTATTACCAATTTAACCTATATCACCTATTGATTCTTTGATCTCAAAATTTTGTGCATATTCCAAAACAAAACAAAAAAAAATTTGGTCTAATGTGACAGACAGAAGATTTACTTTAATAATTATCTAGGTATTATAGATAGATAGAAGTAGATAAAAATATATTAATTTGATAATATCTTATTAAAAAAAACCTATAAGCTTTATAGATGTGATTTTATCTTTATTATGTCTATAGGTGATTGATAGGTTAAAAACTTGGCCAACAAGTTAGCTATGTGTCGCACATGTTGATAGCTTATAAAACAAGTTAATTACGTGGTGCACATATAAAAAACTTGTCTTGTAAGTTTGACATGTGTCTTGCAAATTGAACATGTTGTTAAGGACATGAATTAAAATAAATGCATAAGTTAGTAAAAACTATGTCAAAGAAAAATAACAAGATAGAAATATAGAAGTATGTATATTTAAGAAGAAACTTGAATGACTATTGCCAAAGACTAAAAAATACATGAGACTTTTAAACTAGACTAGAAGCAAGAAAGGAGTTGATAAGAGTGAAGAAGACTTCACTCTTGTCTCTATATATACTATCTATCTAAGAGCTATATAGCGACATTCTATAAGACCTCATATACATATCTAATTTGCAAGACACGTATCAAACTTGCAAGACAAGTTTCCTATATGTGCGCCACATACTTGGCTTGTTCCATAAGCTACCAACATGTGCAACACATGGTTAGCTTGTTCCACAAGCTACTAATATGTACAACATGTGGGTAGCTTGTTGGCCAAGTTTCTAACCTATCAATCATCTATAGACATGTATAAAGGTGATTCTACATCTATGAAGCTTTTAAGAAGCTTTTCTATAAGATATTATCAAATTAACTTATTTTATCTACTTCTATTAATTAGATAATTATTAGAATAAATCTTATGTCTATGATATTATCTCTCATTTTAGGGACAAGTTCCACAAAGAGCGGTGAGTATATGTTGAAAAAGTCGAAAATACATCAAATTATGCTTATCACATAGTGTGATCTTTGTTCCATTTGAAGGTAGTTGACAGGTCCTTTTAGCCATCGATAGTATGTCATACCAAGGCAAGAGGACTACCTTGTAATTTGATCATTGTTGAGGCTTTCATAACTTCTTTCAAAGAAAATATTTGGAATACCATTAGGAATAATTTCTACCTCTAAAAGTATCACCAAACATCGAGAGTCTCTTCTAAGGTTGTGATACCAAACATGTTGTATTTTTCCATCAATTTGAGAAAGAATATGTTGTTCTTGAGGATCTTCATCTCTATTTTGTCATCTTGAAGGTTATGATAGTCATAATATTTCATTCGATAAGTCAACAAATGATGGTTCTTGAATTGAATTTACTGGTTGTTGATTATCTATCTCTTTAGTATAAATAAATTTTAAAAAATAGCAAAAAATAATACAAGATAAAATGAAATTTCTATAGAACCTGATTTGCTTTATAGCAAAGATTTTTTTGAATCTTTATCTTGGTTTTAACAGATGTCATCGATGAAATGCATTATGACTATCATAACCTTATCGTCCACATCAAATCAAGGTTGTTCCTTGGGATAGACATCTGCATTGATTTTTTGATGTTCTTAAACTTTTTTTAATTGTGCCTTCATTATTACATATAGCTTTGACAACTGATTTGCCAAATCTTCTGCCGCAAGATTATCAACTTTTAAAAAATCAAAAGTATTAAGTCATAGATGATAAGTATAATTTATAAAGAATGGAGTTTATTGAATAGACAAATGTATTGAATTATTATAAAGAAACTCTGCCAGAGGCAGAAAGTTGTTTAGTCATCTTGATGATAGTTGATGGTACATGTCAAATATTACTCCAAAATTTGATTTACTCGTTCCGTTTATCCATCAATTTGAAGGTGAAAAGCTAAAGATAGTTTTATATCCACCTTTAATATTTTAAAAAAAATCTTTCAAAATCTTGATACAAATTGTGTTCCTTTGTTTGATATAATATCCCTTGATAATCTATGATAGCAATAGATATTATCAAAGAAGAGCTTAGCTATTTTTTCACTTGTAATAGATTTTGCATAGAATATAAAATGTGCCATTTTGATAAAATGATCTACAATCACAAATATAAAATCATATGAATTTGACTTTGGAAGATCTGTGATAAAATTCATAGAAATAAAAGACCAAGGTTGTTTTAATACAGATAATGGTTGAAAAAGTTTGTAAGATTGGTGACGAGGAGTTTTTGATCTTGAACAAATATTACATGATTGTACAAACTCTTTAATAGCCTTCCACATTTGAGGCCACCAAAAATCTCTTGATATTAGCTCCAAAGTCTTAGTAAATCCAAAATATCTTATCATAGGAAGGTTGTGACAAGCTTCTAGAGCACATATTCATGCTGTGCTTTCTGGAATATATAGGCATCTTTCAAAATAGAATAGATCATTCTTGAATTTAAACTTGGAAGTATCATGAGACTTAGATGAATTTTTTTTAATCTCATGGACAAGAGAGTTGACGCGATATAAGATTGGTGCAGAAATAAAAGTTATCTTCAAAGCTTCAAACAATGCTTCTGTTTCTTTGTTCCACTTGAGTTTGTCCTTATAAGTTAAGCATATAAGTGGAGCTACAACTTGAGAAATTTTTTTGATGAATATTTGATAGTAATTGACAAATCCCAAAAAACATTGCACATCTCTTATTGTTTTTAGAATCTTCTAATCTATGATTATTTGGACTTTCTTAGGATCCATTTTAAGACCATCATTTGAAATGATGTATGCTAAGAAGTCAACTTTAATAGTGTGAAATATACACTTTTCCACCTTGGTATATAATCTTGTATCTCTAAATTTTTGTAACACACAACAAATATGAAGTTCATTATCTTTTTTGTTCTTAGAGTAGATCAAAATGTCGTCTAAATAGCAAACAACAAAATCATTAAGAAACTCACAAAAAACATCATTCATAAGATGTTGAAAAGCAACTGGTGCATTTGTTAGTCCAAAAGACATGGAATTATATTTGAAATGTCTATACTTTGTTCAAAACATAGTCTTCTATTCACCACCTTTTTGGATGTGCACTAGATTATATGCTCCTTGTAGATGTATTTTTGTATAGATCTTAGCTTGATTCAGTTGAACAAGAAGTCTAGATATCAAAGGTAGAAGGTATCTATTCTTGATTGTAATCTTATTGAGCCCTCGATAATCTACATATATTCATAGTGATCTATTTTTTTTTTACAAACAAGCTAAGAGCTCCTACTAGGCATTTTGAATGGCATATGAAATTTTTGGCTAAGTTTTCATCAATGTATTTCTTGAATTCAGTCAATTCAATTTGTGATAAACTGTAGATTGGTCCAAATGGAGGCTAAGTTTCGTCTTTGAGATCAATTGAGCAATCATATGGACAATGCTTCAGAAAAATATCTACATTCTTCTTCTCAAAAACGTCTTAATAATCTTGATATTGGCTTGAAATGTCACTTGAAGTGTTTCCACTATCAAAAATGGGTGTAACATAGATAGCAAAAGATGATCTTTCTTTTATTGCATTCATAAAAGCTTTTGCACCTATAAGTACAAATTTTATTATACTAGACTTATAACTTATTACTTGACTAATGGGATTCTTATTAATGCTTTGAAAAAAGTCAAGTCTATAAGAAATTCAATCTATTCAAGGATTATACTTTTTTAGCCATGATAAATTTAAAATAATTCAATTAGAGCAAGATTTATTTATATTAAAGATTACACAATTATTATGACCATCTATTGTTATATTTATAAGAAAATTTTTATAAGTAATATCTTCAAAAGATAACAAGTGACCATCTATGATTTCTATATGTACAAATTTAATTTTTTGTATTAAAGGTATTCTATGATTTTTTATAAATTCTTTATTTAAAAAACATGACGAGGCTCCTGAATCTAGTAAGGCAGAGACTTTGTGATTTTTAGATCCCAAATAGATATCTATCATAAAATAAAGAGAGGATTTTGAGGAGATGATAGGATCTTTATTAGGAATTGTACAAGATTCCAGTTGTAAGGTTCATATTGTAACTAGACAAACTTATTTTCCAACATATTTTCTTCTTTCATAGCCATATTCTTCATTTTGTGGTTGTGTTGTTTTATTGGACAATGCTCAGCAATGTGCTTAGGTTTTCTACAATATAAACATAATCCTTTTGACAATGATGGATCTTTTCTTGTTCAGTAAGAAATTTAAGATGTATTGCATCAATTTGCATATCTTCTACTTCTGAATGTACGTATTGAAAAGACATTGATGTTGCCATTGTATTGTAGTAATATTGAGGTTCCCTTATGAGGTAAAGAAATTGATGCTCAACTTATCCAATTTCTTTACATCATATTGTAATCCATAGAAAAATTGGCTAATAAGCGCAACATCATTCCACTTGGTGTCAATTACTAATTGTCAAAATTGTAAAGCATATGATATTATTAATCAATTGATTTGTCGTAAGATATGGATCTTGTTGATTGTGATACAAATTATATTATATTCTCCATACATAGATCAAAATTTTACTAAAAATATATCCAAATTATCCAATATTAGATCACGTCATTCAAAAAAAGACGAAAACCATGATAAAGCAAAATTTGAGAATAAAATTTCAATAAATTTGACTTCTGACCTTTAAAATTGGATAACTTTGGAATTTAAGTTCAATTACTAGTTGTACTTGATTGATGAATCTTTGAAACTTAGATCTAGTACCATCAAACTTCTCCAGCAAATTAACTTTTGATTCTTTGATACTTAAATGGTGTTCAATCATAGGTGAAGTGGTATGCCTTGAAGCAGCTTCAATCATTTTTATATCTTTGTTTCTTACTAATTTTATTGCTCTTTATGGTGGTGCATTGAATTGATGTATTGCGAGCATTAATTCTTTCATTTATTCTTACATTTGTGCCACTGCACTTTTCATTTTAGCAAGCTCTATCATGATATTACAATAGAAAAGAAAAAAAAAAAAAAAAATGTCTATTTTCATTATAAAATAAAACATTCAAGAACAAAAAAAAATTATAAGAACAATATCATTTTAGAAGTGGGTAATCTATAATTTCTAATATGCTTATGTCTTATCAAGAAAAAGAAGTAATCCACTCTTAATCAAGAAGAGACAAAGCTCTGATATTAAAACTTCACTCTTATCAAACTATTAAGCATACAAACTAAAACAGATACGTAAGTTAGTAAAAACTATGTTAAAAAAAAAAATAAGATAGAAATAAAGAAATATGTATATTTAAAAAGAAATTGGAATGACTATTGTCAAAGACTAAAAAATATATGAGACTCTTGAACTAGACTAGAAGCAAGAAAGTAGTTGACAAGAGTGAAGAAGGCTTTACTCTTGTCTCTATATGTACTATCTATTTAAGAATTACGTGGTGGCATTCTATAAGATCTCCTATACTTGTCTAATTTGCAAGACACATGTCAAACTTACAAGACACGTGTCAAACTTGCAAGACAAGTTTCTTACATGTATGCCACGTACTTGGCTTATTCCACAAGCTACCAACATGTGCAATACATGATTTGCTTGTTCCACAAGCTATCAATATATACGATATGTGGCTAGCTTGTTGGCCAAGTTTTTAACTTACCAATCACCTATAGATATGTATAAAGATGATTTTGTATCTATGAAGCTTCTAAGAAGCTTTTCTATAAGATATTATTAAATTAATTTATTTTATCTACTTCTATTAATTAGATAATTACTAGAATAAATCTTATGTCCATGATACATGTGTTGGAAATCCTATAGAACATGACCACGTAGCTCTTAGGTAGATAATATATATAGAAATAAGAGTGAAGTTTTTTTCACTCCTATCAATTCTTTTCTTATTTTTAGTCTTATTTCAAGAATCTCTAATCTTCTTGTCTTTGACAATAGCCATTTTAGTTTTAATATTATTTTATCTTTGAATGATTTTTTTATTTTTTTTAGATAATACGAGAATATATTGATATTTTATTCCCTTGTAATTCATATCCTTGACAATTTGACAAGAATAAAGATTATTAATATCATTTATGGAAGCACTATTCCTACACCTATGAAAAAAATCTAGAGCCTATATTAAGAAGTTGTATAATTGAAGCAAGTAGATTAATCTCACAATTAAATCCAAGAAGTATTACTTCTATAAGCATGAAGAAAACAAAGATTAATATATTTGAAAAATTTGATGGAAAAAGTTCAAAATTTCAAAGATTTTTACAACAAATCAAGCTTTATCTAAGATTGTATTATTTTTAATATCCTAATGGATTTATTCAAGTCAGATTAATAAGCATATTTTTATTTGGAAGTGTTCTTTCTTGATTTGCACTTTTGAAAGGAAAGGATTCACAACTCTTTTATGATTTGAATTTATTCTTTGAAGTGCTTACGGCCTCATTTAAAGAAAATTAATAAGAAAAGATAATAGAGACGAAACTCTTATCTTTACAATAAAGATCATGGTCAATTATAATATATATTGTTGAATTCCAAAACCTAACTTGCATTGAGTGGAATGATAAAGCCTTTATCAATCAATTCTATTATGGATTAAAAGATAACGTCAAAGATTTATTACTAATAATATCAAAAATAGATTTTTTGAAATAATTTATTACTCAAGCCATTGCATGTGATAATTGATTATTTGAAAGGCATCAAGAATATAGATTTGATTAGAGAAAAATAAATCAATTAATAATAGCGACTCTTAAGTTTTCAAAAACTTATTTGGCTAAGATATAATCAATGCAAATTGATACAGTATGTTTTAAATTTCTTATCAAGTAAGAAAAGATTCAACTTTGTTAAGAGGATCTATGCTTATATTATAGAGAAGCTAAAGACACTACTCAATATTGTCCAAAGAAGCAATGTAACTATAAAATAATGAACGTGGTTACTAAAGAAGACAATGTATTAGAAAACAAATTTTTTTAGCTACAATAAAGATTGTGCGGCTAAAATCATTGTAACAGTTAATAAAGGTCATATTTTCTTTTCAAATTCCTTACTTTGTTTTATAATAGATGTGTCTTTAGGACCTAAAAATTACAAAGTCTTTACCTTATTAGATTTAAGAGCATCAACTTATTTCATAGATAAAGATTTTGTCAAAAAATAAAAAATACCTTTAGTTAAGAAAACTAAATCCATATATGTAGAAGTCATAGATAGTCATTCATTGTCATTTGGAGATATCACCTATGAAACTATTCTTTTAGATGTAGTAACTAAAGGACATAATAGCATAATAATATTTAACATAATTAGATTTTATTCCTACTTAGTTATTTTAAAATTATTATAGTTATAAAAATATAATCTTTAGATAGATTAGATTTTTTATAGTTTAATCTAAAAATTTATTAGTCAAATGGAAATATATAAATCTAATACATCCAAATCTTTTTTGATAGGTGCAAAAGCTTTTATGCATGTGGCAAAAGAAAGATCATCTTTTATTATATATGCTACACTTACTTTTAATGCTCAAAAGACTACAAGTAATATTCTTAACTAGTATTAAGATTTTCAAGATGTTTTTGAAAAAAAACATAGATATTCTTCCAAAGCATCGACCTTATGATTGTTCAATCGATCTTCATAAAGGAGCTAAACTACCATTTGAACTAATTTATAATTTATTGTTAAATAAGTTAATTATATTGAAAGAGTATACTGATAAGAACTTGATTAAAAACTTCATATGCTATTCAAAATTTCTAATAGGAGTTCTTATCTTATTTATAGAAAAAAATGACGGATTGTTGTAGATGTGCATAGATTACCAAAGACTTAATAAGATTATCATCAAGAATAGGTATTCTTTATCTTTGATTTTAAGATTTTTTTATCAACTTAATTAAACAAAGATCTTTATAAAAATAAAACTGTGAAGAATATATAATTTGGTTTGCATTAAAAAAAGTGATGAATAGAAAATTATATTTTGAACTAAGTATGGACATTTTTAATATAATGTCATGCCTTTTGGACTTACAAATTTATCAATTGCCTTTCAACATCTTATGAATGATGTTTTTTGTGAATTTTTTGATGATTTTGTTATCTGCTATTTAGACCATATTTTGACCATATTTTGACCTACTCTAAAAATATAAAAAAATAGGAACTTCATATTTGTCTCTAAAAAATCATTAGGCTTCTAATTGTCACTAATTTTTCAATCAAGTATCCAAATAGATAAAAATTCCAAGTTCATATAAAATTATTCCTAAAAAAAGCGATCATATCAAGTACACAAGCTTCAAGTATTATAAAATCTTCAAAACATAGCAAAATATATTAAAGCCTTCATTAACCTTAAGGGAGATTTTTTTCAAACTTCAACAATATGTATCTCTATATTGGACTGTTTACAAGTATTTAGATTTTATATGAAGTATTGATATGCTTTTAATAACTACCATAACAAATTTCAACTATCAATTTGTTGCTAATCTTTTGATATTGCCAAAATCCTAACAATAACTTCAAATCCTTGTATGCAAATATCTATGTGTTAAATTCTTCATATCTTACAAATTAAATATCCAAATTCCATGAAAATTTGATATATATCTTTTTAATATTATTATTCATCTTTTTAGAATTTTTTAGATAAAAACTTATTTGAAAGCTTAAAATGTGGCAAGAATCATCACTATCAATAAAATGGTCTATTTACTACCTTGGAATTCAATCAGCTATCTTCAACTATTAATATTTTATTCTTATATACTCTAAATATAATAATTCTTCTATACAAGATTTAGGTCTTAAAATCATCTCTCTAATTGTACCTTTCAATCTCCAAATTTTTTTGTATAACTCTTTATATCTTCAAAAGACTGACAATAGGTATGATTTGTATACTTTAATTTCAAGCACCTACTCCTCTTTCATAAAAATTTCAAATCTTTTGATTTTTATATCAAAATTGTAATACAAAAAATAAACTTTTTAATCATTACCTTTGATTTTTGAATTTTTTTAAAAAAATTGCCAAAATTCTTATTCTTGTCACAAATAACCTATTAAAAGTCTATTAGATATGACCATTAACCAATAGAGATGAAGATCTTCATCTCTTGCCTTCATTCATTCATATCTTATTTTTATCCTTCCAAATAAGTCTCTTAGTAGTTTAATTTTTTATTATTGGATTCCAATCTCCTTTCAAGACTTTATATTAAATATTTAGGTCCTATATAATTTAAATGCCATAATCAAAATAAATAAATAAAAGACCAAAATAAATTTTTTTACACCAATTCTCTTTAATTTAATCTATTAGCCATTTTATTAATATACATCTTGACTTATGAATATATTATATATTTTGTTTGATTTTTATATAATATAAGCAATTATAATATGATATTATGTATTACAAAAATTAGAGATCTAAGATTATATGCCAAGAGGAAAAAGTATATATTTCATACTATTCAAGTTAATTTTTTAGGATACATTATTTCTAATGATGGTCTAATGATGGATCCTAAGAAAATTAAGATAGTTATGGATAAAAAAATTATAAGAATAATAAGAGATATACAATGTTTTTTGAGATTTGCCAATTATTACTGAATCTTCATCAATTTTTTTTTTTAAGTTGTAGCTCTACTAACATGCTTAACTTGTAAAAAAAATTTGAATGGAATAAAGAAGCGGAAGCATTATTTGAAGCTTTGAAGACAGCTTTTACTTTTGTACAAATTTTATATTGTATTGACTTCTCAAAAATATTTTTTTATAGAAACAAATACATCAAACTTTGCTTTAGATGCAATATTGTCACAAATGGTAGTAGGTGACAAACTTTATCCAATAGCTTTTTATTCAAGAAAATTTTAAGAAGCCAAGATTAACTATAAGATCTACAATAAAAAACTTATTGCAATCATATATTCCTTTCAAAAAAAGCATCATTATTTAGAAGGCGCTTACAATCCAGTCACCGTTATCATATGGCGTGAACTTCTATCTAGAAATACAATCGATACCTGGCTGTGGAGAGTTTATTTGAAATTCATTGACTAAACTCCAATAAGTAATTTTTCCTTAAAAAAAAAGATAAATATTATAACAATATTACAAAAGAAAAGTTCTATTAATAAACCCTCTTATATTCAAGTAGCTTTGTACAAAACAAGTTCAAATTTCTACAAAAATCCTTTAAAACTTTATTCACCCGCAAAGACTTATTTCTTTTTGACCTTTAGAGTCCAATAACACTTGATCCAATTATTCAATTTCTATAAGATTTCCTTCAAAGTATAGATAATACTCTTAAGTTTTACTACAAAGTAGAATCAACCATAAATTCATTTTTGATCATCCGATATCTCAAAACCCCTAGTAAGTGCTTAAAACCCTAGCTTAGAGATACTTGAGTACTATTTTCCTTATATCTCAAAAATCCATAATTCTAATGCCACAAATTTTTTGCACATAGTCTTGTGACATAAACATATACACTTTTGAAAATTTTGAGCCAAAAACCTATCAAATTGTCTAAGATATAGCTCAAAATGTAACCACTAATTAAGGAGGGTCACTTACTACCCTTAGCTTACAAGCACTAACTTCAACTCCTAATATCTCCTTCACCTCAGCTTGAATTTCATTATGCTATATATAAAAAATATAGCCAAAAAAGTATTCTTTCTAATCCTAGTCGCCAATCTTCTATTGCTCTCTGTACGCACGAGTTATACTGAAAACAGTGATAGTAGGTATGATTTTGACACCCTAACTTTGAGCGCCTATATCTCTTTCATAAAAAGTCCAAATCATGCAAAATTTGCACCAAAACCATATCCAAAAATCCAAACTTGCTAACCCTAGCCTTTGATGTTCAATTTCTTTTCAAAAAAAAATCCTAATCCCTAATAAACCCTCGGGTAGCCTCCTTGAAGCCCATTGGGCATGATTTTTGGCCAATAGGAATAGAGACTTCTATCATCTATCTCCATTCATTCACATGAATAGCCTAACTACTCCCTTTCACACTAAAAATTCTTTTTTAATCCTTTTTCTTATAAGGTTTATATAATATGTGTTCTAAGCACCAAATAAAATAAGTAAATAAGATCTTAAGGATCACTAATGTCTAAAAAAGGTGACTGAAGATATACAAAAGTTATTATCAATATAAAATCAAATTCAAAATCACAATCAAAAAAAAGAAATGAGATTGTATAAACCTCAATAATAGTCCTATTAAATGAATTCCTTCTAAACTAATAATCTAATTACATCTTATAAACAATAAACTTATTATTATAGCTTTCACTTAACTATATTGTAAATTGTACATTAAATAAATGTGTACAATTTTTTCACATGGTAGCCAAATCACAATACAATACCGTATATATAAATCATAAGAATTTTAAGTATTTTATTTCAGCACATGTTTTGAATCATTGCCAAGCTCATTGAAGTATATCTTTGTCAAGATTCAAATTTATTATCACTTATCGGCTAAAAAAACAACAAGGTCTGTCTAATGCCCTTTCTAAACATTAAGACATGTAGCTTTTAATCAACAAAAGATGACCTTCTTAAAACCAAAATAATTTTATCTTATAGTAATAAAATCAATATTCAATATTTATTTAAATTTTTTCAATGAAGTCCAATCAAGTATATCTTCATATATTTTTTTATATTTATAATATTAAGAATAAGTCATCCAAATCTCATAATACTTCTAAGTTTGAATTTAAAAACAATCTACTTTATTTTAAAGATGCTTATATATTCTAGAAGATAAAGCACAACTATTTACTTTTGAAGCTTGTTACAACTTCTTTGCATCAGAATATTTTGAATACAACAAGATTTTAAAAAAAATATAAAGAGATTTTTGGTGGTTTCAAATATAGAAAGTAGTTAAAGAGTTTGTTTAGTCATGTGATGTTTGTTTAAGATCAAAAACTCCTTGTCATTAATCTTATGGATTTTTCCAACCATTACTTATACTAAAACAATCATAGTCTTTTGTGTCTATGGATTTTATCATAGATCTGCCAATTTCAAGTTTATATAATTTTATATTCATGATTTTAGATTATTTTATTAAGATGGTATATTTTGTACCATATACAAAATCTATCATAGGTGAAGAAATAGCTAAACTCTTCTTTAATAATATCTATCATTATTATAGATTATTAAAGGATATTATATCAAATAGAAGGATGCAATTTGTATTAAAATTTTAAAGAATCTTTTTTAAAATATTGAATATGGACATAAAACTATCTTTGATTTTTTATCTTCAAAATAATAGATAAATAAAATAGATAAATTAAATTTTGGAGCAGTATTTGAAATATACCATTAATTATCATCAAGATGATTAAATAATTCTTTTATCATTGATAAAATTTGCTTATAATAATTTGATACATTCTTCTACTTAACAAACAATTTTTTTTGTCAATTACAATTATCATCCATAACTTGATACTTTTGATTTTTCAAAAGCTAATAATCTTGTGATAAAAGACTAAACAAATCAATTGTTAGAACTACATGTAACAATAAAGGCATAATTAAATGAAGCTCAAGAACAACAAAAGACCAATATGAATATCTATTATAAAAAATAATCTCAATTTCATATTGGTGATAAGATATGGCTACTTTATTGTAATATCAAAATTATTTGTGTATGTAACAAGCTAGATTATCATAAAATTGAACCATTTCTAATTTATAAATAGATCAATCCAATTGCTTATCAATTATATCTACTAAAATCTATGAAGATCCATCTCATATTCTACATGTCTCTACTTGAGTCATATAACACAATGGATATATAAGGAAGAAGACAAATACCACTGCTTCCTATAAAAGTGGATAACAATGAAGAATTTGAGATAGAAGTCTTAGATTTGAGGCAATATTAAAATAGGTTGGAATATCTTGTACATTGGCACACATATGATATTAATGAATGCTCATAAGAGCCATCTAGAAATTTAGCAAAAACATCAATCAAAGTCAATGCATTTCATTGACAACATCCTTCAAAATCAAGATGAAAAATATTTTTACCATAAAACAAATCAAGTTCAATAGAAATATTTTATATCATTATTTTTTAGTTATTTAGACTTTTAGCACTAAAAAAATAAAAAATCAACAATCAGCAAATTTAACTAAAGATCTATTATATGTTGATATATTGGATGAGATATTAGAACTATTACAACCTTCAAGACAACGAAATACAGATGAAGATCCTCAAGAATGATATGTTCTTTTTTGAATTGATGGAGAGATATAATATTATTGTACTATAATTGCTTACAATATGTAAATCCAATCAAAATGCATAATATGTTCATAAGTTCTAACATGTATTATAATAGTTAATAAAATAATTTAAAGGAGTTGATGTAAAAAATTTTATTTTGATTTATTTTTTATAATTTAATTATGGTGTTTAAATTATATGAAAACTAGATGTTTAGTATAAAGCTTTGAGAGGAGATTTGGAGACAAAAGGATTGAAATTTAAGCTATTAAGAGATTCATATGAAGGGATGAAAGCAAGGTATGAATGAACTTCATCCCTATTAGTCAGATTTCATTTCCATTAATTGGTATTTATGCCCAATAGGCTTTTAACAAGCTATCTATAATAAAAACAAGGATTTTAGTGACTTCAAAAAAACCATTCAAAAATCAAAAACTAGGATTAGAAAGCTTATTTTTTTTATTATAATTTTGATATAAAAATAAAAAGATTTGAAGTTTTTATGAGGGAGGAGTAAATATTTGAAATTAAGGTATGTAAATCATACCTATTATCATTCTTTTGAGGATACAAAGAATGGTACAAAAGTTTTTGGAAATTGAGAGGTGCAATTGAAGAGGTGATTTTAAGCTCTATATCTATCAAGGACATACTTGTTAGATACCTTCTAGAACATTCTAGAAGTTTCTTAGAACTCTCTAGAACCTTCCAAAGCCTTCTAATATCTTCTTAGTGTCAAGGACATACTTGTTAGAATCTTCTAGAATATTCTAGAAGTTTCTTAGAACTCTCTAGAATCTTCCAGAGCCTTCTAATATCTTCCTAGTTAGTAGAAGTTACTTAAGAAGCTTCTTAGGTAGGAATATATATTAGAGTCGAGGCTGAAGAGTTCTTCAGTCTCGACAACAGATCTCTTAGAGCTCTAGCTCACCTCTTTGGTGTTGTTTTTGTACTCATTTGATTAATCCAATTCTTGCCAGTTCTTCTTGAACTTCTTGTTTAGACTTCAAGTCTATATTCTGTGTGCGTGATATTAATCTAGTTCCTGCCAGTTCTTCTTGAACTTCTTGTTTAAACTTCTAGTCTATATTCTATGTCCGTGACAGTTTGTCAAGACTACTCTCATCTTAGATATCAGAGCTAGTTCCTTCTTGTTGGAGTGTGGATTACCCCTCTTCTTGAAGGTACACTAGTATTTTAGAGGTTGCGGATTATCCTCCTCTAAACTGATATCTTTTTGTCATAATATTGGAGTCTTATTCTTCTTGGAGAGAGTGGATTACCCCTCTTCTTGAAGGTCTTAAGGCGTTTTAGAGGTTGCGGAGTACCCTCCTCTAAACCAATATTTCCTCCTTGTAGAAACAATTACTTCCTTTTTCTTAGAATGGTTGGAGGTCAAGACATTAATATAAGTGAAAGTTTGGAGTCCAAGATGGATGCCATTATGAATGCTCTTGCTACGTTATCTCAGAGAACTATGGTGATGGAAGGAGTCTTTGCAAGACTTCATAATGATGGAGCATTCGGAATAGCACAATCTGGGCTTCATCAGCCTCGAGTTTCTGCACCAGAAGAAGCAGTTTTATTTGTGGTTCAACGAGAACCATTACTTCCACAATGAAAAGAACCTCGTATTAGCCTTCCAGACAAGTTTGATGGCACACGCTCCAAGTTTCAAGGTTTTTTCAATCAAATCAAGTTAATAACAACTCTACAACTCGAACGTTATTCGACGGAGGAATCACGCGTTGGATTGGTTGGAACTTTGCTTATGGGACAAGCTTTATCGTGGTTTGCTCCTTTATTTGAAAAAAGATCACTAATTTTGAACAACTTTGAGATTTTTTTGGAAGTATTTGCAGAAGCATTTGGCGAGCATGACAAGGCTCGTTGGGCTACAACTAAAATTCGATCACTACGACAAGGGACTCGCTCTGCATGAGTCTATGCATTGGATTTCAGGCAATTGGCATGCGACATTAATTGGAATGAAGAAGCATTGATGAACCAATTCTATTGGGATCTAAGGGACGACGTGAAAGATTTGTTATTATCTCTTCCTGATCCACGAACGCTCAACAAAGCCATTAGCCAAGCTATAAAGTGCGATAACCGCCTATTTCAACATTGCCAAGACCAACGCTCTAAACAATATACAAGTCATTACGGCTCAATTATATCGGCAAGTAGCCTAAATTCACAAGTGGAGACAAAAGACATGCAGATTGATGCGGTACGTATCAAATCTCTTACTTTAGAAGAGAAGAAGCAGCATATGGAGAAAGGTTTGTGCTTTTATTGCGGTGGAGAAAGCCATAGAGCTGAAAACTGTCCGAAGAAGCAAAATGGATGCAGCATCAAGAATAGAGGTGCATTTGTTCAGGAAAACAAGGATG
This sequence comes from Physcomitrellopsis africana, assembly GCA_036785485.1. Taxonomy (NCBI): domain Eukaryota; kingdom Viridiplantae; phylum Streptophyta; class Bryopsida; order Funariales; family Funariaceae; genus Physcomitrellopsis; species Physcomitrellopsis africana. The sequence continues at coordinate 343,572 of JAWRVF010000140.1, read as the reverse complement.
CCCAGCCACAATAGGAACCATGCGGCTGGACAAATCAAAACCAGGTTCCTCTCTTTCTACTCAACCTGCTCGTTGTTTTATAATTCCTTTATCTGTTGGTCCTCAAAAATTAAAAACCTTAGTCTTATTAGATTTAGGAGCATCTGCTTGTTTCTTAGACCAAGAATTTGCTAAGCGTCATAAAATTCTCCTAGTACAAAAATTCAAACCTGTTCACGTAGAAGTAATAGATGGACGACCTTTATTATCTGGTAGTGTCACCCATGAATCAGAACCTATAGAAGTGACGTTTAAAGACCACAGTAGTTATATTATTTTCAATATTATTAGCACCCCATCAAATCCTATTATTCTTGGTCTTTCTTGGTTGAAAAAATATAATCCATCCATAGATTGGAGGTTGCGGAGGATAACATTTTCCTTAGAACAACCTGAAGACAAGTCTGGAAGAAGACCCCAAACCAAAAAATCCTTGTTCATTGGAGCAAGAACGTTTGTAAGATCGTGTAAGGAAGGCACACCATTAGTCATTTATGCGGCTCCAACTAGTAGAGAGCAAATTTCAACAGCAGGAATACCTGAACAATACAAGGATTTTCAAGACATGTTCCAAAAGAAGAATGCTGATATGCTACCAGAACATCGACCATATGATTGTGCCATAGAATTGCAAGAAGGAGCACAACCGCCTTTTGGCCCAATCTACAACCTATCGCAGATGGAGTTGGCTGAGTTGCGGAAATACATTGACGAGAACCTAGCTAAGAACTTCATTTGTCATTCAAAATCGCCAGTTGGGGGCACCAATCTTATTTGTGAAGAAGAAGGATGGCTCACTACGGATGTGCATGGACTATCGAGGTCTCAACAAGGTGACAAAGAAGAATTGTTATCCATTACCTTTGATCTCTAGTCTTCTGGAACAACTTGGACGTGCAAAGATCTTTACAAAGATTGATCTAAGGGGAGCTTACAATCTTGTGTGAATCAAAGAAGGAGACGAATGGAAGACAGCTTTTCGTATAAGGTATGGTCATTTTGAATATAATGTCATGCCATTTGGTCTTATCAATGCTCCGGCGATTTTTCAACACATAATGAACGATATTTTTTGAGAATATCTAGACGATTTTGTTGTCATTTATCTAGATGATATCTTGATATTTTCTGAGAATGAAGAAAAATATAAGAAGCACGTTCGTTTGGTACTCAAAAAACTACGCGAGCAAGGACTCTACGCCACAATGATCTATTTTAATATAGATCTTTTATTAGACTTTCACAAAATTATATACTCCACATAGTTCTATTAGACTTTCACAAAGTTATATACTCCACAAAGTTCTATTAGACTTTCACAAAGTTATATACTCCACAAACTTCTATTAGACTTTATTGTGGACCTTCACAAACTTCTATTAGATTTCTATTGTGGAGTATATAACTTTATAAAGATTATAATCTTTGTGAAGATCTAATAGAAGTTTGTAAATCTAAGAAAATATTGTATATCTTTCACAGTTTTTGGAATAGCCTTTTACATAATCGCCTCTACTTTCTTGAGATCCATCATCAAATCTTCAATAGATATGATGTATCTCAAAAATTCCATCTTTGGTTGATAAAATATATATTTTTTTAGCTTGGCATACAAACTTGTATCTTATATCTTTTGTAGTACCAATTTGACATACTCCCAATGTTCTTCTAGATTTTTTGAGTAGATCAAGATGTCATCAAGATAGATCACTATAAACTTATCTAGGTGCTCTCTAAAGATGCCATTCATTAAATATTAGAAGATAGCGGGTATATTTGTTAGTCTAAAAGACATGACATTATATTCAAAATATCCATATCTTATCTAAAATGCGATCTTCTATTTGTCTCTTTTTTTGATCTATACCAAGTTATATACTCTACAAAGATCTATTTTAATATAGATCTTGGCTTGGCTGAGTTGTTCCAAAAGTCTCAAAATTAATAGTAGTAGATAACAATTCTTTACCATTATTTTATTCAATCCTTAATAATCAACGCACATACATAAGGAACCATCTTTCTTCTTCACAAAGAGTATAGGTGCACATGTTGGAGACTTAAAATGTCTAATGAAGTTCTTTGCAAGATTTTCATCAATTTAATCTTTTAACACTAAAAGCTTGTTTTGAAAAAGATTGTAAATTGGGCCAAAAGGTGGTTGTGTTCTTTCTTGAAGATCTATAGCACAATCTTATAGTCAATGCTCTGATAATATATCAGTATTTTTTTTTTGAAAAACATCTTCAAATTCACTATATTACATTGAAATACTTACCGATGAAGTCATATCTTCTTTACTTGGAGTTACATAAATAACAAATGGTGTATCTTCTTTGGCTAATTTTATAAAAATCCTTGCTCCAACAAATAAAGCCTTACCAATTCATAACTTTTTATGAAGTTTTCTTGCAAGGATTTCTATTGGAAATGTTATTCTTTGTGACCTCCAATCTATAGATAGATTATGCTTTTTCAACCAAAAAAGTCTAAAAATAATAAGATTTAAAGGAGTCTTAATAATATTAAACACAATTTGGCTATTATGATCTTCAAATGATACTTCTATAGGCGATGTTTCATAGATGATATTAGTAAAGGATAAAGATTGTCCATCTATTACCTCTACATGAACAAGTTTGGATTTTTGTACTAAAAGAATTTTATAAAGCTTAGCAAATACCTCATCTACAAAACAAGCAAATGCCTTCAAATCTAATAAGATAATTATCTCAAGTTTTGGAGGGCCAAAATACAAAGAAATTATAAAATAATGAGCAGGTTGATCAAGCAGAGAAGGATTTAAATAATTTTATAATACTGAACTGTCCAATTACATGGTCTCTATTCTACTTAAATATCTTCATTTTTCTGAATGAATGTATTCTTGATTTTGGTGATATTATTGTATGGCATGAACTTCTATCTGAAAATATATTGGATACTTGGCTGTGGAGAATTTATTTGAAATTCATTGGCTAAACTCCAATAAGTAATTTTTTCTTAAAAAAAAGATAAATATTATAACAATATTACAAAAGAGAAGTTCTATTAATAAACCCTCTTATATTCAAGTAGCTTTGTACAAAACAAGTTCAAATTTCTACAAAAATCCTTTAAAACTTTATTCACCCGCAAAGACTTATTTCTTTTTGACCTTTAGAGTCCAATAACACTTGATCCAATTATTCAATTTCTATAAGATTTCCTTCAAAGTGTAGATAATACTCTTAAGTTTTATTACAAAGTAGAATCAACCATAAATTCATTTTTGATCATCCGATATCTCAAAACCCCTAGTAAGTGCTTAAAACCCTAGCTCAGAGATACTTGAGTACTATTTTTCTTATATCTCAAAAATCCATAATTCTAATGCCACAAATTTTTTGCACATAGTCTTGTGACATAAACATATACACTTTTGAAAATTTTGAGCCAAAAACCTATCAAATTGTCTAAGATATAGCTCAAAATGTAACCACTAATTAAGGAGGGTCACTTACTACCCTTAGCTTACAAGTACTAACTTCAACTCCTAATATCTCCTTCACCTCAGCTTGAATTTCATTATGCTATATATAAAAAATATAGCCAAAAAAGTATTCTTTCTAATCCTAGTCGCCAATCTTCTATTGCTCTCTGTACGCACGAGTTATACTGAAAACAGTGATAGTAGGTATGATTTTGACACCCTAACTTTGAGCGCCTATATCTCTTTCATAAAAAGTCCAAATCATGCAAAATTTGCACCAAAACCATATCCAAAAATCCAAACTTGCTGACCCTAGCCTTTGATGTTCAATTTCTTTTCAAAAAAAAATCCTAATCCCTAATAAACCCTCGGGTAGCCTCCTTGAAGCCCATTGGGCATGATTTTTGGTCAATAGGAATAGAGACTTCTATCATCTATCTCCATTCATTCACATGAATAGCCTAACTATTCCCTTTCACACTAAAAATTCTTTTTTAATCCTTTTTCTTATAAGGTTTATATAATATGTGTTCTAAGCACCAAATAAAATAAGTAAATAAGATCTTAAGGATCACTAATGTCTAAAAAAGGTGACTTAAGATATACAAAAGTTATTATCAATATAAAATCAAATTCAAAATCACAATCAAAAAAAAGAAATGAGATTGTATAAACCTCAATAATAGTCCTATTAAATGAATTCCTTCTAAACTAATAATCTAATTACATCTTATAAACAATAAACTTATTATTATAGCTTTCACTTAACTGTATAGTAAATTATATATTGAATATATATGTATAGATTTTTTACATGATAGTCGAACCACAAGACGACAACGTGTCAATTTTATTTCTTGCATAATTGTCAACCTTGTGGCCTTCTTCACCACAAAATAGGTATACACCTTCTTACATTTGACACTTCTTTTCTTATGGATTAAGAGGTTTAAAGCGTACTATATCAAATTGCATATCTTCTACTTCTGAATGTAAATTCACAATATTTGCCAATGTAATAAGAGTGTATTGGATTGCATGTTATTTTGTTAAAGTCTATGAATGTTGATCTTGGAGACATTAGAATAATTGATTATCACATTTTATAGCTTTGCTAATGGCTTCATTGAGAAATTGTGGATCCATTAGTGATAATAACAAACCCTTTACATCATCTCTTAATCTTAAATAAAATTGATTCATTAAGACTTCTTCATCCCAATTGATATCGCATACTAGTTGCTCAATATTGGATGCATAGATTGCTCCAAAGTATGTCCTTTGATGCAATGCTTGGATTTTAGTTGTTGTCCAACAAGCCTTATTATATTTTCTAAATGTTTCCACAAATGCTTCTATGAAAACTTCAAAATTATTCAAAATTAGTGATTTTTTTTCAAACAAGGAAATAAATCATAATAATATTTCTTTTGCAAGCAAGATGCCAACCAATCCAACTTGTGATTCTTCTATTAGATAAATATCAAATTATAGAACCATTATCAATCGAATTTGGTTGAAAAATCCTCAAAACTTTGAACACGTACCATCATATTTTTCTTGAAGATCAACTCAAGGCTCCTTATATTATTAAATAGATGGATTTTCTTAGCATAGCATAGATAGTATTGTATCTCCAAGTACAAAGGTTGGAAGTGGATATAATCTAGATTCTACTATTTTAGATATTGCATTGTCATGAAGTTTTATAACAATTCCTTCAATCTTTGTAGTCCTAGCAGATAACATAATAAAAGCACTTATAATGGCATCTAATTTGGACTCAAAAGATTTGATCATGCTAATATCTTGACCTCTAGCTATTCTAAGAGAAAATAAAAAAATAAAAAAATAAAAAAGAATCTATAAGACAATATCAGTTTAGAAAAGGATAATCCACAACCTCTAAAACACTTTAAGATTTCCAAGGAGAGAGGTGATCCATTTTCTCACAAGAATAAAGCTCTAATATTGTAATGAAGAAATATCAGTTTACAAGAAGATAATCTGCAACCTCTAAAGTGCTGGTATATTTTTAAAAAGAAGGCTAATCTATTTTTTAACAAGAAGGATTTAACTTTGGTATTTAAGATGAAGGCACTCTTGAAAAATTGTCAAAAAAATAAGAATAGAAGATAAGAGACTTGAACTAGAATAAGGTTTTAAGATGAGACCAATAAGAACTTGAATTAATCAAATGTATATACAAACAATATTAAAAAAGGTGAGCTAGAACTCTAAAAGATGCATTGTCAAAACTGAAGAACTCTTTAGTCTCAATTCTTATATATATCTCTATTTAGGATGCTTCTTGAGCGGCTTCTATTAAATTAAAAAGCTTCTCAAGTAGCTTCTACCAATTAGAAAGCTTCTTAAGCAACTTCTATCAATTAGAAAGCTTCTTGAGCTCCTTCCACTAACTAAGAAGCTTTTTGAGTTACTTTTATCAACTAAGAAGCTTCTCAATCAACTTTTATTAACTCAAGAACCTCTAAAATATTCTAGAAGGTTCTATGAACTTCCAAAGTATATGTCTCTAACAAACACATCCTTAAATATCTTCAAGCAACTTCAAACTTTAGCATTGTCTACAAGAAAACATTCATTTTTTTATTTTGATGGATTTTCTCATAGTAAACATATTTCTAAATTTTAAGATTTCAGGGATGTTGATTTGACATCCTCCAAAGACTCTCATCAAAGTACTAGAAGATTTTATTTTTTACTTACAAAAAAAATTATATTATAAGCCAATAAAAAATAGTCCATTGCCTCTTTTTCATCAATAAAAGCAAAATATGAAGCATTGGCAAAGAAAGCAAAAAAAGCAATTCATCCTTGATATATATTCTAAGAACTAAAAATTGACCAAGTATCAATTATAAATATTTAAATAATTTATTCCAATAATAAAACAATGACAAATATCCAACATATCTCTTCATCCACCAAACTTGATGTATATTTGAAATGTAACAACATTAGCCCTATTAAACTAGCAAAAAATCTTGTGTTTCATATCTAATCAAAACACATTGAATTCTTGTCAAGGACATACTTATCAAAACCTTCTAAAATATTTTAAAAGGTTCCTAAAACTCTCTAGAACCTTCCAAAGTCTTCTAGCATCTTCTTAGTTGGTGGAAGTTGTTTGAGAAGCTCTCTACTTGGTAGAAGCTGCTTAAAAAGCTTCTTAGTTGAAGGAAGTTGCTTGAGAAGCTCCCTAATTGGTAGAAGCTGCTTGAGAAGCTTCCTAGTTAGTGGAAGTTGCTTGAGAAGCTCTCTAGTTGGTGGAAGCTGCTTGAGAAGCTTTCTAGGTAGGAGTATATATTGGAGTCGAGGTTGAAGAGTTCTTTAGTCTTGACAACACATCTCTTGGAGCTCTAGCTCATCTTTCTAGTGTTGTTTTTGGACTCATCTGATTAATCTAGTTCTTGCCAGTTCTTCTTGAACTTCTTTTTTAGACTTCCAGTCTATATTCTATGTCCATGACAGTTTGTCGAGACTATTCTCATCTTAGATATCAGAGCTAGTTCCTTCTTATTGGAGTGTCAATTATCCCTCTTCTGAAAGGTACACTAGTATTTTAGAGGTTGCGAATTATCCTCCTCTAAACTGATATCTTTTCCGTTATAATATTGGAATGTTATTCTTCTTGGAGAGAGTGGATTATCCCTCTTCTTGAAGGTCTTAAGGCATTTTAGAGATTGCGGAGTACCCTTTTATAAACCAATATTTCCTCCTTGTAGAAACAATTACTTCTTTTTTCTTAGAATGGCCAGAGGTCAAGACATTAATATAAGTGAAAGTTTGGAGTCTAAATTGGATGCCATTATGAATGCTCTTGCCACATTATCACAGAGAACTACAGTGATTGAAGGAGCCTTTGCAAGACTTCATAATGATGGAACATCCAAAATAGCACAATTTGGACTTCATCAGTCTCAAGCTTCTACACCAGAAGAAGCAACTTTACCTGTGGTTCAACAAAAACCATTGCTTCTACAATAAAAAGAGCCTTGAATTAGCCTTCCAAACAAGTTTGATGGTACACGCTCCAAGTTTTGAGGTTTTGTCAATCAAATCAAGTTGATAACAATTCTACAACCCAAACGTTATCCAACGAAGGAATCATGTGTTAGATTGGTTGGAACTTTGCTTACGAGACAAGCTCTATCGTGGTTTGTTCCTCTGTTTGAAAAAATATCACCGATTTTGAACAACTTTGAGACTTTTTTAGAGGCATTTATAAAAGCATTTGGTGAGCATGACAAAGCTCAATGGGCTACAACAAAAATTCAGTCTAGACAATATATAAGTCGTCACGGCACAATTATATTGACAAGTAGCCTAAATTCACAATCGGAGCTGGAGGACATGCAGATTGATGCGATACGTGTCAAATCCTTTACTCTAGAAGAAAAGAAGCAGCGTATAGAGGAAGGTTTGTGTTTGTATTGCGGTGGAAAAGGCCATAGAGCTGAAAGCTGTCCTAAGAAGCAAAATAGACATAGCATCAAGATTAAAGGTGCATTTGTTCAAGAAAACAAGGATGCCTGGCCACAATAGGAACCATGCGGCTAGACAAATCAATACTAGGTTCTTCTCTTTCTACTCAACTTATGCATTGTTTTACAATTCTTTTATCTTTTTGCCCTCAAAAATTAAAAACCTTAGCCTTATTAGATTCAAGAGCATCTGTTTATTTCTTAGACCAAGAATTTGCTAAGCGTCACAAAATTCCTCTAGTACAAAAATTCAAGCCTATTCACATAGAAGTAATAAATAGATGACCTTTATTGTCTGGTAGTGTCACCTATGAATCAGAACCTATAGAGGTGACGTTTAAAGACCATAGTAGTTATATTATTTTCAACATTATTAGCACCCCGTCAAATCCTATTATTTTTGGTCTTTCTTGGTTAGAAAAACATAATCCATCTATAGATTGGAAGCTACGAAGGATAACATTTTCTATAGAACAACCTAAGGACAAGCCTCGAAGAAGACCCCAAACCAAAAAGTCCTTATTTATTAGAGTAAGAACATTTCTAAGATCATGCAAGAAAGGCACACCATTGATTATTTATGCGACTCCAGCTAGTGGAGAGCAGAATTCAACAGCAGGTATATCGGAACAATACAAGGATTTTCAAGACATGTTCCAAAAGAAGAATGTTGACATACTACCAGAGCACCAACCATACGATTGTACTATAGAATTATAAGAAAGAGCAGAACTGCCTTTTGGCCCAATCTACAACCTATCGCAGATAGAGTTGGCTGAATCGCGGAAATATATTGACAAGAATCTAGCCAAGAACTTCATTTGTCATTCAAAGTTGCCAACTGGGACACCAATCTTATTTGTGAAGAAGAAGGATGGCTCACTATGGATGTGCATGGACTATTGAGATCTCAACAAGATGACAAAGAAGAATCGCTATCCATTACCTTTGATCTCTAGTCTTCTGGAACAACTTGGATGTGTAAAGATCTTTACAAAGATTAATCTAAGGGGAGCTTACAACCTTGTACAAATCAAAGAAGGAGACGAATAAAAGATAGCTTTTCGTACAAGATATGGTCATTTTGAGTATAATGTCATGCCATTTGGTCTTATCAATGTTCGGACGGTCTTTCAACACATGATGAATGATATTTTGTGAGAGCATCTAGACAATTTTGTTTTCATCTATTTGGATCATATCTTGATATTTTCCAAGAATGAAGAAGAACATGAGAAGCATGTTTGTTTGGTACTCAAAAAACTATGCGAGTGAGGACTCTATGCCAAATTAGAAAAGTACTTATTTCACCAAACTGAAATGGAGTTTTTAGGGTTTGTTGTGACTACAGAAGGCTTGAAGATGGATCCCAAGAAGAGAGAAGCAATTGTATCCTAGGAAGTTCCGAAGATAATTAGAGACGTACAATATTTTCTTGGCTTTGCTAACGTCTATTAGATCTTCATCAAAAATTATTCAATTTAGGTTTGATTTTGTTATTACTTATCGGCTTGGAAAGAAACAAGGGCTATCCAATGCATTATTAAGAAGATCATATCTTACGTTGAAGGTTGGAGAAGCAGCGCTTGATCAATAATATATGACATTATTAAAGCCAGAGCAATTTAAGATTTGTGCTGCTGTTGTGCCAATAGATGTCGACTTCCTCAACCAAATACATGCCGTGACCATTGAAGATTCTATAGCCTTTAATATCAAAGAGTGTATCAATTATGACAAGTTCAACATCAAAGGAGATCTTTTATACTTTGAGGAGCGGCTGTATATCCCAGAAAGGCTAGCATGACTCCGAGTCCTTCAATCTTGTTATGACTTTCTAGCTACGGGATATTTTGGATTCAACAAGACCTTGGAACTCATTTCTCGAGATTTTTGGTAGTCCCAAATGTGGAAGGATGTGAAAGATTTTGTCCTCTCTTGTGACATTTGTTCAAGATCTAAGAACCCTCGGTATCGCCCTTATGGACTTCTACAGCCATTGCCTATTCCGTATCATCCATGGTCTTCAATTTCCATGGACTTTATTACAGACCTACTATTATCAAATTCATTTGACAACATCTTTGTTGTGGTGGATCGGCTTACAAAGATGGCACATTTTATCCCTTGTAAGAAGACATCATCAAGCGAAGACACAGCAAGGCTCTTCCTTGATAATGTATATTGATATCATGGTTTATCAAATGATATTGTGTCGGATCAAAGAACCCAATTTGTATCAAAGTTTTAGAGATCTCTTTTTAAGATATTGAAGGTAGACATCAAGCTTTCTTCGGCATTCTATCCTCAAACTGACGGCCAAACGGAATGGATGAATCAAATTTTGGAATAATATTTACAATGCAGCATCAACTATCAACAAGATGATTGGATTGCATATCTATCGCTAGCCGAGTTTGCATATAACAACACTCTTCATGGATCGACTCAAAAAACACCATTCTTTTCCAACTATGGGTACCATCCAAAGCTTGATCTATTGAATCCATCAGCAAATAACAATCCAACAGTTGAAGGATTGGTGAAGCAGCTATCGGAGCTTCAAACCACATTGAAGCTTCAATTGTGAATTGCCCAAAAGTCTTATAAAACATCTGCGGATAAATTTTGGAATCAGGCACCTAATTTCAAAATTGGAGATAAAATATGGCTGCTTTGACAGAATATCAAGACCAAGCGGCCATATGATAAGTTGGACTATCAGAGATTGGGACCATTTGTTATCCAAAAGCAGATCAATCTTGTGACATACCACCTAGAGTTACCAGCTATTATGAAGGTACACTCTGTCTTTCATGTTTCTCTGTTAGAACCTTATCGAGAATCATCTTTTTCTAGAAGAGTGCAATGTCCGCCACCTAGTATAGAAATTAAAAACCACAAAGAATACGAGGTGGAAAAGATACTAGATTCATAGCAAAGATGGAATAAATTAGAATACTTTGTACATTGGAGCGGCTATGATATTAATGAACAAACATGAGAACCGGTCAAAAATCTTGCCAATGCGTCGCAAAAGGTACACAAATTCCATTGACAATATCCTAATAAATCAAAAATTAGCCATTGATGAAGCATGAAGATGAAGCCTTCTCTATAGAAATGAATAGAAAAGGGATCCAGGTCTTATCAAAATATAACTTATTATATTTTGTAGTATCAAGATACCTAATCTCAAGGTGTATTTAGATATGGCTAGTGGGAATGAAGATACTGCACTAGTGATGCCATCGCAACCAAGTAGTTCACGATGTCGACCTCAACATGAAGAATTAGAAGAATCAAGAAGACATCAAAGAATACCAAGTAGCAAGTCACTCGTAATTGTCTATGAAGCTGAACCAGCTCATGAAGGTAGTGGCGAAACAATATTTTCAGGCCGCTTCCACAATGAAGACACAAAAGTTCAGGTATGGTCTCAAGTGGAAGGTGTTGGTCATTATCGATGGCTACAAGGATCCATGAATCATGTACCTCGTGAACGAAAACTGGAGTATATTGCAGAGACTATGTGCCAAATCTTTGATTTTTTATATTTGTGAGTATACATCTCAAATGGCTTCTCGGAGACCTCGAAGCTAGAGGAGGAGGTGATGTCAAGGACATACTTATCAAAACCTTCTAAAATATTTTAGAAGATTCTTAAAACTCTCTAGAACCTTCTAGAGCCTTCTAATATCTTTTTAGTTGGTGGAAGTTGCTTCAGAAGCTCTTTAATTGGTGGAAGCTGCTTGAAAAGCTTCCTAATTGATAGAAGTTGCGTGAAAAGCTCTCTAGTTGGTGGAAGCTGCTTGAGAAGCTTCTTAGGTAGGAGTATATATTGGAATTAAGGTTGAAGAGTTCTTCAATCTCGACAACACATCTCTTGGAGCTCTAGCTCACCTCTCTTGTGTTATTTTTGTACTCATCTGATTAATCTAATTCTTGCCAGTTCTTCTTGAACTTCTTGTTTAGACTTCCAGTCTATATTCTGCGTCCATGACAATTCTACCACCACTATGTTTAAGAAAGGATTATAAAAGATAATATAAAAGTCTCTTATGTTAGTTTATATAACCAAACTAATGATATCTTTACTAAATCATTAAAGAGATAAGATTTTTAAAAATATAAACTTGGAATAGAAGTAGAATCTTAAAATAATATTAATAATTTATTAATAGGCTAGTTTAGCATCAAATATCAATTTTTAAACTTTATCCAAAACTAATTAGAAAAAATTCTATATGTACCAATGTTTGAAATATCTTATGAATACTTTTTGAATAACCATGTCAAAACATGTTGCAATAAGATCCTTTCTAGTATTATAGCAATAAGACCAAAACTTCTAAGAATAATATATATTTATTTCTAAGACAATCAATTATGTTGAATTATGGTTGCCTAATTTAAATGAGGCTTGTTTTCTCTTATGTTGGAAGTCACTTCCTTCCTTCAATGTCTTTTTCTTCTTGTTGTAGTATCTTATAACATTTAGGTACAAAAATTCCAACTATGAGGAACTATAATTCAGATTACGACTTCTTTCAGACTACATCTTATGAATCTAGGTTCCAATATCTAGGATCCACCTTATCAATTGTCTCCAACCAATGTATTTGATTTATCTTTGTTTTTTTTTAAGAGACAAGCTTGAAATATCCTTAATCCACCTTACTTGGATCATAGGTTGTGGTGGTAGATAGACTACTCTCCAATTATTATCTCTTTCTATCTTTATCTAACTTGTTCTTTTTTCAAACTCGCCTGCTTTGCTTTATCAAAACTTTTCTTCTAAACTTTTTGATAAATATTGTGTAGACACTAAAATACCTTCACAATTTCAAAAGAAATGAGTGTGTATTCCTTCTTTTTAAAACATATCATATAAGGTACTACAACAATAATGTCATTTTAAATTTTGACTTCTAAATTATGGTTGGAACTAATTCAAAGTGTTAAATTGAGGGCTTTGTGACAAAATCAAGAGCTCTTTAAAAAGATGTTAGTAATGCAATTAACTAAAGATATTTCATCGACTCTATTTCTTACTTTATCAAGACTTCATACCTTTTATATTCCTCATCTCAGCATACTTTAAAAGTACATCAAAATTTCTATGCCTAGTATAATCATCAAGAGTTTTAAACAACTCTACTTCTTATTTCATCAAGATTTCATATCTCCTATATTCTTCATCTTGACATTCTTCAAAAGGAAGGCTGTAATTCTATCTTATATTTAAATGCTTTTTAATCATTGGATTTTACAATATCAAGACCATTTCAAGATTTCTTTTAGTAATGCTTCTTATTTCATCAAAACTTCATATCTCCCATATCTTCTATTTTGATATTCTTCAAAAGTACACTAAAGCATAAGTGGTATAATTCCTTTCGTCTTTCCTACTCCTTGGCTACATAGTTATGTTAATCTTTCAACACTTTGAAGAATATCAACCAACAAGAAAAGCATTTTTGTGTTCTAATATGACTATAGGATGAAAGAGCAAAAAATAACATATATTATCGAGGATCTTAATTGAAGACATAGTAATAAAATTATTTTAGAAAATATAGGTAAAAATAAGAAGGTAATAAAAGTATTTAGTATTAATATTAATTTTTATAAAAATAGCTTCTATTTATCTTATAGGGCCATAAATAAGATAAAATAAGATAGATTAATAAGAATAATACTATAGATATCTTTAGATCAAAGAAAAGGATAATTTTCAATAAAAATTATCTAAAAAAATCTTGGATTGATATCCAAAAAAGGCTAATTATGAATCAAGGTCAAAATCAGATCTCAAGGCACAAAACTATGTGCTTATAGTAGATAGAAGGTTCTTTTGTTGAATAAAGAGTAAGATTAGAAAGAAAACTTAATAGAATTTTTTTAGATATTAATTTTAAGATATTTGAGTTTGTAATGATTTTGTAAAAGCTTGGCAAAGTCAAAGTTCAATTTGCATAACTTTGATTGTTAAAAAATAAAGTAGATTAATATTTTGAAAAATTTTATAAATATTATAGCAAAACATACTAATAAAAATTTATAGATTTGTAAATATAATTTTATTGAATATTTATTATAAATTTTAGCTTAATCAAATAATTAGATCAAAGGTTTTTTTTTTTTTTTTTTTTTTTATAATTGAGCTTGGATCTTAGAAATTAGATTTTGAAGATTAATGAGGATTTTGGTAATTTTAAGCAATTTATTAATTAGATTAGATTGGTTCTTTTTAAAGTTGATAGTTGACTTAATTTTTAATATTTTTGTAAAGTTTTAGAACATGTGAATGGTGCAAAAAAGAGCTATTGATACTAGAAAATTGATAATAAGATTGAAAAAAGAGAACAACCAACATCCAAATAGATTAGGAGCTTTTCTTCCATTTTGTAAATTTGAAGGAATTCCTTTACTTGGCATCACACCATCTCTTCATTTTTTACACCAAGTTCTTCTTTATTATATATATCATCCATTTTAATATAATTATCTTCTTTAAAGTCATTGATATTTCCAATATGATCCTCCACATTTATTTCTCCATCTTGTCTTTTAAAAACCTTCACTTGCTTCCCAGTAATAGGTATTTTCAACCTTGTACCATCCAATTCCTTCAATGAATACATGACATTGTCATAGATTGTTATTACTACATACAATCTTAACCAATATTTTAAAAACTTCCGTAAAGTACTGTGCTAGTTATCCAAACTGTTATCATAAATAAGTATCCAATCACCTTCTTCAATTGCTCTAGGCTTCAATCAATGTTTTTTTATCAAATCAAACCTTATTCTTTAGCCTTACTTCTTGTAATCGTTTTAATACTAACTCTACATCTTCTGATCTTTGTTCAAGTTGCCAAATTCTAATAATTAACAAATCTTCTCTTATTAATCCATCTTCCGAAGGTAGCATATTCTAAGTTTGCATATATTCTTCAATTGACATAATAGATTTTTAACTTATTATGAGTTCCATTGGCATATATCTTGTCATTGAAATATATGTTGTTTGATCATTTTATAATGCATAAGATAGAAGTCACAACCATTCTCTTACTCTTCCATTACAAGCTTTAACTAAGGCTTTTACAATTGGTAGATGTCCATGTTTATTCTTTGCATTCCTTTCTAGATTATAAGGAATATTCAATAATAATTTAATTGCGCATCTCTTAAAGAATTCACGAGCTTTATGTGCATCTAATTCTCTACAATCTACAGTGATCTTTTTTACACATCCATAGCGATAAATAACATCCTCAAATAAAAACTTGCAGATTCCTTTTGTAGACTTTGTTTTTAATATCCCGCCTTCCACTTGGTTTGATAAATCTTTACAAGTCAAAACTAAATACTTCATTTGTTATAATCCCATTGGCATAATACTCAAATCCACAACCCATTTAAAATGAATAGCTAAAGGATATGTTAGATGTAGACCATCTTGATGACGTATATTTAAATACATTTGACAAGTTATACAAGATTCTATATATGAGTCACATCTTGATATATATTCTTCCACCAATATCATTCCTTCAATTTAGCAAAAGTAGTCTAAATTCCTCTATGTCCCGCCTATAGACTATCATAAAATTCTTTGAGTAGTTTTTATTGATCTTCTTTGATACCTACTACTTATTGCGGCATTCTAATGTTTGATTTTGGCCTCTTCTATACAAATCCTCCTTGTAATCTGAACTTGTATACCTTTTTCCTAATTTGTTTAAATTTTTCAATAAACCAATCAATATACTTAGTTAATGTGCTCAAATAATGTCCAATATCTAATAACTCTCTTTCATAATTTTCTTCATAAAATGATATATCTTCCTTGTTCAATTATGAAATTGAATAAAACTTTGTATCCACATCATCAATATCTTCAATCATCTCATCTTCTCCATCATACTTTGCTCAAGATAATATATCTGCTACTAGATTGTCTTTTCTCACAACATATCTAAATTCTAGATTTAATGACTTGATATAAGCAATTCACCTCAACATTGTAATACTTGGTGTTGTATAATTAATAATCATCCTAAATAAAGGCAAACAATCTGTTTCAATTTTCACCATTGCCCTAATTAAGTAATCTTTTTTAGCTTTCATAGCTGAAACAACTCCCCATAATTCTCTTTTTACTTGTAAATATGCACGTTGGCGAGTATTTAGAACCTTAGCTCTAAATTGAACTGCAAATCTATGTCCATTTGAATCATCTTGACCTATGATCCATCCAATAGCAATTGAACTAGTATCCACTATAAGAATTATTGGACTATTGCATTTATAATTAATTTTTTTCAATATTAAAAAAAATGTCAATAAATCCTTCAATCTTTTCTTTGCTTTGATATATTTTTTTCTCATTTAAATCTATAATTCGTGTAGAATAATTCATACAATGGATCTACTATGTGAACATAGTGAGGAATCCAAATATGATAAAATATACATGCACCCAAAAACCTTCGCACCTCTATTAAAGAACTGTAATCTTTTTTTATTCTTCTAATTACATCAATCTTAGTTGGATATGATTTTCTTTTATAAAATCTACATAAATGTCCAATAATTACAACTTCTTGTATTCCAAATATAGATTTTGCATCCGATAATATAAGATGAATTTCTTCAAGCTAAGTCAATATCTTTTCACAATCTTATATATGATTAATAACATACTTGTAACATCCTCTCTTATCTAAAGTTTCATCCTTGTTTTCTTCTTTGCACCCTTTTATAAGAACATCATCTAGAAAAAACATAGTCTTCTTAAGAATAAAATCTCTCAACATCCTATTCATCCCATTCATCATATATGCTACTGAATTGGTAGCATCTTAAAAAGAGTATACATTCTAACTAGTCCAAGTGGTGTTCTCATCGTTGTCATGTCTTTATTATCTATTGCAAGTTGAAATTGGTCATAGCCTGAATACAAATCAGCTATTAAATAGATTGATCTTCTTGCAAATATTTCAGCAAATTCATCCACTATTGGTCTAATTTCTATATTCTTCATAATCATTACATTTATCTTATATTTTATTTCAATCATAATCTCTGGTGCTCAAAAAGATTTAAGTATAGAATAAAATTTTCTTGAATGAATTTGCACAATTTTATTATCATATCTTAATCCAAATAATGCAATCAATTCCAAAGAATCTTCCAATCTATTTTCTTTATAAACAACAAAAATCCTTTCATCATTCTCTAATGTCTCCAATTCACATAATTCTTTCTCAATATTAAATAGTCTCTTTCTTTCTTTTCTTTTTAAATTTGTAATTTTCTTATATAATATACTTTTATTTTAAAAATATCAATAAAACTTATATCAAAGGCACCTACATCTTGCGGGAATATCTTCTCTTCTATACTTCCATAATCTTGCTTTATTCTCACATACATGTGTATCAATAGCATGATTTGATCCAGTTTCATCCATTAATTGCCTCTTCTGCTTAATACTATTAATAATGACATCATAAAATTCTTTCTTTGCAATATCCAAAATCTCCTTGAATATAAATTCAACTTTAGCATTGAGTACACATTTTTCAAGCACCGCCTTTAAATTTATTGCTACTTCAATATTAGAGAGAAGTTTGTAAGTCGCTGATTTATCATTTTTTTCTAAGTCCTTTGATTTTTTCTTTAATGATATTGAGGCATCTTTTGTTGATAACTCTTGTAAAGCCATCTCATGAGCCTTATCTCCTAAAGTCTGCCTCTTGGAAGAATTTTGTTCTCTTATCTCATTAGAATTATGTTATCTCTTTTCTTCTATCAAGGCTTCATATTGGCTCTTAGCAATATAGGCATACACTAACTAAGCTTCTACATATCTTTGCTTAAAATTAGCTTTTGAATTCATTATAGAAGTCTTCTCCTTAAGCCTTGCAAGTTTAATTTAAAGATCCCTCATTATGTGTATAAATTCTTCAATTCCTATATCTTCTTTTTTTTATGTAGTTGTTGAAGGTTGGACAATAGATATTATTGATCATGAAGTAGGCACTTGAATTTTAGGTACTTGCATCATTCTTTGAATACCAATCCTATTCCCTTTTTTTTCTCTTTTTGTAAGCAATTCTACTGCATCTTCAATTTCTTTCTATTTTGTTGTCAACCCTTCATCCTCTTTTTTATCTTCAAGAAGAATTTCTAACCTTTTTTGCAATTCTCCATCAACTGCTTGAAGAAATAAATCAACCTTGTTTGATCCCAAGATTATTTTTTCCACTTTCAATAACCGAGAATATTGCCTTTGAAACTCCTTTAATAATTCAATAGCTTGTAATTTTTTATTAAGGCACTCAATTCATTCCAAAAATGATTTTTTAGTGATCCAATCAAAGCCTTCCAAAAAACATTCATTTCTCAATACGTGAGAGAATGTCTTCCAAGAATTTCTAAATTATTCCATAATTGATTTTATATATTTTCTTATCTCCGGCATCATAGCAAGCTCTAATAATAAAATCATATCCTTTTTAGAAACTCAATTCAATTCTATTTTCTACAAATAACATCTTAAATATTTAAAAATATCCCTTCTATCAAATAAGTCGATCTTATTAACCATTGCTTACAATGCTTTAATTGCCAAAGCCTTGCTATGATCATCGCCCTGTTATTATTGCATGAACAATGTAAATGCTTAAAACATATTTGCAGTGTTTGGATCTAGATACATACCTTGTCTATCAAAAGAAAATCCACTTGAAGCTTTACTTGAAGATCCACTTGAAGCACCATCCAAAGCTCCATCAAAAACTCTAAATTCAACATTCTTGCCTTCTTGCACCATTAATTTTAAATAATCACAAAAAAAATCTAATACCTTCTATCCCAAACTTTTATGTTGGATTCACCACTTATGACGTATTATGTGTTGTCTTGTTTGAGAATGGGCTGGGCATCTTGTTGTAGAGGGTGAGGTTGCAATTCATAAATGTTTAAGAATCCTTAATAGGTTTCATCCATACAAGAAGAATATGATTTGGATTTCAATTTAAGAATGCTCAAGTTAATACAAAGTGCTTAAAAATACTCTTCTTGATAACTTCAATTACATATAAAATCCAATTGCTTTATTACTTGTCACAATCAAGCAACTTTGATTTCTCTTTACAAGTCCTAACCTTAATTAGTGAACTTCAATAAGCTATAACTTTTAATTTGACTATCAATTTGATATGAAATTTTGCATACAAATATAAATATAAGTCTTCTATATGTTTAAAAAGTTTTAGCACAAATCAACTTATAAATTGTCAAAAATTAACCAAAAATTACAGATATGTCATTTGATTGCCAACTTGGAGGTTGATACAGATATCCCAATAGTAATTTCTCCTTGTCCAATTGTTAACTTCAGCTAAAATTTGGTGTATAGCTTGTCCTTGAAGTCTTCTAATATTATGCCAAATTTCACTTTGATTCAATTAATAGATCTTTAGATATTATACAAACCCTAATCTTTTCTAAATTTCCAATTTCTAGTATTTTTTTGTATTAAAGATCAAATAAATCCCGATTGCACTATTAGATTGTTACAAATTTTTATTTAGTCTTAGCTCACTTAATCATCTACACATTCTCAAATTTTTAAGTATAGATGTTACTTCAATTACACAAAATAGCTGAAAATATTGGTCTTAACTTTATTATATAAAAACTTAATCTTCAATACAAATCCTAATTTTAAATAGCGATTGCTAAGTCCTTCCAAATCTTACAGAAACAAGTCTAACACCCTTGGAACCAACTTAAAGCTAACTCTCCAATTCTAATTGTTGATCTCTAAATGACTAAATATCTTACCCTTGGTGGTTGTTTTTGTGGCTAGAGGTCAGATTTTGACCCTATCCCATATACACTCAATCCCCAAGTATCAATCCAATTTATTCTAAGGATTTTTAAGCTTGATTCTATCCTCAACTTAATCCTAGTATCAACCATATTAATTATTTGTCTTTTCTATCCTATTTTTATTAATTTATGGCTTTTTAAAAGTAACAAAAGAGTTTTTACAACCTAGAAGAAAAATTTAATAACTAACTTTTATCTATTAGCTATTAAAATAAGAAAATAATCTAAGATGCTTTTATAAATCTTTTCTTAAGTATCTTGAGTTTCTATTGAACCAAGATAATTAAATATTAAGTAGAAATCATTCTTGTTTATATTTTTCACCACATAAATGTGTTACAACACAACAACGTTAATACAATGTGATTAATTTTTTACTTATTATTAACTTTGAATGTAAGTTATTTTTTTCTAAAAATATTCATTTTAATTTTTTAGTGTCTTTTAGCTATATATTTATTATTGTATAAAACTCTATCATTCTATTTATCAAGTATAATATTAAAATTTTAACTTTTTAAAAATAAAAAAAATCATATTACAAATAAAAATCATAATTGATTAAAAAATGGATTTTATTGAATAGAAAAATATACCATATTATTATATAAAAATTTCACTAATGACAAGATAGTAATCTAATTATCTTGATAATACTTGATAATGCATTACAAATATTATATGAATTCTAAAAATTCATTGCATGAAATCATACATAGCTTTAATACCAAGGTATTTTATTAATATGATGACTTTGAACTAAAAAATTAGAATCTCATAAATAAACAAGATTAATTGATTTTTAATATGTTTTTTTATTTTAATATTAAATTAAATATGTATTAAAGATGCACTTTGAATAAATAAGAGAACACTTTATATTAGACCTCTAAATTCTAAAATCATCTAATTATAAGCTACCTACAAGAAGTATACAAATTTAATTTAAATCCTTTTTAATACCATATATTAATTAGAATTCATTAATTATAACTATTGTGGAGAGATTTAAAAGATTTATTTATTTAATAAAAATTTTAAAATTATTTTATTTTTTAACCATTATAAATTACTTAAATAAATAAATTTAAAGATATACCAACCATATTTTTACAATTAAATAACCATTAAATCTTTCATGCCACAAAATATTGTATCTATTGTCTTTAAGTTAATGCAATCATTAAAATGAAGTTCTTGTAGAAATATCAAGTGATCAAATTTTCTTGGTACCACCTTCAATTACTCACAACCACTCATGGACAAATAAGTGAGTGTTATCAATCCATCAAATATATCACTTTTTATTCTCATTTGTTTATAATTTTTTTTTTAATTTTTTTAATTTTAATAATATGCTTAATTTTCTAAATATGGTAATTATATTCTCATAATTTTTAAACCATAGTTTTTTTAAAGCTTTTATGCTATTAAACCTTGCATGTATTTTTTGAAGTCTCATACAATTGTCTAATATGAGTACTTCTAAGAATCACAAATTTTCAAAGCCTTGCAATATTTCAAGAAAATTTTTATAACCTACTAAATCAATTTTAATTAAAGAATATTTTGAATGTATAATATTTCTTAATTCTTTTATATTTTTATAATATTTCAAATTTAATAATTTTAAAATATTCATATATGTGACCATACTAATTGTACTTGATAAGTTTGTGTATCCTTTCAAACAAAGATCTTCTAATTCCATTTTTTTTCTTCCAAGAAAATCCAAATTTTCAAGCTTTAATCACCTCTATGGACCCTTTGATCAAATATGATATATTGCAACATCTATCTTAAGAGGCATGCATAGCAAATACTTCCATGGATTTACTTCCATTAAATAAAATTAATTCTATCTTATCTTCTTCACTTATAAGATTTTTTAGAATATTCTATTTATAACTAATAGCTATTAATTTGCTTCCTTCCATATTGAATATAGAAATATCCACTAGTTCACTTGTTTAAAAGTATAAACTTTAAGGATTTGTCATTAAATAATAAGTGTGAAAGGGTTTTATCTTCTTTCTCTATGCCAATTGAGAACTTTCCAACATCATTTGATTCAAAATTATAACCACAATATAACACCTTTATGATATTTGGATGATTTAACCTTGATAAAATATAAGCTTCTTTTTCAACAATGCTAATTGCATTATTATCCTCAAATAATATTATTTTAGTGACACTTTTGAAACCTAACCATGTTGACTAAAATACATCCACTATTATATCCTTCTTTAAAGTTTTGGAAACTAATCCATATATTGAATAAACAAACTTTGAAGGAAATTTTATTGTATCCAATGCACCACTTTCAAATTGATGGATGCAACTTTGCCATTATAATATATAATTGATTAGCTTAAAGTCATTTGAATCATGTGATATCTCTTTTGCTTTGTCATACAATCTTTTATACAATTTTTTTCATCTTGCTCTACTTCTTCCAAATCACATAGATCAAATTGGTTGTGTCTTACAAGCTCCAAGTTTCTACATAACTTTCTCTTTGTAACAACATCATAATCCATATCACAAAACCACTTCAATTCTAAGAGTATTTCTCTAAACAATTATCTAATATTGGCTGTAAAATATGAACATTGATCCAACAATGTCTTTGACTTCTTACCATCATTATTCTAAATTGAGCAACTAATTTTTATATTGCTTTATATTAAAAGAATTCTTTTTTTTTTAATGTCTTCAAATCCTAATGCTAAGAATCCCATGCTCAAAGAAATCTCCATGTGTTCCAATAAATTGACACAATTATATTTGTATGTGTATACACAATAAATTATTCATTAATATCCAAAAATCTACAATATGATTTAGATTATTTGTTACACCTTGTTAAAATCTCTAAGTTATAATTTTGTAATACAAAACTAATAAAAAAAATTATATAAAAAGATTCAAGATTTATATTTTAATACTACATAGACAACTTGCATCAAATTTATACAAATACATATATTTTCTAATATTGAACATAGCACTCTATAGTCTATGTCTTTAAAATAAGATAAATCTTACATTATTATGGATGTAAGTTAAAACAAGTATTGTAAATCTAATGGTAAAATCAGAATTGAGAACCTCTTCTTAAGCATTTACACATCAAGTCCAATTTAGGATTATTTTATTTTATTTTATTTTATTTTACCACATTGTAGTTTCTATTATTTTTGTATACTTTATATTATCTTTTTATCTTTTTTTACTTCTTATCTACAATTAAAAATATCTAGAATCAAGAAAAAGTTAAAAGCCAACTTGAGATTAAGTAAATAATGCAAACACTTGAATTCAGTGTGAACCAATATTATTGATAATAGTAATATTATTTTTACTAAAAATAGATGCACCATATATTTTATTTCACACTCTTAATTAATATGGCATTTAATATTGTAGTTATTATTATGATTTTTTATTTTTAGAAATTACTTGTTGATTGTAAGATTTCACATTTAACGTATTTTCTTTTATTTAGTTTGTATGACATGAATTTATTAGAAAGAGTAATTATTATGGCGTTGATGTTTGTATGGTCTATGCAGGAAGATTGTTGTGTTGTTGGTCACACGTGGACAAGTAGTGCAATCTCTGAATACAATCAAAAATATCAAAAATGTATTTTGTAATTTTTTTTAATATCTCAATAAAAAAAAATATATGTGAATTTTATTAAAGTAGCAAATTATTCATGATGAAAGAGTAATTTTACTACCTCTTAAAATTCAATTTTGATTGGAAATATTTTTATAAAAATTCAGGTTTTAAAAATAAAAAGTAAGAACCTGTTTTTGATATATATATATATATATATATTACATACACACATTTTTTGCGTTTAAGAATGAATAATCTTTTGAATGATAAGTAGTTCAATCATGTTCTTTCAAGATCTTTTCAAAAGGCATTTGTAATATGTCATCCACAAAAACCTTTGAATTTATCCTCACTGAAAGATTGTCAACATAAAAATGATAAATATATTTATAACCTTAAAATTACCCAAAAAGTTAATGCACATTCACTTTAGTCTAATTAAAGTTACCAAAAAAAGTCTTTAAAATTAAAAAGTCATTCAAAATTAAGAAGCTATGTCAAAAAGTAATTCTGATTATAATTATGTCAGAATTTAATCGCACAAATGGTGTCAGTAACATATAAAAAGAATGTAAGGACAACTTGGACTTTTCTATTTTTGATTTGATAGTATCAGTAATTAATTAATTAAAATTAATTTACTTTTATTTATCAAGAATCAAACATAATTGTATAGAATAAATATGAAACTTAAAAGATCAAAACACATGAAACTTTGAATTTTTTTTTTGAGATTAAAACAGGATAGTGTTTAACAGGAGCCTTGCTTTTAAGATTATGTTCACATACATATTACAAATAAGTTGAATAGATGATATATAAAAAAGTTATATTGACCTTTAGATAATTTTAATGCATTGAGAATGACATATATACTACAACAAAAAGGTGCCAATTGAATCCCATAAACATAAGTAAATAAAACAACCCATTATCAAATACAAAAATATAAGTTAGGATAAAAATGAAATGTATGAATATATCATAGTGATTACCCGAGTTTGATTTTCTGTTTGATTTGTTCACAATATTTGATGGAGAATCTGTAAGCATATTACTTGGGATTACTTTCAATAGCTTTAAATGTTGAAATAGTTTTCTGGTTCATAAATATAATACAGATTTAAGTGTTGTTTTATACAAAATTTTAAAATTTTAAAATAAAATATTGGATATTGGCATATTAGACATTAAAAGAATCAAGTAAAGCTTAGTTTGAGCTCTTCAAATTATAAATACAACATTGAAATTGTTCATATATATATATACACATTCTTTTAAATGGTTTGATATTTTAGTAAATTTTATAATATTTTTTAAAATAATACATATAATAAAATATTTAAGTAATTTTTAACAAGTACTCAATATCAATACTATAAAGTTAATATTAAAATATGAATGAAGTTTTTAATATTAAAGTTTCCTTCTAAATCTATTTTGTTGTTTCATTTGTAAATGACAACATTACACTGTCTATGTTTAAACTGATTATGTTAAAATCAGATTTTGAAATTTTAAAACTGTTTTTTTATAGCTGATTATAAAGTTGTTGCAATTAGTACTGTTCAATATACTACAACATACATGAGTAATTTTTGTAGTTTATTTGAAGCAGTAATTGATTTGTTTAATTTTGATTTTTTGGTTGGAATTAGATCACCTCTGCATTCAATAAATTTTATACATTTATTTCCTATAGAATTTAATGAAGTAGTTTTATTAACAATAGCATATTAAAATTATTATTTTTTATCATGAACGTTTTGCAAGTTTGAACTTTCTTTGAGCCATACTGGGTCAATGAAAAAAATGAATTTACTAGATTATAAATTTGTGTAAAATTGAATGAATATTACAAGCATAATATATTATATAATAAAAATAATCATAATGAGTAATTTTAATGTTATGAAAATACAATAATTTCATCAGTCATAAAATATATATATATATATATATATATATCAAAAAAATATTTACTACAATTTATTTTAAAAAATAAATATCATTATATTTCACGTAGAACTTTAATATGGAATTCTATTGCAGATTGATTTGTGCAACATGGATTAAAAAAAAAATTCAATGTTTGTAAATTTTTGTTTAAAATAAAGTAATAAAGAACAATTTACTGATATTTATCAGAAACTGTGTGAAAGTTTGTTTGATTCAACTTACTTGACATATTGCTTTTCATTAAAACATGCTGCATTTCTATCCGATAGAATGCTTTCAAGACAACTTTGTAAAAAATTTACCACTTGTTTCTTATTTTTAATTCTTGTCTGCAAAGTTTCAGTTTTAATATGAATGCAGTTGATAAAATGACTGCAAACAAATATTAAAATAAAATTCCATATTATGGAAGAAATTCCATATTTTTAAAAGTAAACTGATTATGACAAGAAATAATATTTAGTATACATCTCTCATATGTTTTAATTATTTTAATTTAGTTTTTATATGCTATTTACGTAATGACATATTTATTATTTTAGATTATATATATATATATATACCATAAAATAAATAACTCACCAAAATATTTCGATTTTGTAAAGATTGTGTGTTTTTTATGTGCATCAATTCTTTTTCTACATTAATGGCATTGTTTTGTTTTTCTTTCTTGATCTCTGTAATAATATCAAACCAGAAAACTAATTTTGTCATGCAAGTTACTTATATTCTATTTTCAGAAAAAATGATTTTATTCCATACTCCATATAATAAATTTCATTATTTATGCATGCATGTTTGTGAGTATGCATAGTTCCTTTTCTTATACAACTGTTCCAGAAGAATAAATAACACTTTGCTTAATCTAGAAAGTTAAATATTATGAAACATTTCAAATGCAACTTTGATAATGTGAAATAGTTTTATATAAATATTTTAAAACCTTGATGTTTTATTTAATTAGTTATTAGAAATTTTGTAATTATATTTTTACTGAACTTTTGAATGGATCACAAACCAAAATTCGTAATATATTAACATTTGATTGAATATCATACCTTGAAGTTTATAAACTAATACTCGAATGGTTTGTTGATATATATAATTTTTGCATATCACATCTTCCTCTGACTTTACACCCAATTCCAATCAAAATTATTATTGTCTGTTTTTTTTTTTTTTTTTTTTTTTTTTAGTAAAAAAATTATCATTCATTATGGTCTTAAAAAAATGATATCTTAGAAATAAGAGTGTTATTTCTAAGATATCATGAAATATCATATTTCTATTATTATTATTTTTTGTTGAAGCAGTTGAAAAATATTATCTAATAGATGAAGTTTTGTATACCAAACTCATAATTATATATAAACATATACATAAAGTGTAAAAATTATGTATTACTTCTTTAATTAATTGGAGAGAGCGAGAAACTTCAGACTTTTCTTTATCTAGATTTTCATTGTACTGAAACAGAATTTGTGTTTGATGCATGTGATATGCCACCTCAGCTTTTAATTGTTCATTTTCCACAATAGTCATTTTTGTTTTCTAATATTAAAAGTTAAGTTGATTATTAAGAACTTCATGTGGATATAGTACATATTCTATTATTAACAATATTTGCTTAATAGATGTATTGATATACTTTCATCAAATAACATATTAAACAAACACTTGATAACCTTTCTCATTTGATTCTTTTTAATTGTAAAATCATTCAAAGTTCATGACAAAATTAATGATGATTTAAGGCATTCCAGTTTTAAAATATTTTTTCATGAATAATCATTTAAAAAATACTTAAATTGTGACCAATCAATCAGCTAAACAAACTTCATTAGTTCAATAAATAACACTTCTTCAGTACTATTATTATGCTGATGTTACTTGCAAACTTTAGTAATATAATTCATTAGAATTGATATGAATGTATGAGTATAGAGTTGAATGTATAATTCACCCAACAAAAAAAAAAAAATAAAAAAAAAAAAATTACAGTATGAAGTTGGTCTTGAAGACTATCAGAATAGCTTTTTTTTGTTTCTTCCACTCGAAGTATGATTTCTTTTTTAAGACGCTCTTTCTCTTGCACTGATACTCTTTCAACATCACTAATTGCCTCGGCATGATCCCTTTGCTCCTTCAATAATTGTTCTTTTAACCTACATAATACAAATTCTACCATGGAATAAAAAGCACACATGTGAACCATGAGGGGAAGATTGCTACGTAACTTGATTATAAAAAGCAACATTACAATAAACTGGGTTGAAAACAATTAATTTTTTCACAATGTCATTTGTAATAAAATCATTTCGTATACAAAAAAAAAACAAAAAAAAAAAAAAAAAAAAAAAAAAAAAAAACTACTGAGTATTTAATTTCCATTTTCAAATGTTTATCCCAAAATATAAATGTAAGTTTTATACTTTTGAATGGAGTTAACTGTAATCTTCTTACATTGTCTTTACAAAATGGCATTAACTTTGTACAAAATAAACGATTTATATATGACCTTATGTGAATTTTATGTTATATGGAGTATTATGAGTTTATTAAATATATTTAAAAAGGATGAAATATTTCTTTAAGTGTTATATTATGATAATATACACATACGTTGCATTTTCATTTTCAATGGCTTCTTTTTTGACAGCGAAATCGGTGAGTTCTCTTAATCTCACTTGTACAGCATCTAATTTCAACTTCATATTATTCAATTGAAATTCATGGTTACTTGCCAGTTCTACCATTTCCTCATTCTTGCGACCAATCGTCTCTTTTTTACTTCTTTCTGATGAATCAAGAGCAACCTCTAATTCTTTAATTTTTAATTCTTTATTATTTCCTTCACTGATTCCATAAGCCAACATTTACAAATCTTCAAAAAAAAAGTTTTATTTTTATTTCTATTGATATGATAATAATAATAACATAAGCCACTTTTAAATGTTAAATCACACTGAAAGGAGTTAACACACATTATCATTTCAATCAACAAAATACAATCCACCAGTTTGAAATACTTACAAGAGGCATAAACAATTATTTTTTGTAGTCAATAAAAAAAAGAAAAAAAGTTAAACTAAATAAAAACTCATAAAACACAATTCAAACTTACATATTACATCTTAAAATGTAAGATTTATCTTTTATACTATTTGTGATATAATTTGCAAAAACAGCCAATGTTATATAAGATCAATGCTAATTGAGAATGCTGAGAGTGGCATGGCAAAGCAGCATGAGAGGAGCGAAGGAGAAGGGGGGAAGGAGGGGAAGCACCTGGTGAGGAATGCGATGATCTCGGTCAAGGAGGCAATCTTGTCTCTGGATGCAATGCTCAGCTTTTCCATGTTGCTCAGAATGTATGAGGATCTCTCTTCAAGCCGCTGCATCTTGTCTCGAATGGTTATTACCTCAAAATCTTTCGCAAGCATGGCAGCTTTGAGCATATCCACCTCATCCGTGCCACCGGCTTTAGCATCTTTCGCCATTTTATAGGTCTTGCTGGTGTGGTGTCCTGTACTCTCAACAAGTTCCTGAACAGCAACTGGAATTATTAAGTCCTACGCAACGATCTCAAACTTCCATGCAGGAATCCGGATCTAAGTCGTCTAGTGCATATACAACGGTTCCAAGAATTAATCCTGTTGCGACATTAAGTACAATTCGTTGGTATCATGTGTGGCAATTTTGTAATACTGAGTTGCATCTGACGTGAAACGTTGCTGGTGATACAGGATCTATAAACATACTGAAGAAAAACGAATTTCTCCAGCATTCCCAGCACGTTATACCTTGATAATGAAATCTACAAACACTACTCGTTGTCCCTTGGTGAGCCATTCAACACGCATTATCCCCCGTTTTTTTTTACTTATATTAAGAGGAAAAATAAAGACCATCAATTAACAGGGTCGTAATTTATTAGTAAACGTACAAACGTACTACAGTTTGTTCGAATTTTGGCTCCCCAAAATGTCCAACCTATTTACAATTCGGGCGTAAAACCCTCTCGCATAAAACCCAACAAGGAACTCACTTTGACACACAGGACCCCAAAACCTGGCAATGGCACCCACAAAACAGATACATTCGACACTAGAGAGGTGACTGTGATTGGTGCCTGCTTTTAATTTAGGCCGAGGAGACGCAACTCCTGTGCCGAGAGCGGGCTCGACCTACAGATAAAGAGAATGCGAATGCAGCCTGGGCGAATGCGGACGCTTGCGGAAGGCCAAGATAGGGCGAGGAAAGGAGAAGACGAGAGAATGTGAAGCAATAAGTGAAAAGGGCAGCGAGGGTGTAGGCAAGAGTTAGGAGGGGGAGAAAGAACAGAGAATTGGAAGAGAGGGAGGGAGAGAGGGGATTGGTGTGGTGTAGTGGGAAGACAGTGAGGGAGAGGTGATGAGAGAGAGAGAGAGAGAGAGGGGTGGGTTTAAGGGTGAAGAGGTGCGTGCAGGCAGGAGTCTGCCCTTCTCTCCTCTCCTCTGCTTTCCTCTGCTCTTCTCTTCCTTTTTGATTGAGGAGGAAAGTGGGGGGATGAGGGAATGCGCTCCCCTCCCTCCCTCCTCCTGCCAAGTCTCTCCCTGCTTCCCTCTCTGTCTCTGTGTGTGTGTGTGTCTCTCTGTCGCATTCCTTGGGTTGTGCGACAACACTCACCAGTGAGACGTCCTCCCTGGTCACCCAACAAAGACCAGGAGGAGGAAAAGGAAAAACAGAGTTGTACACGAGACAAAGCGAGAAGATAAAGACAAAAGAAAAAGAAAACTGGAACCCAGAAAAAGAAGAGGATCGAAAAAGACCTCCTCCGCAACGAATTCAATCCATCCTTCCATATTCATCCATCTACTGGTTCTTTTGCATTCATCTTCTACTCCTGCGTTCGTTCGTTCGTTCCTCCTCCTGTCATCCATCCTCTGTTCCACAAACCAGGCATGATTGTGGATGTGGTGGATTCTTCTTTCCTGGGTGGTCACACTTGCTTCATTCATTACTTGCTTTATTCATCTCATTTTCTTATTAGTCATTTTAACGTTGTTATTTTTTTTTTTTAATTGAATAAGATTTTATCACAATTATGTATATGTTTGTATATATATATATATATATATATTGAAGGATTATAAAAACAAGTACTATATAAAATATTTTAAGTATTCATCATTTTAAATATTCATCCTTTTTTGTTTGAGGAAATAATTTATATAATCAAAATATTTTAATTAAATTATCTTTTATCTCTTTTTGATTTCATGCATAATTTTTATAATTATTTAACAACCACTTCCAAAAGTTTTATATATATATATATATATATATATATATATATATATATATGTATGTATATACATATAAATTTAAATCCAAAAAATTAGATTCAAAGTTAATTTTTACTACATAGCATTAAAAATTAAACATCAATAAAAAATAAAAAAAGGAGTCACGAAAAAATAATTTATGCCAAAAATATCATAATTTATATTCTAGCTTAAATCAACACATCTTAAGATATTTGATTAACTTATAAATAAATAAATAAATAAATAAATAAAATTTAGGTCTAGGTTATTTGTGGTGTACACATTGACTAATTAAAACTTAAAATCATACAATCTAATTTACGTAGTTTAAAAAAAATTCAAATCAAAATGACAGTCATTTACATGAATTATGTCATTGAAGACTTTTAAGGTTTTCATATTTTAAAATAAAATGACATTTACTGTTTTGAAAATTTTGTACATATCATTGGAAAAACAATTTGAATCATTCTTAAAACCCTGTGCCAAAATGAATCCAAAACATATTTTATTAAAATATTTTCTTCAAACAGGTAGGAATTAGAATGGGCATCCAGAGCGAGATGGGCTATTCTTTACAAATTCCACTATGTTCATCAATATTTTCTTTTTTTAATGGCCCCCTCAATACTTTGCAACTATTATTTCAGAGCTTGAAAGCATAATTTAAACCTATGTAGCAAAAAAAAACAAAAAAACAAAAAAATAAAGCAAAGCATGTGATTCATATTTGACCATAAATATTTATTATTGTTTTTGGTTTTTGAATGCAACATGTTCATATTTTTATATAAATACCATGATTGATTAGGGAACGAATTATGTTTATTCAACTCAAAATAATTATAAATTAAGGCATTTTATTCTTGCAGAATTTTAAAAAATTGGGTTTTCTTAACCAAAATAAAAAAGGGTGTAAATTAAAATTTCTTACAATATTGAATTTAAGTTTTATGTTGAGAATATACAATTATTGCCATTCTTACTTTAAAATTAAGTTAAATATGATTGTATTCCTCTATATACATTTTCTGATTTTCAAATTTTTTCTTCTATAACAATAACCATATTTGTATTCCTATCACCAATTAATTCAACGGCTTCTTTGTATGTAAAGAATAAGCTGTCATCCAAATTATTTCACCCTTAGTTACACCGTATATCTACATTTTTTGAATGCCCAAATTACAAAAATAAAAAAATAAACACTTTTAGAGTACACCAAATCAAAATTTCTACAAGTCATTTGAAAATATCATTTTTGTGGATAACAAATCAAATCACTGAATGCAACAATGTTTGGTGTGCCCTTCATGAGTTGCACTGAACTAGGTCAGCAAATGAAAATGATATGCTTAGTCACCTGGCATGAGTTGGAACAATTGAAGAAATCCATGAGAATTTGTTTTATAAAATAGATAAGTAAACAAGCCATAAGATGATTTCATGCATTGCTTAACTCAGTAGCAAAGAAATTAATCTGAGCACAATAGAAAACAAAAGTTTGAATACAATAACAATCTCACTTAAAAACAATCCTGCTGATGGGATCTTAAATTCAAGGCATTCATGTGCCAGTAATGAAAACAAGGTTCACTTCAATACTTTACAACAAGAATTGCTTTGTAATTGACCTTTTCACCAACAAGTTTGCATGAAACTCCTTTTAATATTACCTGCCATGTATTCCCCAATTTCTCCATCGATATCATCCACACTACTGTTCATCCCTACCATGACACCTTGTTTATTTGCACTGTGGATCCTGCTGAAAGCAAATGCTAAAGCCAATTAGTGCAAAGTGTGTGTCTATCAGTAGCATAAGTTTCAAACAATCTGACATTTATCAAAACTACAGAGGATGCCAAACAGCTTGACAGTGAACATCCAAACAAAACAGCAGAAAAGAAATAAAACAGTGCAATATCCAAGCGTATACCATGGAACCCAACAAGCTCAAAGATGTATCCAGATGCTCAAGAGTATAAACACCAGCTTCTAAACACTCAATAAGCTAAATGGAAAAATTCAAGAGCAGAGGTAATAAAGGAAGTTTACTTTCTAGAATCACCTCTCGTGGGTGTCTCTACAGAATCTTCCATAGCATGGCGGTCGCTCTGAACATTCATGAGAGTGGCATTTTGATTTGGGCTACCATCTGTAAGTGCTAGTTGTGAAGTTGAACAGGGACCATAAGTGATCCCTCGAGCCAACTGATTGAGTCGCGTACTTGCCAATTTACCTGCTAATTCTCCGTCTCCAACCTACAGTAATTACAAGACAACCTTCCTTGTTACATGAAATTTGAACTTATTTAATACCTCATGCACAGAAGATCATAGTAATGAAAGAGGGAAATACTTTGAATGCAAACACCATGCAAACACAACACTATCAACTATTTAGAAACACAAAAGAGCTTGCAAATGAAGAGTAGCGACCTTCAAATATTTCTATCCACAGCAATTACAGTCAGATGGGGCATTTTAAGTCCATATAGTTTAAAAACTTTGTCGGGAAAGGATTGAGAAGAAGCTTGAGACTCTAAATAGTTGTGGATCTCATCACCTTATTACTTGCAGCCATAGCCACATCACGGGCAGTGACAGTGCGCTTCATTTGATCCCGCATTTGGCATCGACGTACTGTCTTGATCTCTTCCTCAAGAGCCACTTTGTCACTTTTTAATTTGTTCATTTCTAATAGCAGCTGATTTACCGTGTTCATGAGATCCATCTTTTCAACTGGAATACGTCCACCTGATCTTGGCTGTCTCACCAGGAACTGCATCACTTGTTCGAAATTAGCCACTTTGAAGGATAAAAAGAAACTAGGTAGCCAATAAGCTGTCTTAGATTCAAATGAACCACATTAAACATAACACACAATACAATATTCTACAACAGTGACATGTATGTGATACTCCAGAATAGTCATCCATCACAATAACTCACGAGAGAATTAATTTGTTAATCTTATCGTGAGTGATTGTACTGGATCAAACAGCTCAAAAAATGGAGATTCAAAATCATTGCAATATTAGTATTGATTCAAGTTTAGAGATCCAATTGGATCAATTTGATCGGTGGGAATAAATAATGTACTTTTATGTACATGGAACAAAATCTAAAAAATGGTTATAAAGATCTCAAGAGAACAACCATAGACCTTCATTCTGTCGGACTACCTTTTGATTAAGCTTCAAAGTCTCCAATTCAGTCTTTAACTTCTCATTCTCCTGTATTTCCAATCCGATCATGGGTAAGTTTCTTCCCACAGTACTCAATATAAGTTGAGTTGTTAAAATAAAGCCTAAGCGTTACGTAATAATAAAGAGGATACGATTGTAAGTCTGCAACGTGTTTTTTGTTTAAGTTTCGCTAGAGAAGAATTATTGACTCTGTAGGAAGGACGAGCATAGTACCTTCCGCAAGTTGAATACTTGGGAAACAAGTTGAGACCGCGCAGAAGTTTCATCCTTCAGGCTGACTTCCAGCATGTCCTTTGCAGCTTCAAGGGACTCAATTCTATTTTGCAACACCTTGCACTCATGCTGAATTTCACAGAATCGATTACTTTCTGCAGCTCCTTCTTCCTCCTGATACTTCAACTTTGCCTTCAATTGCTTCACTTCCGCACAATACAAATTCTGTAAAATATTCCACTCTTGTGATTGCAAGTACAGTTACGTGGGTAAGGACAAGAACAAAGAAGAGTTTGATCCAGGTTTGACTGCTAGATTTCAAATCTCTCGCACTTCTCATCAAATCAGAAGTTTCCATTTAAGTCTAATTCGGTACCATTGGGAAGATATATACTTTTCTACATTTTTACAAGTAGCTTAATGTGGATTTGGGTATTAAGGTTTTTTGATTTAGTATCATAATATAGAGATGTGATAGTTAAATAAGCGTTTTTCCAGACTTGTTCTAACCACGTCATACCGTCGATCTTTTAATCCAAGTTACGGCCCATTACTGAACATATACAAGAGACAGAATAAAATCACTTGTGTGGAAAAGGTGGAGGTTGTTAGTACGAAGGTTATGTGTTGTCCATTTGCAAAGGGGAAGTAAAGAGAGAGAGCGCGTTTGAAATCATGCCCTCACAACACAATTTTTTGACTAAAAACATGACGTCCGCCATCTTTGCCTATGAGTAACGTACATTACCTGCAAAGATTGTAGCTCCTGACGAAGCACAGTTTTCTCATGAACCATATCATCGTTGGCAACGGCGGTGGCATTATTTGCTTTACGTTCAGCAGTACTTGTTGTTGTCTCACGTTCACGTGCAAGTTGAAGCTCTGCTTTAAGGTCCTCGTTCTCTTGCTTCAACTGCACGCAGGGGAATGCTCCTTAAGCATGGGAAAACCTACTTGACATAAGTATTTTAGAGAGTTGGAAACTACTCTCGGATGTATCCATTTAGTTAGGATGCCTAAATCTGTAATTGGACTATAAGTATCTTTGCAAATATTTGAAGGTATCAAAAGAAAATGGCATACTTTTCCACGAATAAGTACAAGAGTATCATTCTTGGCGTCCACAATCACCCCCAGCAAAGTAATTCCAGCTTCAAGCCTCGCCAACTACATCCAAGGTAAGAAATGGACCCAAAATATTAGACGCCACATTCTGACATTGACTAGTGATTCGAATGGCATCCAAGAAGGGACCACCCAAAGTCAATAGGTGATGAGAATAAAAACACCTGATGCAATGTGCATTTTCGAGAAATTGGAACAACGTGCAAAACGACATGCACATTTTACACTGCCGAGGTCAGAAGGACACAAATATAATTGTACAATTACATAATCACCCACCAGAAATTCTTTAGGGAGTCCATTTCAAAACCTACCTCAGAGGTCATCAGCTCCGTGACGCTCGGTTTGCTCGGTAGCTTCCGGGACAACTTCGTCAAGTTGGTTCCTGAAGGCTTAAATGTTGGAAGGACATGCCTCTGAAAGCCCTCAACGGAGTCGGCAAGAGCTGTAACTGTACCAGATGTTTTAGATAAAAGTTCTTCCAAGCCTCGTAGCTGCTCCATGATGCTGGTCTCATGAACCTCTGCATTATGTTTCAGTTCCTCAACAGTACGCATCGTATCATGACTGTCATTTACAGCCTTCTCTTTCTCCGCTAGGGCTTGGAGAAGTTGAGCAGAAGTAGATTGTAGCAAGACCTTCATCTGCTCAACCTCTCCTTTTAAATGCTGTGTAGCAGCCTGTACAAGGGACGCCACCTCAACATCGCGATGGGCTCGCAGCCTTTGCAGCTCAATTCTCTGCACATAAGGAAATTTATTCATAGGGAGGAGGTAGCAAAGCCTGGGTGACAACCAGCAGAATCGAATGCCAAGTATATACATATCTGCAAGAAGCACATCTGATATTTGGAGCGCATGGTACGCCCATGAAAAAGATAAGCTTAATCCTTCGACGGATCTGTGAAAGAATTACGATTCGGCAAAGAGCAAAGCACAATGTCTTCTATCTCATTCTCTACGGCACTGGGAGGAGAGAGGGCGCTATGCCACTTATATCAGCTCGAAGACCCTAACAATCCAGGGTACCACGGGATCGTGAACTGGAACCTCAGGGAATGCTCAACAACAGGTCAAGCGGCCGAGTCAGAAAACTGACCTGATTCTTTTCTCTAGCAATGATGTCATTGAGTTGGTAACGTAAAAGATCATTTTCATTGCGCAAGGTCCGGGAAATAACATGGGCGCCGTCTTTAACATCATGATGGCTCTGCTTGGGGACCTACAATCCATGACAGGTAACAGCCATGATCTACACTGGTTACTCACCAAAGAATACAGAGGTATCAAGCCTGTTCTGTTCTCCTGCATTGGCGAAATTTGATGGAATAGTCATAACACTCTTCTCGACCCTAATCTTCTCAACGCTTCCGGGAGCAGAGAATACTCAGTCTGTCTATGTGATTGGAAAATTTAATTTGGGATTTTTAGAGCGACTTGAATTTCTTAAGTTTCAATTTCACTGAGTAAGAATGATCGTTCAACTTCTGCAAAGGTGGCAAACCTCCTGTGCAAAGACGTCCCCTCCAGCCAGCCAAGACCCTGTACCTGCAAAAATAGACGAAACATGTCATTAGACCATGTCTTCCAATGATCACAGCAACATGTCTAACGAACCCATCTTATCCCGCGTACTTTTCGCAAGTTGAAAAAGACGTTTCCTTTGGAACAGAGATCTGAATCGTGAATACTTGAAGTGAACAGAAGTTCTACTCTGGGGCCATCACTAAAAATAAGGGCGGAATTATCCGAAGAGTAATGAGCTTGCCGACCGACGAAGAATGACGTAGGACTGTCACTTCATCTAGTAACCACTTTATATTCTGTCTCTTTTCGCGTAAAGATTAGGATTGGATCCCCCGGTCAGAGGGCTGGTTGTGAAAGTAGTCCCGTGGTAAGTTATTGTGTACACCAGAATTTCACACAACACTCCAGCTACCCAGCATCGAGTGAGAGTTATCATGCACATGATCCCAATTAGGCTAATCTGAGATCACCTAATTCCTCATAACTTGAGTAACACGCATATCCATTGCTCAATCCTTTGCTGGGTCTTATCCGTGCTACCGCATACATGCTGCTCCTGAATGGGAATGAGTCGCCCTCAATTAAAAAAAAAGAAAAAAAAGACGACAAAATCCTGTGGGAAGACTTCCATCTGTACTCATCCCCCTCAGTTTCAAATGGATTTTTTACACTTTGTCAATTTTCCTGGAGGCGCTGACTGGACGCATTTTGCTCCAGTTACCATGTAGTGTTTCGTCGGCTTATCTCATGAACTCTGGCTTTGTAAGTTTACGTTATTAACAAGCTGCCCCATATTCTTCTCGCTGCTTTGCTCGAAATGATTACCATAAAATCGCGAAATGTGATGAGGGACGTGGATGGCCATGTTTTGGAAGGAGTTTCAGATGCAATCCCGCGCCTGGGCTTAGGGCTTTTGACGATTGAGCATACGCACTCCTTTCGCTACTCCAAAATAAAACCCAGCCAAGGAGCCCACCTCAAAAAATCGCTTCAAATAATCAACCGCGAAGAAAAATTCTAAAAAACTTGGCCAAGGCGTCGACAGTTAAGCAGGTGAACCTCCAGATTCAGACCATTTAATACTCTCACTCGTGTACGTCCCAAACGGAAATATAACCTCCTATTATAGAATTATGTGAAATTAAAGGCAGAAGCGTCGTAGTTACTGAGAGATGAAGCTCGGCAAACAGGCGAAGACATTGAAGCTGGGTGTACTTCTACATTGCAAACACGGCCTTTCCAGACCGTTCCTCCAACTATTCTTGGATGCCCAGTGTTGCTAACTTCCGCTGCAACAGATCGCAGCAAATTCCGTGATGAGAATGGTTCGGGGTTTGTGTGCACCACCGTTGGAACCGCAAACCAGCAATAAGAACAATCGTGGTCATATACAGGGGGTCATATACAATGCTGGTGATGGCGTCGGAGTTAATTAAAGAACCATAGCCATAGCCATAGCCAGCGGCACCAAGAGGTTACAGCAAATTAGGGCAACGCGGGTCGATGCGATCGTGGAAGAGACTGTGAGCTCGGCGGGGGCTCGGAGGCGCCGGCGCCGATCCCATATCACAATGTGAAAAAGGCAAAAGCTTCCCGCTGAGAAAGCAAAAGGATCCTGGTACAACCCCGTAGTGGTTCCAAATCGGCCGTCGGTTGAGAATGGCTCAGATCGAAGGTTGCATGGACAACCACCTCCTTCTGTCCGCTTCCGTGTCCGCTTCGTTCTCAATGTTCTCTACTCTGTTCCCAAAGCTCGCGATATATTTGGCTCTTTCAAGAAAGGTTTCAATTACAAGTGATGACGTGACTGATGTGTATACGTGTATACCCACATAATACCAAAATGATTAAATAACTACATAAATAAATTAATAAATAAATCTGTATACTTTAGAATGTTCTGATTACGAAAAAGAGAATTTTGATGATTTTCAAAGAATACCAAGGATGACACAATTACTACTATGTTTGCAGAAAAAATTATAAGAATAAATGGTGAATTTTTAAAATAAGAAATGAAAAAGATTGTGAATGCATGATTTATCCACAGAATTTTAAAATTTAGAAACAATGAAAAAAAAAATTAGATATTTTTTTAAGAAAATGAAGTGTTTTTGAAATTTATATACAATTTGATACTTGATATTTTATTTGATAGTACAATTTTTTAGAAAAAACAATTTGTTATAGAAAAATATGAAAGGATTTTTAATTGCAGAATCAAATAATTAAAAAAATCTCAATTTCAATAATAAGATATTTATTTC
The DNA here is from genome assembly GCA_036785485.1 of Physcomitrellopsis africana. Taxonomy (NCBI): domain Eukaryota; kingdom Viridiplantae; phylum Streptophyta; class Bryopsida; order Funariales; family Funariaceae; genus Physcomitrellopsis; species Physcomitrellopsis africana. The sequence goes on along the minus strand of JAWRVF010000140.1, from coordinate 304,398 downwards.
TTAATACAATTTGAGTTGTTAAATTAAACTTAATATTGAATTGGTTTCAAAACTTAACACAAAATAAATTTATTTAATATCACAAAAAATTATTTAATACATTTTAAAAAGATGTAATGCCAATTTAATAAACCTTTGGCACTTCTTTGCTCATAAAAAATTTAAAAAAAATGCTATTCTGCTTCCAAGGATTCAATGTATATTGCAGTAACATATTGTATTTATTTATTCCTTAAAGTTTTTATTTGCAGAGCATAAACATGCACCATAAACAAAGCAACTCACACAATTAAAAGTAGTAGGGAAAAAAAAAAAAAAAAAAAAAAAAAAACCTCCCAAAAAAAACCCAAAAAAGAGAAAAACAAGAGATTTGTTTCTACTTATTTAAATTTATCAAGTTCAGAATGAACATTAGCTTGAAGTAGTCTATATTTATTTGTTATTTATATTTTAAATTTATATTTTTGAAATTTTAGAATAAATTATTATTTTATTTCATTATTATTTGAAATAATTGAATATTTTATTATCTCCAAAATTTTATAATATCTGCAAAAGAAAGTTATTGTAATTTATTATTATTTCTTTTAATTACCTAAAATAAAAAATCAATTATTCAATATAAAAGGCAAAAATAAACCTTCTATCAAGATACATCACAAAAATGGATGAGAATAATGAGTGTTTCACTTCTAATATATAATCACAAATCTGTTATTAGAGCTTCTGAAAAATTAAAACTCTAGCTCAGAGTAAATTGTGATCCACTGTTATAAACTTTTTCAAAAAATCTTTCAGTTTCGCGGGCTAAATTCAATTTCCTCGCATTTCAAATAAATTATAACCCGCGCACTCCCTTCATTTCAAATTTGCGCTCTGTGTGTTTGCATGCATATGATAGTGTGTGTGTTAGTTTGAGTTTTTGTATGTGTGTGTGTGAGAGATTGTGGCGTGTGTGTTTGTTTAGATCAATTCCAACATGACGAAACTTTGCAATCGATCACGCTTTTGGAGTTTCACATTGTGGCTGAAATCCTGTCTGAAGCGGCTCACCTAATAAGTTATCCTCTTTCTTATCTCTTGTGCGGACTCATCAGAGCTTTGTCGAGCATGGCTGCAATTCAAGATGTGTGAATTTCACTTTTTCGTGGAAAAGTTTCAGGTTACTTAAAGAGCGTCCACTAGACGAGTATTTCTTCGGTCGGATGCAATTTTAAGCTATTGTTAACTTTGCCGCTCTTCAAGCTGATGAGGACTGCAGTCTCAAGGTAATTTGGCTCCACACGTACGAGATGTGCTCTTCTTGGTGAACATTGCTCTTATACTCACTGTGGATTCACTTAATTAAATTCGATATCTCTGAAAGTAGAGTACGAACTTGAAGTGTATGCCCTACAATGAACGTGGAACAAGTCAGTCGTAATCAGTATTTAGTCATTTGAAAAGGCTGATCAATGTGAAGTTTACAAGAGAGAAGTTCGACTGCAAGTGGAGTACCTCTCATCGAAAAAATTCCCTACACTTCTGCTGAGTTGACTAGAAAGAGATATTACCTTCGTGCAATTTGTTAGGCATGTATGGACAATCCGTGATTGCAAAACTCCTATTCTCGATCATGGAGAACATTATTACTCAACGTTTCGATTATTTGAGAAGAAACATCCTACCGCTTTTAATAGAGGGCGTGTTTTTGATGGTCTTCTGTGGAGTTTGCAGTTAAGGTGCTTCCATGCAGTAAGACATCAGCATCGTTGACAAACTGTGTCAAGTAGTCTGATTGTAGCCGTAGTTAATTCATTGTTGGTGGGCGGATGAACTTTCTTCATGGCAGATTCCTGTAGGGTGACGAAACACAGTGTTGACAATTAGACCGAATGTCAGGAAAAAGCTCGAAGGTTTGCACATTAATCTTGTACGTAGGTTATGTAAAATGCAGTCGCTTCCAGCGAATAGTATTGGAGCGACTTGTTATAAACTGTGACAACATTTCACATTTTTTACTCCTCACGTTCTTGTCCAAGCTATACCACATGCACTGATTGCTGTTCAACACAATGTTTATGTGCCTTCCCCAGTTCTTAAGAGCTCATGCAAGATGACGATCACAACTAGGGTTGTGTCGTCAAAACTGATCCCGAACTTGGAAGTGCAGTCAAGTTTCCCGAACTACCGTTGTGCACAAGCTATTTTTTCCATTCGTGAAGGTGTAGTGGTTTCGTCCACTTCAAGTATGAAGGATGAGCCGCGCATTGTACAGTGCACTCTTCCTAATCTCAACGCTTAGCATGGGTAAGATCTGCATCCGCTGGAAACTCTTCGACATTGCTGCTGCTGCTTCTGTTGCAATCCTCATGTCCTCGTTATACATTGTTTCCAAATGCGCAGTCTCGAGCTTAAGACATGTGAGGTTTGGGTCTTTTGAGGTTTAGGGGATTTTTAAACGACAGTTGAGATGGAATTGTAGAATATACATATATATATATATATATATGTTTTAAAAATATAATAGCAAGGAAAATAAAATTACATATTTTATTAAAGTTAAATTCCTTGTATTTTTTTAAAAAACTATTGTATTTTACTTTTATAATAAGTGATTGTTGTTTCTTTTATTTTAAATAAAATAACCATGTAAAGTAAAAAATTAATATGTATATATTTTAATTTATCCTTTAATTTTTTTTTTAAATTCTTAAATTATTTTAAGCTCTTGAAGTCTTCTTTGGTATTGTAACTTATATTGTGCTGTAGTACTTTAATAATATTATATATTCTTCTTAGATTAAAATTAGAGTAGGTTTAGAAGTGGATTTTTAGGTGCTAAATTTTTTTTTTTTAACACTTATTATTTTAAAAAAATTTAAAATCACTACCAACTCACCTAAATCCACCAATTAAAATTAGACAAAATCAATACAACAAAAGTTTTAGGTTGCAAAAAAATATTTACTATAAATAAATCTATAAAATTTTGATATAATCTTTACTAAAAGTTTATAAAAAATTAGAAAAAAATTAAAAAATATACAAAAATAAATATATGATAGAATTATTTTAGAAAAATATTAAATCGACCTAAAAAAAATTTTAAATCAACTCATCTTTACTCTTATCACCTTTACTCTTATCATCTTGTACCAAGTTATGTATTCTTTCCAAATCCATAGAAGGTAATCCTCTCTCACTAATCATTTAATTTTATATCTTTTAAGTTCTTTTCCTCATTCACAATTGTATCATGTGATTCTAATATGTGTTCAATGAGTGGCCAGATCAATTGAGATTTTTTACTTTTTTTGTGGCCTAATTGATCAAGAAGAATAAAATGTTGAAGTGGAGTGAATGTGCACGGTGGTCAAGATGTGGTACAAAATACTAAGGACAAAGGTGGATCAATTTGAGATTTACTTAGATCAACTTAATTTTATTAAGATGTGCTGAATAAAATGTCAAATTTTAATTCTATTAAGCTAAGCATTGGGATTAGTAAACTATTTAAAGAATATTTAGAAGATGTTGTAATTGCCTACCAAATAAGGCATATATTTTATGATAAGGTTGTTGCTTTTGCTCCTCCTACTAAAAGGAATTTGCAAAGGCCACCCTTATTATCTCATACAACTCCTATAGAAGTAATTGTAAATGATACACAAGCACATTGTATTCCATCTATTTCAAATATATATATATATATAAAAGATATAATTTTAATAATTTCTACCTTTAATTGGATTTTATCTAAATAAATAAAAATAATTATTAATATATTATCAATTGCACTTTAATATGTGTTTTTCTTTCAAGCACTTTTTATATTCAAGAAATATAGAATAATTTTAATTTTTTAAAATATTATTATTTTTATTAAAAAATTAAATTAAAATTAATCTAAAACAAAATGTTAAAATAATATTTAATGATTTTACATATCTATATTAATATGTGTCATTTTTTTTATTTTTTTTATTTTTTAATATATTTTTCTTAGTATATCCAAACCTATGTCTTTAGTGATTTTTTAAAATTTTAATATTTAATTATCTTTATTCTTAGTTAATATCTAAAAATTTCTTAAATATTTTGTATCAAATTTTTTATTCAATTTCATTTTAAATCTAGTATTATCCAAAAATTCTTCATTCTAACTAATATATCATTAATATATAATACAAATTTAACATATTTATATGTGCTAGCTATTTTAATAGTTTAAAATATACATAATAGTCAAACTTATTTTAAATAAATCTTTGTTTCATCATCAAGGTATGAAATTCCTTATACCATTATTTAGAACTTTGCATCAATTTATATAATGGCTTTTTCAATCTATATACAAGTTTTTTTTTTTTTTTTTTTTTTTTTTTTTCAAAGCCTTTGCTCTTATACATATAGATCTTTTCTTTTAATTTACTTTGCAAAAAAGAAAGAATATAATGACATCTAATTTTTGCAAATCTAAACTATATTATGTAATTATTACCAAAAATAAATAAATAGATATAATCTTTATAAAAGACCAATAAATAAATAGATGTAATCTTTATAAAAGACCAAAAGATCTTATTTAAGCCATTCAAATGATCTAATATACTATTATTATTTATAATATGTAACACATATAGTTATTACTTCATACATAATAAATTTGTTAAAACTTTGTCATATATAAACTTTCTAGTTTTTTTTAATAATTCTCATTTAAAATACTTATTCATAATATTATACAATACTCTACCTGCAAGATTCAATCAAAATATATTTATTGCTCTTATATTAACCTCCTATATTAACCTCTTTAAACTCTTTATTGATCTTGTTTGTACTTTTTTTTTTTTTTTTTTTTTTTTTTTCTTAATGATTTATCAAATCCTTCTTATATAAGTAGATCTTTTACTTTCAATTGTCATAATCCAAAATTATTCTTTTTTATCAATTTTTTTAATTTTAAAATTTAAATTTGAGATATTTGTTATCATTATCTTATTTTATCTATGCTTTGATACTAATTGTTATTTATTAGACATACAATTATATATATATATATATATATATATATATACACAATAGAATTTTTTTAAATTAAGATTTAATTATATATATATATATATATATATATTTATTAACCTTTTAAAGAGTGTCTACAAGATATCCCAATTGTCTACAAAATAAAACATGTAATATACTAAGAAGCCATTGCCTCCATTTCCCCTCTCCAAGAAGGGTTATAAATGTTGTCTCTACTAAAATAAGAATACAAAGATTGTCTATTTCCTCTATTAGAACTTCTACAAAAATCAATTGTAAATGATGAATAAGCTTTTTTTTAGGGCATTTATATAGACTAGATAGAATTATAAGATATGGCTACATGGTATGTGGTTTGATTATAGTAATTTGTCAAATTTGTCAAATTTGGTACAAATATTTTATAAATAAAAACATTTTTATTTTATTTTATTTATTTTTATCATAAAAATATTATATAAATTCTAATTAAAGAATCAAATATTTATTTATAAAAAATACGCAAAAATAATATAAATATTGAAATAATTTTAAAGAACCACTTGGTAGATACCTCTTTTTTACTTTGTAAACATCCTTTGTGCCACACAGTTCTATATACACACAATAAAGCTCTTATTTATATTAAAAAATTTAAGATAAATTTCCAGTAAAAGATTTGTGTGCAATAGCTGATGTCTTTTTTTTTTTTTTTTTTTTTTTTTTTTTTTGATTAAATTTAACAAAAATTTATAATATATTTTATATTATTCTTTCATTCACTTTAAAAACTTATTAAATTTATTTAGAAAATATTTAATTATAAATATATCCTAAATTCTTATTTTTAATGTAAATAAGAATTTTACTATGTGTATAGAGAGGTGTGTGGCACAAGAGGTGTCCCTGCAATAAAAAAAAGGTATCCACCTAGTAGTTTCCTAATTTTACTCCAACTATGACCATTATATAAAAAATAACCAATTAGAAAAATAAATAAGGATATAAACAAATTGAATGTACTTCCACAAACACTTGTTTACAAGCTTAGTTTGATATACTTATAGAAAAAAATCAGAAAAATATAAAAATATAAATAATAGTGATTAAAATATAAAAGTACATAAGATTATACTAAACAAAATTCTTGAAATAAATTTCCTTAAATATGAATAAAATAAAAGAATAAGTTCAAAAACTATAATTTATAGATTAATTTAATTTAATATAAATAAATAATAAATCCTAATATTAAAAAAATGGATGTGTTTCAAATTAAACAAGATTTGATATTATCCTCATAGAATTAAGTTGTTGTTTGACAATACAAATCAATCTTGTATTTGCAATTACATCATATATATATATATATATATATATATATATAAATCTAAATATTTATAAATATAAATAAATATATCTATATATATATATATATATATATATATAATTCGCCACTTTAAGTACTTGATTTTTTGGAATGAAGCAAATAAAAAATCCATGAACATGTATGCAACAAGCAAATAACTATAAATCTCATACTTCAAACCAACTACATATTACGTACAATTTAAAATTGCTAACATCTGAAATCATTGTAAAGTTTTTTTTGAATCAAAATCTGACAATACTTTCAGATATGTACAATAAATTATATGCAATTAATCATGCTACAATGTTACTTCCTAAGATGACTCAAATAATGCAAACCAAATACTTTATGTTCTATGCAAACAATCTTCAATCCATTCTAACAATTTATTAATTTTGATACCATTTTGATACCATTTTGATACCATTCTGATGATAATTTTTAAATTTCTAAATAGATGAAAGGCATGTATACATATATTTTGTATTTGAGTGCAGTTAACAATGAATTGAATGTTTGTTTGTATGTATGTAGAGTCAGTTAGAAGGAGCTCCAAAACCCCTTTCATTCGGTTTTTTCCTTGTCCCCATGCATGCTTGGTCACCAATGAAACCTTGCAAAGAGGGAGCACTTTCACGCACTACAACTGACACAATTGCATTGATCTGCGCAGCACTTTGACCTCACTTATAGGAGCACACCACTCACTCACTCACTCACTCACTCACAGAGGAGGAGGAACCACGAGCAGCGGTGGAGGGGTCAACGCCCATCGCCATGACTCTCTTTTTTGTTATACACACCATGTAGTACTTTTTTAATACTTTTTTTTTGGCTTCCAATAATTTTTCCTTCACCTTCAATTCTATAGAAACTTTTCCTCAAGTTGACTACAGTACATGACCTACGGCGAGCTACGCAACGGAGCAGCGACCATTGACTGGGAGCACCAAGAACAGAACCCAGGGCGATGGTGGAGGAGATGCACAATACTCGGCGCATGGCGTCACGGTGGCGCTCGTCGATCGTGTCCGGACCCGACCTTCCTGCTCACTTTCCCTCCTGATGTCGATTATGGTCGCTGACATTTGCCAGCGCATAAGCGCGGCACATTCCGTAGCTCGATCCATGGTTACTTTTTTTATTTTATTATTACGAAACATTGTGAGGTAGATGCTTATGCTAATGTAAGTTACATATTAGGATCCTGAAATTTTCGGACCTTATCAGGTGGAGCTTTGTTGCACCTGATGACATTGTCTAAGAGTATTATTAACTATTTCTGTGGCTCTAATCCACACAGTTTCGAATCTGTTGTTTCGGTAGCCAGGAAGTGCGAGGAATAAGGTGATGACAAAGCCCGTGTGCAGAAGCCGTCCCACTTTCGCCCAATTCCATGAGGACGCTTAGCTGGTCTTCATAGTCATCCGGGTCTTAATATAATCGGGTTCCCCGCCGCCGGCGCTTCTGCAGGTTCCGCGTATGTATTTCCAGAGAGTCGCGCGATTCGAGGAGTCGTGGGAAGGCTAGCTTCCAGGACTGCCTGGAATTTCACCGCTTGTGGACTTCGGCTGTTGAGATCGAACCAGGATTGCTCGTGGGATGCCGATCTACATGGTGACCTTGTAGTGGGCGGGTCACGTGAAACAGCCCAGTCAAGGGCCGTGGCGTGTTGTGCAGGCGCACCGCCTGACGCGGCCGTTGCGGATTGCGTCCACGCTCCGTTGCACTGAGTGAGCTTACTAGCAGCTTGTGCCGTCTGCATTGAGTCTATAGTCGAACTACAATCTAAATTTAGAACTCGATGCTCAATGACTGTTCCGGAGGAGAACCCGGGATAGGGAGCTTTTGGCTCGGGGTGAAGGGAGTGCGGAACGGTGGAGATAGGAGAACCTGAGAGTGATTCCAGGTGGAAGGTCCCGGTCGATTGGAGGGTTTGCAGACTGCTTCTGAGAGGAGTTTGTACGAGACAGATTAGATTTCAAAGCCACATCTGACAATTTTCGTGTGTTGCAGGCTCGTGGGTCTGGTTGTTTGCGAGTGCACTACCGAGTCCCAGCGCCGACGGCCATGGTAAGTGGGTCTGAGTTCGAGCCCGTGGTTGAAGTTAGAAGACGATTGAACAAGGTCGATACGATGTGCATGAGTTTGTAGAAGTTTTCTATCCAGTGTGAGTGTATAGGAGCTTCAGAATGACGATGACAAACGTGTAACTACTAAGTTACAACGGGAAACAGATATTTTGTTATTTGCAGTTTTTATATTGGCATTTTCATGAGTCTACAATTATTATCTCGTGTTCAGAGACTCTAGTTTTGAGGTTGGTAGAACCTTGGTTGCACGGTGATCTTGTGGTGTGGTGTAGATCATCTCCTTGTGAACAGAACTGCGCTACTTGGTTGCGCGACTGATTTTTTTTTTTTTTTTTTTTTTTTTTTCTTTGGTCGGTTTTATTGCGGGTCTTATATTCCGTCTTCTACGGGTTGCGTCTGAATGCAGGGGAATCAAGAACTGGCGGACAAGGATGTCCACTACGAAGAGGTACTCTCCTCCACCTTGCCTTGTTCAAAAGCTCACAATTAATGAACCGTTTGGATGCACTTAGAAATTCGAATCTAGAGTTACTGCGAAATCAGATTAGCTCAATTCACCGGGCAACCGAAAATAGCGGATGCCCAGTTGCAGCTGAGGAAACAATTTGTAGTTTTGTCAGATGTTTAAAGCGAATAGTTCAACTCTTTGGCCACTATGGTTGCAGCGAAGTGGTTCAATCGCAATTGAGGCAGAGAGTGCCGATGAATACACACGTCGTTAGCTGCATTTGTTGGTTTGTGGTGTCCAAGGGGTTGATCTCTTGGGAAATGGTTTGGTGGATCTACAGGATTACATCCAGCGGCGTGGGCTGAAGCTGTTCACATGCCGATGGTTGCCGGTGCACCAGGAGATCAAGGGGCTCATCTTCTTGTGTCATGGTGCGCGCAAACTCAACTTTATCGTTTGGTTGATTGACAGGATTCTCGGTGTCACAACTTATGAGATTTCAGGCCTAGAATTAACACTGAATTTTGTGTGGTTGCATTTTCAGGGTACGGCGTGGAGTGCAGCGTCTTCCTGAGAGCCACCGGCATCCGCTTTGCTCAAGCAGGCTATGCCGTCTTTGGCATTGATCAAGTAGGCCACGGCAAGTCAGACGGCCGGCGGTGCTACGTCGAGAGCTTCCAAGATCTCGTGGACGACTCCATCGCCTTCTTCAAAAGTATCCGAGGTAAGGTTGTATACATTTGGAGATCTTGGACTGCAAATCATTTCATTATCAACTTTCTGGGTGGATATGATCGACGAGGCGTTGAGGTGTTGATAAGATGCTGAGAATTAAGATGAGAATGGCGCTGATTTCAACAGATCTTGAAGAATACCGAAACAAGCCGCGCTTCCTTTATGGCGAGTCCATGGGGGGAGGTATCGTCCTCCACATCCACCGCAAAGAACCTGAGGAGTGGAGCGGGGCTGTATTGCAGGCTCCTATGTGTAAAATCTCGGAGAAATTGAGGCCGCCACCGATCGTCACCAGGATCCTGACGATGATGTCGGGCTACATACCTACGTGGAAGATTGTGCCGTCTGGAAACATCATCGACAACGCCTTCAAGGACCCGATCAAGCGGGAGGAGGTAACCAATTTTCCAACACAGTTGCTCATGCCTCAATACTATTTATACACTGAAACTCATGATCGCGAAATTTGAATGAAATTTTATCTGGAGACGGTGCTAACTCGCTCGCTTACGCATCAGATTCGAGCGAATCCATTCACCTACCAAGACCGGCCACGAGTGAAGACAGCCCTGGAGATGCTTAGAGCTAGCGAGTCGCTCGAGCAGCGTCTGGACGAGGTACCATGCCCTTGGAACGCAGCTTAGAATATAGGAATCTTCTTCGCAAATTTGGCCGGAAGTGTCTAGAACCTTGGTGATCCATGTTTGGATCTGATTTATTACAGGTGGTGCTACCATTTTTGTTGCTGCACGGTGAAGAGGATCGCGTGACGGACCCGGACATCAGCAGTGAGCTCTTCCGAACCTCCAAGAGCTGTGACAAGGAGTTCAAGCTCTACCCGGGCATGTGGCATGGCTTGACAGCCGGCGAGCCAGACGACAACGTCGAGCTCGTGTTTAACGACATCATTCACTGGCTCAACAAGCGGAGCTCGTCGGGTACTGACAGTCCTCTTCAACAAGCAGACATCTCAGCTCTGGAATCCGCAACACCTTTGAAGAAGCGATCGTCTTCCGACATCGACGCTCCTGTGGGCAAGGTCACTGACGAAGTATGATGCTTTGGTCATTCGCTTTTCAACCTCAACCCTAACCCCAAAAACGCATTTCACCGGAATTTCTGTTCTCCTCCAAGTAACGGTTTAAACTCCAGCCTCGTCAAGATGATATCGGGATATGCAGCTTCTCAGCCTCGAATAATGATCTTCAGCTGTTAGATCCTATCAAAGGGTAGATGCTGTTTACGTGTGGGGGGGTATAAGTGGTTCAGCGAGGCAATGGCTAACAAAATGGCATTCGACAGTGGGGTAGTCCAGTCGCTCCACACAATCCCACAATCGCGCAGCATGGAAAGGGCTCTGAGCTGTCTAATCTCTTCTGCCTGCGAACAATCAGTTAAAGAAAGGTTCCCTTGCAACTTATTTTAGGGCGTGGAGTTGAAATATAGTACAAAGTAACCATCGAGAATATATCTCTCACCAACACTAGGGTTGCAAGCTGAGAATTAGCGATACGGCTTCTAACCCATTTGTACCATAGCCTGTGAGGTACTGTGCAGCTGAAGCATTTTTACCTGAAATTACAAGAGCTTGGGTTCAGCTTTTTACGTCTATGAATTACTTAAGCTATCCTCCCGTGTCCCTTGTGTGTGTATTTCGTTTCGTTTCGGAATCGGTCCGCAAACTGATCATGTTTCTACGTTGTGCTTGTTTCTACATGTAACATACTTGCATATTTCCAATAGCGATTCACCACTACGTCAAACATAGAAACCGTCAATAAAAAACTATAAACTATGAAAGATCTTTCCACATCACTTCTTTATGAATCATTCAATTGCTGCTGCTCAGCAGCATCACTGCCCCTTCAGTATCCACGTCTTGTCGATCGCATGTTGTGTCAACGAATCGTTCTGCTCACAGACCCATTGATGGCCTTCAACTGAACGAGACCACTGGTGCTTTGCTCATGCTTGAGGGGGTTAACTCTCGTTCCCTCGTTAATCACTACAAACAGTAATATGCCATATCGCAAAGAAATCGCTCGACCAATAGCATCACCAACCCCACCTACCTCGCACCATTTTGCTTACAACGTGAATGGGATCATACTCCTCATGACGCCATCGACGAGATCGACTGGGTGTTGCTCAAAAGTATGAAAAATCCATTAAAAACCATGACAAACAACAGACCAATGGAAAGCTCAGTGTGAAACATCCAAACCAGCCTCCGAGCTCATCTTTGTGATCGATGCCCAAGTTACCAATGCTTGCAGCGTTTGATTGAGGAAAACGTAGATTTCCCACGACTATTGCACATAGAAACGAACGTGGTGAAACCAACATGCGCATTTCAACGGAAGGTTGCTTCTGGAAGGTATGAAGAGTGGCAGACACACAATTTCTAGAAGCCTGTGGATAGTCATCTTGTCAGTGGAAACTGTTGCTTTTCAGCAGCTTGGTGTAGAAATCGCTGGACAAGTGGCTGAAAGACTTCCAGGGAGAAACTACCCTACACTGGCACCTACCTTAGACTGGTACCTAGGGAGGATAAATATCTGTAGAAGATGTTTATCCAAATCAAGAATTTGAACAGGTTTTTAATTAATTTTTTTGTTATGTTATGTTTATCTTGGTAGTCCAAAAGTGATGATGATAAAAATACAAGTCTGGGTGTAGTTCTGCCAATGTTCTGGAATATGTCACTAGAAAGTCTAGCAGTCGTGTATTCTACAAGCAAGTGAGACAAGCAAGTGTACGGTTTCAACAGAAAATGAGGGCAAAATTTTTAGGTGAAAATGAGAAAAATAAACAAGGTTTGTGAAAGAGAGAATGACATGTGGATTGAAGCTCTTGAGACTTATTGTAGCACATTTCTAAACTTGAAAGGTTGAATTCTGTTTATAGTTATCTTTTTAAGAATTGCTGGGCCCTTTCATCAATATTAACTGATGAATATATAAAATAATTAATATTAATGAAAAAATGAATAAATTATATTATTTTAAAATAATTCTAATTTATTCATTTTTTAATGTTTTTTATAAAGAAAATATTTATGCTTGTAAAGGTAGCATAAAAATTTTCATATTAAAAATCAAGTGGATTTATAAAAAGAATCTTATTAATAAAAAAAAATAGAAGTTTTATATTTTATAATAAATTTTTATTTTACTGGATTTTTTGGAAAACATCTTTAAATAATATAGAATATTTTTTAGCTTGTGCAATCTAATTAAATTAAATTATGCAATCTAATTGTGGGAATTACACAATATTATACTTTCTAATATATATATATATATATATATATATATATAAATTTATATTTAATAATTTATATTTAATTTTTTTTTTTTTTTAAAAATAAATTGGTATTATAATTAGATTTTTAACAATACCAAAATAACTATATTAAAATTTAATTTTACATTATCATTTTTTTATTGTTATATTTTTCAAAAATTATATTATAAAATATAAAATTTTATTTTTTGGTATCCTCTTCATCTTCTTAGATAAAAAAATAAAAAAATCTTTTTTTAGCTCTAACATATTATTTCTATACAACAAAAAAAATAATAAGATGATTAAATAATAGAAGTAATAAAGTCAATAGCAATTTTTTTTTTAATCCTCATCTTTTAAATTGACATTAATACTTGTCAACTTACAAAAGATCTTATTAAAGGTATTCAAGTTATCTAATATACTAGTATTTTTCTTTGTATGCAACATATTTAATTATTACTTCATACATAGTCAATTTATTAACAACTTTATCATTCATAATTTTTTTAATTTTGTCTATAATTTTGGTTTAAAATACTTGTTTATAATATTATACAACATTCTACCTGTAAGATTTAATCAAAATAGATTTACTACTTATATATTAACCTCTTCTTATATTTTATTAATCTTATTTATAAGTTTTTTTCTAATAATTTATTTAATTTATTCTTATATAAGTAGATCTTTTACTTTCAATCGTTAAAATCTAAAATTGATCTTTTTGTCAATTTTTTCAATTTCAAATTCTAAATTTAAAATTTTTATTGTTATTTCTTTATTATATATATATTATTTTATTAAGTTAAATATTTAAGCCATTAAACCTCCTAAAAAATATCTACTCGCCTTAATATGCTTATAGCTAGCTATCCAACTCAATTTAACTAGGTAATAAGCTTTTTTTTATCCCAAAGGCCACTTCTACTAAAGATTGTGAAGCATTTGGTATTAAGTGTCCTCCATTTGAAGTGACAAAATGAATTAGAAGCAATACTACAGTGATAGTTAATAGTATAAATAAAGATGAATTGGATTGGTAGAGAAAAAAAAATTAAAAAAAATATCTTAGTTGTTCTCAAAATATAATATATATTATGCTAAAAGGCCATTTTTTCCATTGTCTGTGTTCAAATATTACTTCTATCAAAAAAGAGATATAAAAAAATAAAATATTTAAATTATGATGCTTGTGTAGATGCTATGAAAAATTTCATATTAAAAAAAACTGGATTTATAAAAAAGATCTTATTAATAAAAAAATAAAAGTTTCATATTCTATAATAAATCTTATTTTATTAGATCTTTTATACCTTTACATAATGTTGTCAAGGACATAAAACACAAATAATCAAAGTATTAAAATATTCTTGCGTCATTTGAAAGGAGTAAAGAATTAGTCAAAGATGGTATAATATTAAACTAGATTGGCTATTGCCAAAGACAAGAAAAGTAGAAACTCTTGAAACAAGACTAGGAACAAGAAAGGCATTAATAAGAGTGAAGAAGGCTTCACTCTTATTTCTATATATACTATCTATCTAAGAGCTATATGGCAACATTCTATAGGACCTCTAACACATGTCCAATTTGTAAGACATGTGTCAAACTTAGAAGACAAGTTTCTTATATGTGTGCCACATAATTAGCTTGTTCTATAAGCTATCAACATGTGCAATTTGTGGCTAACTTGTTGGCCAAGTTTCTAACCTATCAATCACCTATAGACATGAATAAAGATGAAATCGCATCTATGAAGCTTTTAAGAAACTTATCTAAAAGATATTATCAAATTAATTAATTCATTTTTTATTTCTATCTATCTATATTATTTCGATGATTATTAGAATAAATCTTATATTTGTGATATTATCCCCCCTTCTAAGGACAATTCCACAAGGAGTGGCAATTACATATTCAAGAAGTCTAAGATATATTAAATTATATTTGCTATATATTTTGATCTTTGTTCTCTTTGAAGGTAGTTAATAAGTCCTCTCAACCATTGATAGTAATCCATACTAAGACTAGAAGACCACTTTGATATTTGATCATTATTGAGGCCTTCATAACTTCTTTCAAAGAAAATATTTGGAATACCATCAAGAGTAGTTTCTACTTCTAAAAGTATTACTTAAACATTGGAAGTCTTTTCTAAAGTCGTGATATCAAACGCATTGTATCTCTCTATCAATTCAAAAAAGAACATATCATTTTTGAGGATCTTCATCTCTATTTTGTAGTCTTGAAGGTTGTGATAGTATGTTAGGAACATATACTTTGAAAGATCATAAAATCTTCTAGAACATTTTAAAAGCTTTCGAGTTAGTAGAAGTTACTTGAATACTTATGAGTCTTAATTAGATGCTATTATAAGCACTCTTACTACTTTATCTGATAGGATTGCGGAGATTGAAGGGATTATTACAAAACTTCATAATAACGCAATATTTGGAGTATCATAATTTAGACTACATCTATCTCTAACTTCTATGCTTGAAGGTGTAGTACTATTTATATTGCACTAAGGAAGTCTATGTATTTGGCAATGTAAGGAGCCTCGAATTAATCTTCTAGAAAAATATGATGGTATATATTTAAAGTTTCAAGGATTTGTTAACTAAATTCAATTGATAATGGTTCTACAACTTGATACTTACTTGATAAAAGAATCATAGATTGGGTTGATTGGCACCTTGCTTATAAAGCAAGCATTATCATAATTTGCCCCCTTGTTTGAAAAGAGATCATTAATTTTAAGTAATTTTATAATTTTCATAAAAATATTTAAAAAATATGACAAGGCTCATTGGACAACAACTAAGATTTGAGCATTGCGATAAGGAGTGCACTTTACATCAATCTATGTATCCAATTTTAGATAAGTAGCATGCAATATCAATTGGATCAAAGAAACTTTGGTGAGTTAATTCTATTGAAGATTAAGAGACAATATGAAGGATTTGTTATCATCACTTTTGAATCTACAATCACTCAATGAAGCTATTAGCCAAGCCGTAAAATATGATAATCAATTATTTTAATATTGTCAAGATCAACATTCATGGATTTTAGCAAGACAACATGCAATCCGACATAGTCTTATTATATTGGCAAGTATTTTAAATTCATATTCAAAAGTAGAAGATATGTAGCTTGATGTGCTTTGTTTTAAATTTCTTAGTCTATAAAAAAGAAGTGTTGGATGGAAGAAGGTCTATACTTGTATTATGGCGAGGAAGGCCACAAAGTTGGCAATTGTTTGAAGAAACAAAATCAATGCATCACTAAAATTAGGAGTATAATTCTTCAAAAAAATGAAGATGTTTAGCTACAGTAGAGATTATGTGGCTAGATAATTTAATATTATAAAATTATTTAGGTTCCTATCTTTCTGCTTAGTTTACTTGTTATTTTACAATTCCTTTGTATTTTAGCCCTCAAAAGCTTCAAATAATTGCCTTGTTGGATTTAAGGGCGTCTATTTATTTTTTAAATGAAACATTTATTAAACTTCATAAAATTCTTCTAGTATAAAAATCCAAATCTGTTCATGTAAAAGTAATAGATGAATGATCCTTATCCTCTAGTAGTATCACCCATAAAATAATGCCTATAAAAGTGTCATTTGAAGACCATAGCAGCCAAATTGTATTCAATGTTATTAGGACTCCTTAAAATCTTGTTATTCTCGGACTTTCTTGGTTGAAAAAGTATTATCTATTTATAGATTAGAAGTTACAAAGAATGATATTTCTAATAAAAATCCTTGTAAGAAAACCTCATGAAAAATTACGAGTTGATGAGTCTTATTTATTGGAAAAAAGGTCTTTTTAAGATCAATCAAAAAAGATATACCATTTTTTATTTATACGACTCTAATTAAAAGAGATAAGACTTCATCAACAAGGATTCTAAAGTAGTATAGTAAATTTCAAGATATTTTTTAAAAAAAAAATGATGATATATTATTAGAGCAATGATCATATGATTGTACCATAGATCTTTAAGAAGAAATACAACCATCTTTTGGTCCAATTTATAACCTTTTTCAAAATGAACTTCTCAAATTGAAAGATTATATTAATAAAAATCTCTCAAAGAACTTCATCAAACATTCAAAATCTCTAATAAATGCACTTATATTCTTTATGAAGAAAGAAGATGATTCTTTGTATATGTGTATTGATTATCACAGATTGAATAAGATAACTATGAAAAATTGTTATCCACTACCATTAATATCAAAAAAATTTGAACAACTTGGCCAAACTGAGATCTATATTAGAATAGATCTTTATAGAGCATACAACTTGGTATGGATTAAAGAGGAAGACAAATAGAAGACCATATTTCACATAAGATATGGATATTTTGAATATAATGTCAAGTCCTTTGGATTAATAAATATGTTTTCTATCTTTTAATATTTAATAAATGACATCTTTCAAGATCATTTAGACAAGTTTGTGATAATCTATCTTAATGATATCTTAATTTATTCAAAAAAATTGAGGAAATATGAAGAACATGTAAAATTGATATTACAAAAGCTAGAAGATGCAGGTCTATATGTGAAGCTAGAAAAATATATATTTCATCAATCAAAGATGGAATTTTTGGATACATCATATCTACTAAGGATTTGATGATGGATTCCAAGAAAGTAGAGGCGGTTATGTATTAGGCCATTCCAAAGATTATAAAAGACATACAATACTTTCTTAAATTTGCTAACTTCTATTGGATCCTCATAAAAATTATTCTAAAATTGCTACCATTTTTATTTAATTGACATGCGAAGATAAATTTGAATGAGAGCGTCAAGCTTAAAAAAATTCTAAAATCTCAAGACAATATTCACCATAGCTCCAATCTTGGTACATCTAGACTTTATAAAAATATTTTATATAGAAATTGATACTTCGGATTTTGCACTAGCAGCCGTACTTTCACAAATGAAATTAGACAATAAACTCTATCATGTTACATTTTATTCTCAATATATATCAATATATATATGAATATCATGGCCTGTTGGATGATATTGTATCCAATGAAGGATCCCAATTTGTATCTAAGTTTTAAAAATGTCTTTTTGAAATATAAAAGATAGACATTAAATTTTTTTTGACTTTCCATCTTCAAACTAACAACCAAATAAAATGAGTTAATTAAGTTTTAGAGTAGTATTTATAATGCAATATCAACTATCAACAAGACCATTGGATCTTATATCTATAATTAGAAAAGTTTACATATAATAATACTAGTCATGCTTCAATTCAATAAACACCATTTTATTCCAACTATAGATATCACTTGAACCTTGATCTATAGAATATGCCAAAAAATAACAATTTAGTAGTTGAAGGGTTTATAAAGCATCTATTATAATACCAAAAAATCTTGAAGCTTTAATTGCAAGTAGCTCAAGATGCTTACAAGGCATCTATATATAAATTTAGGAATTAACTATCTATTTTTTATATTAGAAATAAAGGATGGCTTCTTTGACAGAATATCAAGACCAAGCGGCTATGCGATAAGTTGGACTATCAGAGGTTAGGACCATTTTTTTATCTAAAAGCAAATTAATCTAATGGTATATTGCTTGAAATTACCATCTTCTATGAAGATATATCTAGTTTTTCATATCTCTCTTTTAAAGCCTTGTAGATAGTCTCATATTTTGAAAAGAATTCAACAATTGCCACCTAGTATCAAAATAAAAAATCATAAAGGATATAAGGCCAAAAAGGTGTTGGATTCATAGCAAAAGTGGAACAACTTAGAATATCTTGTTCATTGGCATGGCTATGATATCAATGAGTGCACATAAGAACCAGCCAAAAATCTTGCCAATTTGTTTCAAAATACATAGGAATTTCATTAGTTTTATTTCCACAAATCCAAATATATTTAATGATAATTTTTTGGTAAAAATTAGATTCGAGGAATATTCATAAGATGAGAAGATTTAAACTAAAGCTTTCATTAATATATAGTCATCTATTCTAAGATAGAATAGAGTAACAAAAATAAGTTAGTCACCATATCAAACCTTCAAGTATTAAGAGATTTAACAGAAAAAGATTCAAAAAATTCACTTATTATATAAATTTCAAACAAATCATTATAGTTTTCACAGCCTTTAATTGAACAAAGTAAGGACAATACATTTTAATGCCAAATAAAACCACAATTGGAGTCATCAGAAGCAACACTCAACTATGCAAGTCTTATTTTTAATACTTGAGCTTTAGTGATATTACTTAAACTTAAAAAGGTGAATCCTTTTAAGCTTGAGATCTTATTTGGACAATATTTTGAAGGCCACAATGAAAATCAAATCCTTGGCTGGGATATTTTAACAATGTAGGTATTAACTCAAGGCCATATGTAACTTCTTTGAGCACTAATAGAATCTATTATCCAAGAATAGATAATAGAATATATAGCTTTATTAATGTAATATATTCTAAATTTTTTTAGATATATAGAATGATTTCCAAAGGTATGAGCTCTTCTTAGAACTTGTTGATAGAGAAGTAGGTGATATTAGAGACATATATTTTGGAAGCTTGCATAACCTTCTAAAATATTTTAGAAGCTTTTAAGTTAATGGAAGTCACTTAAGAAGCTTCCTACTTAGTAGAAGGAACTCGAGAAGCTTCCAAGTTAATAAAAGCTGTTCAAGAAGCTTCTTAGATAAGGATATATATTGGAGTCAAGGCTAAAAAATTCTTTAGTCTCGAGAATGCATCTCTTAGAATTCTAGTTCACCTTTCTTGATATTTTTTGTGTACTCATTTAAATAATTCAAGTTCTTATTGGTTTTTTCTTAAAATTTCTTTCTAATTCAAGTTTCTTATTCTATCTTCTTGTATCTTTGACATAATTATAATATCTTCTCTAATAAGTCAATAAATGATAATTCTTGAGCTAAATTTATTAATTGTTAATTTTTTATCTTTTTAGTGCTAAAAATCCAAAAAAATAACAAATAATAATACAAGATATCTTTATTGAAGTTATTTTATTTTATAATAAATATTTTTTTTCATCTTGGTTTTGATAGATGTTATTAATGAATGCATTAACTTTGATTGATGCATTTGCTAGATTCTTAGATGGCTCCCATATGCATTCACTAATATCATATCTAGAAAATGTACAACATATTCCAACCTATTTTGGTGCCGCTCCAAATCTAAGACCTCTTCCATATTAAATTTTTCATTGTTGTTCATTTCTATAGAAGGTGGTGGTATTTGTATTCTTCTTTATATATCTACTATCTTATATGGCTCAAGTAGAGATGCATGGAATATAAGATAGATCTTTATAGACTTTAATAGATAGAATTAATAAGCAACTAGATTGACTTGTTTATAAATTAAAAATAGTCCAAATCTACAATAATCCAGCTTGTCACAAGCACGAATAGTCTTGATATTACGATGAAGTAGCCATACCTTATGACCAACATAGAATTGAGCATATTTCTTATAATAGAATATATGTTCTATGTTGGTCATAAGGTATACCATATTTCTTATAATACCTTATTCTCTACATTGGTCTTTTAATATTCTTGAATTTTTTAAAATTGTGTCTTTATTGTTACATATAGCTTTGATAATTGATTTACCAAGTTTCTTATCATAGGATTATTAACTTTTAAGAAGTCAAAAGTATCAAATCATAGATGATAATTGTAATTGGCAAAGAAAGGTGTTTATTGAGTTTAAAAATGTACTAAATTATTATAAGAAAACTCTACCAATGGCAAAAGAATTGTCTAATCATCTTGATAATAATTGATGGTATACTTCAAATATTGCTCCAAAACTTAATTTATCCATTGTTGTATTATGTATTGTCTAAAAATGTACTAGGTACCTAGCTATGGAGGGTGAAATTATATTTTACAAGTATACAAGAACTCTTAATAGATTATTTTCATATAAGAAGAATGTAATTTGAATTACAATTCAAAAGTATTTAAAGCCAATATAAAGTGCTCAAAAACACTCTTCTTAATAATCTCAACCATATACAAATTCTAAACGCTTTATTACTTTCACAATTGAGCAACTTTGATTTTTCTTTGCAAATCCTAATCCTAATTAGTGAACTTCAGCAAGCTATAACTTTTAATTTGACTCTCCACTTGATACAAAATTGTATAAAAAAATGCCACTATAAGTTTTTTATATGCTTAAAAATTTCCAGCTCAATCCAACTTATAGATTGTGAAGAAAATATCCACAAATCGTATTGATGTCACTTAGTCGCCAACTTGAAGTTGATATAGATATTCTAGTAGTAATTTCTTCTTTTCTAACAATTAACTTCAGCTCAAAGTTGGTGTTTAGCTTGATCACCAAGTTTTCTAATACTATGTAAAATTTCACCTTGTTTTGACTAATACATCTTTAGATATTGCAAAAACTCTAAATAACCTCAAACTGCCAACTTTTGATATTTCCTTGCATTAATCATCAAATATATTCCAATGGCATTGTTAAATTATTATAAAATTTTATGTACTCATAATACATCTAGTTAACTATATATTTTTAATTTTTAATTGTAGGTATTCTACAAATTGTATAAACTAGCCAAGAGTACTACTCGTAATTTTATTGCATAAAATCCAAATCACCAATATAAACCCTGACTTTGAACAATGATTGCAAGGTCATTTCAAAACCTAAGAAAATAAGTCTTATGTCTCTAAAACAAACTTAAAGCTAACTCTCAAATCCTAATCACCAATCTCTAAATAATCTTATATTTTATCCTTGATGGCTATTTCAATAATTAGAAGTTTAATTTTAATCCTGTTCCATAAATAATCGACCTCTAGATATCAATCCAATCTATTCTAAGGATTTTTAAGCCTAATCATATCCTCAATGTAATCCTAGTATCAACTATACCAATTATTTATTTCCTCTACCTTATGTCAAGGACACAAATTGGAAAGAAGTACATAAACCAATAAAATCTATATCAAAGAAAAATGACAAAATAGAAAAAAGAAAGTATTTATATTAAAGAAGAAACTATAATGATAATTGTCAAAGACTTGACAATGTAATGGCTCTTGAACTAGATTGGAAGCAAGAAAGGAATTCACAAGAATGAAGAAGACTTTAATCTTGTCTCTATATATACTATCTATCTAAGAATTATGTAGTAGCGTTCTATAGGACCTCCAACACGTGTCCAATTTACAAGACACATGTTAAACTTGCAAGACAAGTTTCCTACATGCACGCCATGTACTTAGCTTATTTCACAATCTACCAACCATATGCGACATGTGGCTAGCTTGTTGGCAAAGTTTCCAACCTATCAATCACCTATACACATATATATATATATATATATATATATATATGTGAATCCATGTTTATGAAGCTTTTAAGAAATTTTTCTATAACATATTATCAAATTAATCTACTTTTATCTACTTCTACCTATTTATATTACTATAATTA
The DNA here is from genome assembly GCA_036785485.1 of Physcomitrellopsis africana. Lineage (NCBI taxonomy): Eukaryota > Viridiplantae > Streptophyta > Bryopsida > Funariales > Funariaceae > Physcomitrellopsis > Physcomitrellopsis africana. The sequence continues at coordinate 281,940 of JAWRVF010000140.1, read as the reverse complement.
TTAGAATAAATCTTATATCTATGACATTATCTCCCTTTCTAGGAAAGAGTTCCACAAGGAATGGTGATTACATGTTGAGGAAGTTCAAGATGTGTCAAATTGTGCTTGCCACATACTCTAATCTTTGTTCCCTTTGAAGGTAGTTGATAGGTCCTTTCAGCCATTGATAATGTCCCATACCAAGGCAAGAGGACCACCCTATTATTTAATCATTGTTGAGGCCTTCACAACTTCCTTCAAAAAATATATTTGGAATACCATCAAAAGTAGTTCCTACCTCTAAAAATATCATCAAATATTAGGAGTATCTTCTAAAGTCGTGATACCAAAGACATTATATCTTGCCATCAATCCAAAGAAGAATAAATCATTCTCGAGGATCTTTATCTCTATTTAATTATCTTGAAAGTTATGATAGTTGTAATGTCTCGTCCGATAAGTCAGTAAATAATGATTTTTGAGCTGAATTTGCTGATTGTTGATTCTCCATCTCTTTGGTATAAAAAAAAAATTTAAGAAAATAACAAATGGTAGTATAAGATAGAATGGAACCTCTATTGAACCTACTTTGCTTTATAGCAAAGATTTTCTTGACTCTTCATCTTAGTTTTGATGGATGTCATTGATAAAATAGATTGATTTTTGCTGATACATTTGTTAGATTCCTGGATGGCTCCTATATACATTCACTAATATTATATTTGTGCTAATATACAAGATATTTTAGCCAATTTTGGTGCCACCTTGAATCTAAGATCACTTCCATCTCAAATTCTTCATTGTTCACTTCTATAGGAGGCCATGGTATTTATCTTCTTCTTTATATATCCACTGTCTTGTATGACTTGAATAGTAATATGTGAAATACAGGATAGATCTTCATAGATTTTGGTAGGCATAATTGATAAGCAACTAGATTGGTTTATTTCCAAATCAAAAATAGTCCAAGCTTATAATAATCCAACTTATCATAAGAACAAATAGTCTTCATATTACAATAAAGTAACAATATCTTATTGTATACATAGAATTGAGGCTATTCCTTATAATAGATATCTACATTGATCTTTTACCATTCTTAAGCTTCATTTAATTGTGCCTTCATTGTTGCATGTAGCTCTGACAAGCAATTCTCCAAATCTTTTGCCGCAAGATTATCAACTTTTAAAAAGTCAAAAATATCAAATTATAGATGATAATCATAATTGACAAAGAATGGAGTTTTTTGAGTAGAAGAATGCATTAAATTATTATAAACAAACTCTACCAATGGCAAAAAGATTGTCCAATCATCTTGATGATAGTTGATGGTACATCTCAAATATTGCTCTAAAATTTGATTTATCCATTCTGTTTGTCTATCAATTTGAAGGTAGAAAGTTGAAGGTAGTTTTATGTCCACCTTCAATATTTTGAAAAGAGTTCTCTAAAATCTTAATACAAATTGCATCCCTCTATCTGATATAATATTCTTTGATAATCTATGATAACGATAGATATTATCAAGAAAGATTTTGTATATGATATAAAATAGGCCATCTTAGTAAAATGATCTACAATTACAAATATAGAATCATATGAACTTAAATTTAGAAGATCCATGATAAAATCTATAGAAATAGAAGACCAAGGACAGGTAATGGTTGAAGAAGTTTGCAAGGTTGATAATGAGGAGTTTTTGATCTTAAAGGTGAAATTGCCTCAGTTTCAAGAGGATTGTTCTTTGTTGATCAAAAAATAAATCTCCTTCTTTTGATACAAGATAAGAACATCTAAAAAGAGCATTAGATAGACCTTATAGTTTTTTTGGCCAATAAATGATAATGAACTCAAATCTTGATAAAGACATATTTCAACAAGCTTGACAATTATTTAACATATGTATTGACATAAAATATCAAGGTTCTTATCATTTGTAAATATAATGACTGGACTATAAGCACCTTCTAGATAATGACACTATTTTTAAAAAGAATCTACAATTACAAGAAGTTTTTTATCATGGATTTTGTAGTTGATCTCTGGTGCTGAAAATTTCTTGGAATGAAAAGATATTGGGTGGAGTTTGTCATCTATTCCCATTTGTGGCAACATTATATCTAAAGCAAAGTTTGATGTGTTTGTTTCTATAAAAAAATACCTTAAAAAAGTCAATATAATATAATATTGGTGCAAAAATAAAAATTATCTTCAAAGCTTCAAACAATGCTTTTGTTTCTTTATTTCACTCGAGTTTGTCCTTACAAATTAAGTATGTAAGTGGAATTGTAATTTGAAAAAAGTTCTTGATAAAGATTTGATAGTAATTAGCAAATGTCAAAAAATATTATATATTCTTTATTATTTTTCGAATCTTCCAGTCTATGATTGTTTGAAATTTCTTAGGATCCATCTTGAGACTATTATTTGAAATAATATATTCTAAGAAATCAACTTGAGTAGTATGAAATAATTTTTTTTAAAAATTTTTATCTTAGAATATAGTCCTATATGTCTAAGTTTTTATAATACAAAACAAACATAAAGTTTATATTCTTCTGTGTTTTTAGAGTAGATTAAAATATCTAAATAGCAAACAATAAAATCATCAAGAAATTCATGAAAAATATCATTTATAAGATGTTGAAAAGCAGCTAGTACATTTGTAAGTCCAAAATGCATGATATTATATTTGAAATGCTTATACCTTGTTTGAAATATAGTCTTCTATACATCTTTTTTTTTAATGCATATTAGATTGTATATTCTTTATAAATCTATATTTATATAGATTTTAGCTTGATTCAATTAATCAAGAAGTCTAGATATTAAAGATAGATGGTATCTATTTTTTATAATTCTTATTGAGCCCTCAATAATCTACACACATCCATATTGATCAATTTTTTTCTTTACAAATAAGATATGAGTTCCTATTAGAAATTTTGAATGGCGTATAAAATTCTTGGCCAAGTTTTCATCAATGTATATCTTAAGTTCAACCAATTTATTTTGCAATAAATTATAGGTTGGTCCAAATAGAGATTAAGTTCCTTCTTTGAGATCAATTGAGCAATCATATAAATGATGCTTCAAAACAATGTTTACATTCTTCTTCTCAAAAATATCTTGATAATCTTGATATTGGCTTGAAATGCCATTTGAAGTCTTTCTACTATTAAAAATAAGTGTAGCATAAATAGCAAAAGGTGATCCTTCTTTTTTTCTATTCATAAAAGCTTTTGCACCTACAAGTATGAATTTTAATATATTAAACTTATGGCTTTTCATTTGATTAACAGGACTCTTATTAATGCTTTGAAAAAAATTAAGTCTACGAAAAATCTAGTCTATTTGAGGATTATATAGACGCTTTGTGATTTTTAGGTCTCAAATATACATCTATTATAAACTAAAGAGAGGATTCTAAGGAGAAAATAAGACCTTTACTAGGAATTGTACAAGATTCTAATTGCATGGTCTTTATTGTAGCTAGACAAACTCGTTTTTTGACATATTATCTTCTTTGACAATCATACTTCTCATTTTGTAATTGCTTTGTTTCTTTAAAAAATATTGAGCAATATGCTTAGATTTTCTATAATATAAATACAATCCTTTTTGACAATGACAAGTCTTTTCTTATTCAGTAAGAAGTTTAAAATGTATCATGTCAATTTGCATGTCTTTTACTTTTGAATATACGTATTGAGAAGACGTCAATGTTGCCATTATTTTATAATAATATTGGAGCTCTTTTATATAATTCTTAGATCAAAACCTAGAGCAAAAAAAGAATTAATAAGAGAGAAGAAGACTTTATTCTTGTCTCTATATATACTATCTACCTAAGAACTACATGGCGGCATTCTATAGAACCTCCAATACATATCCAATTTGCAAGACACATGTCAAACTTGCAAGAGAAATTTCCTACATGTATTTAGCTTATTTCACAAGCTACCAACCATGTGCGACATGTGGCTAGCTTGGCCAAGTTTCTAATCTATCAATCAGCTATAAACATATATAAAGGTGAATCTACATCTATGAAGCTTCTAAGAAGTTTTTCTATAAGATATTATCAAATTAACCTACTTTTATTTATTTTTATCTATCTATATTAACTAGATAATTATTAGAATAAATCTTATATCCGTGATACTTTGTTTTTATCCATTTATGGCTTTTTTAAAGAACTAAAAGAGTTTCTACAATCTAGAAGAAAAAATTAATAACTAACTCTTATTTACTAGCTATTAAGATAAGAAAATCATCTAAGAGGCTTTCATAAAATCTTTTTTAAGTATCTTGAATTCCTATTTACCCACAATGATTAAATATTAATTAAAAAATTATTCTTTTTTATATTTTTAAAATATAAACATGTTATAATATGATACCGTTCTATTTGTCCATTAGTTTGAAGGTAAAAGATTGAAGATAGTTTTATTTCTACCTCCAATACCTTGAAAAGGATTTTCCAAAATTTAATACAAATTATATCCCTCTATCTAATATAATATCTTTTAGCAATCTATGATAGTAATATATAATGTCTTAAAAGAATTTATCTATTTTTTTGATCTGTAATAGATTTTATATATGGTACAAAATGTGCCATCTTGATGAAACAATCTATAATTACAAATATAGAATCATATGGACTTGAAATTGACAGATGTGTGATAAATTCTATAGAAACAAAAGACCATGGCTATTCTGGTATAGGTAATGGTTAAAGAAGTCTATAAGATTGATGACAAGGAATTTTTTATCTTGAACAAATATCACATGACTACACAAACTTTTTAACCACCTTTCACATTTGAGGCCACCAAAAATCTCTTAATGTTAGTTCCAAAGTCTTATTGTATCTAAAATATCATGTTATAGGGAAGTTGTGATGAGCTTCAAAAGTATGTAGTTTACTTTATCTTTTAGAATATGCAAGTATTTTTTAAAATAAAAAAATTATTTTTGAATTCAAATTTAAAAATATCATGAAATTTAGATGAATTATTCTTAATATTATAAATAAGAGGATCTGAAGATATACTTTATTGGACTTGCTTGAAAAAAATTAAATCAACAATTAATATTGATTTCATTACTTAAAGATGAAATTATTTTGGCTTCAACAAAATTGTCCTTTGTTGATTAAAAGCTATATATTTTTGTTATGGTATAAGATAAAAATATCTAAAAAAGGCATCAAACAAACCTTGCTATTTTTTAAACCAAGAAGTGATAATAAATTCAAATCTTGACAAAGACATATTCCAACGAGTCTAGTGACAATTCAAAATATGTATTGATATGAAATATTTGAGGTTCTTATGACCCGTTGTTGTGTTGTGATTTGGCTACCATATAAAAATATTATATATATATATATATATATATATATATATTATATATCTAAATGAGAATTATATCAATAAAATTTTATTAATTATAAAATATAATTAAATTATTTATTTAAAAGGGATCTATTTAAAAGGACTATTATTAAAGTTTATACAATTTTTTTTTAAGAATAATTTTGAAGTTAATTTTATATTAACAATAGCTTTTATATATTTTGAATCACCTTTGTTAGACATTGGTGATTGTTGAAATCTTATTTATTTATTTTATTTAATATGTAGAATACATATTATATAAATCTTATTAGAAAAAGAATTGGTAAGGGATTTTTAGTGTGAAAAGGAGTAGTTAAGCCATCCATGTGGATGAACGGAGATAGATGATAAAAGGCTTTATTCCTATTGGCCAAAAATCATGCCCAATGGGCTTTAAGGAGGCTACTTGAAGGCTTGTTAGTGATTAGGGTTTGTTTTTTGAAGAGATTTGAATATCAAAGACTAAGACCAGCAAGTTTGGATTTTTAACTATGATTTTGATATAAAATTTATGTGATTTGGACTTTTTATGAAGAAGATATAGGTATTCAAAGTTAAGGTGTTGAAATTATATCTACTCTCACTCTTTTGGATATAACTCATATATATAAAAGGCAATAGAGAATTGGCAACTAGAATTGAAAAGAACACTTTCTTGACTATACTTTTTATATATGATTTGATGAAATCCATACTAAAATAAAAGAGATATTGGAAGTTGAAATTAATACTTGTGATCAAAGAGTAGAAAGTAACCATGCTTAACTAATAGTTATGTTTTGAGCTATATCTTAGGAAATTTGATAAGTTTTTAGCTCAAAATTTTTAAAAGTGTATATGTTCATATAACAAGATTATATGCAAAAAATTTGTGGCATTAAGATTTTGGATTTGTGAGATATGAAGAAAATAGTTCTTAGGTGTATCTGAATTAGGATTTTAAATACCTACTAGAATTTTTAAGATATCAAACGATCAAAAATGAATCTATAATTGATATTTTCTTATAATGAAGCTTAAGAGTATTATCTACACTTTAAAAAAAAATTTATAAAAATTGAATAATTGAATCAAGAATTATTAAATTCTAAAATTTGAAAAGAAATAAATCCTTGTGGATGAATAAGCTATTAAAGATTTTTATTGGAATTTGAGCCTTTTGTATAAATCCACTTAAATATAAGAGATTTTATCAATATAATTTTTTTTTATAATATTATTGTATTATTTTTCTTTTTTATTAAAGACAAATTACTTATTGGAATCTTGCCAATAAATTACAAATAAATTCTTTACAACCAAGTATCTAATATATTCCCAGATTGAAGTTCACACTACATAATACCATATACATAGTGACTGAATTAAAAGTGCCTTCTAGATAATGATGCCATTCTTCAAAAGAATCCATGATTAAAAAGAATTTTTCATTATGGATCTTGTAGTTAATCTTGGTTGCTAAAATTTTTTTAAAATAAAAAGCTATAGAATGAAATTTGTCATCTACTCCTATTTGTGATAATACCACATCTAATACAAAGTTTGATGTATTTGTTTTTATAAAAAATACTTTAAAAAAATCAATATGATATAAAATTAGTATTAAAAAAAAAAAATCTTTAAAGCTTCAAATGATATTTTTACTTTCTTACTCTACTTAAGTTTTTTTTTATAAGTTAAGCGTGTCAATGAAACTATAACTTGAAAAAAATTCTTGAAGATAATTGGATAGTAATTAAAAAATTCCAAAAAACATTGCACATCTCTTACTGTTCTTGAAATTTTTCAATCGATAATCATTTGAACTTTCTTAGGATCCTTCATTAGATTGTTATTAGAAATGATATATTTTAAAAAGTCAATTTGAATAGTATAAAAATATATACTTTTCCATCTTAGCATATAATCCTACATCTCTAAATATTTGTATTACACGATGTTGTATGTTGTGAAGTCTTGCTTGAGAATGCTCTGGGCACCTGGCTATGGAAGATAAAAAAGATATATGCAATAATAATTAATCTTAATTTTTCTAATCAATTTCTAAATAATCCTTAATCAAACCTTAATTAAACTCTAGTCAACCTTGATCAAATCCTAACAAATCCTAATAAATCCTAAAACAAATCCTAAAACAAATCTTAATTAAATTTTAGTCAATCCTGATCAAACCCTAATAAATCCTAAAATCTTAGTCAACCCTGGTCAAATCCTAATAAATCCTAAAACAAATCCTAACTAAATCTTAGTCAATCTTGATCAAATCTTAAAAAATCCTAAAATCCTAGTCAATCCTGATCAAATCCTAACAAACCCTAAAAAAAATCCTAACTAAATCCTAGTGAACTCTGATCAAATCCTAACAAATCTTAAAATCCTAGTCAATCCCGGTTAAATCCTAATAAATCCTAAAATCCTAATCAACTCTAGTCAAATCCTAAAAAATCCTAAAACAAATCCTAATTAAATCCTAATTAACCTTGGTCAAATCCTAATAAATCTTAAAACAAATCCTAAGTAAATTCTAGTCAATTCCTAAGGCAGTTTTAGAACCTCAATAACTATTAATTAAACTATTGATCTTGCTTAAAAATTTACACACGCCTTAAAAACTAAGTTAGCAATAAGCATATAAAATTTGAAGAGGATCAATCTTACCAGTAAGAAATTCAATCTAAAATTTCAATCAAGTGTTGGCCGGCCTCCTTCTCCTACCTTAATGCTAATTGTCCAGTGCCAATATCTCCTTTTTATACCATTTAATTGCTTTTAAATTTCACATACATGTAGGAAATTAAATCTTCTACACACACACATATAAATTTCACTCCAATCCAATTGGTAGATTGCTAGAAATCTTAGGAAACCTAATTAACCCTCAATTCCTAATTTCTAAGATCCCAACCCATATAAACTTCAATTATCTTTGATTGAACTATTAGATCAATTTCAAATTCACAACACCCTATAAACACTACTATATGTCTATAACCAATCTCACAGAATGCTTGAAAATATAAACTTCAATATATTTCACAAAATCAGAGTCATTCCAAATCAACCTTGACTTTGCAAAGCCATTACAAAGTCATTACCAATTCAAATCACTTCCAACTAATGCTCAAAGAAAGATCCTCTTGTTTGTCCTCTAATCCTACCTTTTGATCTATAAAAAGCCTCTCGACCCGCCATAGGCACGCGGTTTTGTGCCTCGGGATTAGATTCCAATCCCAATTCATAACCGGTTCTCTCCGGATATCTATTTTGAGATTTTTGTGGTAATTTTTTTATAACCTATTCTTAATTCTTTCTTATATATGCCTATATCATTTTATTTTCTAGTCTACTTTGTTTTGCCTTACTTATGGCCCTACAAAATAAATAGAAGCTCATTTGTAAAAAAGGCAACATTAACATCCATTAGTTTTACTCCCTTTTTACTATTATCTATTTTTCTAAGATAATTTGTTATAATATTTTGAAGATCTTCTATAATATATTATTTCTACACTCTTTCACCTAATAGTTATGTTACATCACAACAACGACAAATATGAAATTCATATTTTTTTATATTCTTAGAATAGATCAAAATGTTGTCTAAATAATAAATAACAAAATCATGAAAAAATTTATAAAAAATATCATTTATAAGATGTTGAAAAAAAATTGGTGCATTCATAAGTTCAATAGGCATGATATTATATTCAAAATGTACATACTTAGTTCTAAATGCAATCTTCCATTCATCACCTTCTTTGATGTAGACCAAGTTGTATGCTCCTTGAAGATCTATTTTTGTATAGATCTTTGCTTAATTAAGTTGATCAAAAAGTCTTAAAATCAAAGATAAAAGATACCTATTCTTGATAGTAATCTTATTAAGTCTTCAATAATCTACATACATTTGCAACAATTTGTCTTTTTTTTTTTTACAAGTAAGATAGGAATTCCTACTGGGGATTTTGAATGGCATATGAAGTTCTTAGCCAAGATTTCATTAATATGTTCTTTCAATATAGCCAATTCATTCTATGATAAATTGTAGATTAATCCAAATGGTGATTAAATTCTTTCTTAAAGATCGATTGAACAATCACAAAATTAATGCTTTAGAAGAATATTTATATATTTTTTTTTATAAAAATCTTTAAAATCTTAATTTTAATTAAGAATACCACTTGTAATCTTTTTAATATCAAAAATAGATATGGCATATATAACAAAAAATGATTCTTCTTTTATCATATGTATAAAAAATTTTATACTTATTAATAAGAATTTGGATGTATTAAACTTATGTATTTCCATTTGATTAATAGATTTTTAGATTAAACTATTAAAAAAATTAAGATTATAAGTAGTCTAATCTATTTAAGGATTATATTTTTTTTAACCATGATAATCTTAAAATAATTAGATTGGAAAGAGATCTAATCACATTAATTATTACTATATTATAATATCCTTTAGTTGCTACATTAAAAAGAACAGCTTTATAAGTGACATTTCTAAAAGACAACAAATAACCATCTATGACTTCTATATACATGGATTTAATTTTTTTAATTAAAGATATTTCTTATTTTTTGATAAAATCTTCATCTATGAAACAAGCTAAGGCTTCTAAATCTAATAAGACTTTGTGATTTTTAGGTCCTAAAAACACATCTATTATAAAATAAGGCAAGGGAATTGAAGAAAGAATAAGACTTTTACTAAGTGTTGCTTATGATTCTAGCCACATGGTCTCTATTGTAGCTGAAAAAATTCATTTTTTGATACATTGTCTTCTTTAACAACCATGCTCCTCATTTTGTAATTGGATTGGTTCTTTGGATAATGTTGAACAGTGTGCTTAGCTTCTCCACAATATAAGCATAGACCTTCTTAACGATGTCAAATCTTTTCTTGCTCGGTAAGAGATTTAAAATATATCGTATCAATTTATATTGATTTTGATTTAGTCAAATAAGTTTCTAAAAACTTAAATACTGCTATCATTACTTGACTTGTTTGTCTCCAATCAAATCTATGTTCTTAATGCCTTTCAAATAATCGATTATTATATGTAATGACTTGAGTAATAAATTATTTTAAAGAATCTTTTTTTGACATTGTTAGTAATAAATCTTTGATGTTATCCTTCAATCCATAACAATATTGATTAATAAGGGCTTTGTCATTCTATTCTATATTGTAAACAAGATTTTGGAATTCAACAACATATATTGTGGTTGATTGTGATCCTTATCTTAAAAATAAGAGCTTGGTCTCTATTACCTTTTTTTGATCATTTTTTCTAAATATAACTATAAATACTTCAAAGAATGAATTCAAATTATAAAAAAGTTATGAATCCTTTTTTATCAAAGGTACAAATCTAAAATGAATACTTTTAGATAAAAGTCTATCTATAAATTTAACTTGAGCAAATCCATTAGGATATTAAAAAAGATATAGCTTTAGATAAACTTGGCTTATTGCAAAAATCTTCAAAATTTTAATCTTGTTCTATCAAACTGCTCATGCATACTAGTCTTTGTTTCTTTTATGCTTATAGAAGCAATACTTCTTGGATTTAGTTGTGAAGCCAATCTATTTGCTTCTTTCAATTGTACAACTTCTTGACATAGGCTCTATACTTCTTCCATAGATGTAAAAATAGTGCTTCTATGGTTGATATTACTAATGTGTGAAATTTCCATCCTAAAAGTGTTGACAAGCTCTTAAAGATCTGCAATAGTTACAAATCTATTTTAACTTCCGATAAGTATAGCATCTAAAAAAAAAAAAATCTATTTTAAATAATTTAATAAATCTACAATTCAAATTAGAGGAGGATAATCTGCAACTTCTAATATCAAATAAAAATTTCCACCAAGAGGGCTAATCCACTCTCTTTAAGGAAAAATTTAAGGTTAGAAATTAAAGAATGTTAGTTTTAAGATAGGTAGTCTGCAACCTTCAAACACAAAAATAAAAGTAGGATAATCTACTCACTTCTAAAACATAAAATAAAAACAATAAATTAGCACTCTTATCAAATTATCAAGGACCTGAAATATAAATAATTAAAGTATTAAAATACTCTTGTGTTACTCAAAAAGAGTAAAAAATCACTCAAAGATGGTATAATATTAAACAAGAATGGCTATTGCCAAAGACAAAAAGACTAGAAACTTTTGAAATAAGATTAAAAATAAGAAAGGCATTGACAAGAGTAAAAAAGACTTTATTCTTATTTTTAAATATATTATCTATTTAAGAGCTACATAATGACGTTCTATAGGACCTCCAATATGTGTCCAATTTGCAAGACATGTGTCAAACTTATAAAATAAGTTTCTTGTATGTATGCCACGTAATTAGCTTATTCCACAAACTACCAACATGTGCAACATATGACTAACTTATTGGCCAAGTTTCTAACCTATCAATCACCTATAGATATGAATAAAGATGAAATTGCATCTATGAAGCTTTTAAGAAGCTTCTCCACAAGATATTATCACATTAATCTATTTTTTTCTACTTCTATCTATCCATATTATCTAAATAAATTTTAAATTAAATCTTATGTCTATAATGCTTATAAATTAGGACTTTATAAAAGTCTAAGTTATAAGCATTAGAGGTTGAAGGAATTAAAAAGGTAGCTAACAAAATAAAAGCTTTTTAGTTTGTTTAGTTTTTTATTTTTATTTCTAAGATTGAGTTTAATTTTTTAATATTAAACAAATTATATTCTTATACAATAAGGTTTTTAAATTATATTTTTTAATATATATTTTAAATAAATTTAATTATAATTTTATAATAATTATTATATTAAAAATCTTAACAAAAAAAAAGATGTTTAATTATAAATATTTTTAATATATATTTTAAGTTTTTTAGATTTTTTTTAATTATTAAATTTATATCTATTATAGTTTTTTTGATCCTTGACCAACTTTAAATTCTACACAAAATCATAAATTTACTTAATTAGTATTTATATTATTTTTATCATTATATTTTCTATTTTTTTCTATAAATTATTTTAGCAATTTATCACTATTCAAAGTTAATAACTTAGCTATACAAGAGCCAAAAAGCTTGAGTTTAGTCTCTCTAATAATATTAAAATTAGAAAAATAGGCTTTGATTGTATGTACTTTGATTGTGGTTCTATGGAACCTTAAAATAAGTAGTTTTTTAGATATATATTTTAAAAACATCTAGATATGAATTTCATTTTACTATGAGACCTACACAAATTAAGAATTTTATTAATAATATTTTAAAATTAAATTATTTTACTATTGTTAATATGAAATAAACAAAAAAGAAAAAAGAAAAAAAACTATAAAACTATTAAAATGAAATTAAAAAATTAAAAAAGTGTTATTAGGAAATGAAGAAAAATTAATTATTCACTAAATATTTCTATCAAATGTGTTATTATATATAAACCTTATGTGAGATCAAAGAAAAGAGAGAATCAACTTAAATCAATCAAATTTAGTGCCAAGGATTTGTACATTGACTGGAAGGTCAAACAAGAGCAATGAATCTCAGTCCATTCTAGATGTTTGTGAGCACCATGTGGAAAGTTCGGACACGAGAATTACACCAAAAACAAAAACAAAACAAAAACAAACTATTACAGCAGATGAGTATAGGTGCACAATTCCATCGTGCTCTCTCTAAAGCAGCAATTCTATGCCACCATGGGCATTTTGAATGAGCAGTTTCTTCTGTCAATGGCTCCAAAACTCAATATCCAAGCAACAAATGCAGCAGCGCGTCCCTCGACAGACGTGTTTGCATGCAACCGAAGCAGCGTATTGCATGCATGGAACCACAATGTTGCCACTCTAGAACAAAAACATGCGATGCCTGAAGCTTTACTGAGGTGCTTGGTTTATCTGCAGCATGAACACAAGATGTGCAGACCGCAATCTTCTTCATTGCACAGCTTGTTTCCTTCTACCAAACTGTGATGTGTGAATGCCTTGAGAGGCAACTTTACCCGCCATGCACTGCGATGGCACCTTTCTATCGCTGGCTAGTTCGGATGCAGGAGGAGCTTCATGACGATGACCGAGAGGTGCCGACACACACATTGAATATTGCTGGCTCTGGTACCGAAATATTGCTGGGTCTGGCTCTGGGGTGTGTTGGCCGTGATGCAAGGAGCGCCGCAAGGCCGTCGCCACATGATGTGCCCACAGACGCATTGTTTAGTTGCGATTTCGTGCTTCGACATGCCACATCACCGGTTTAACCGCCGTGACTCGTGTCCAATCCCTGCCTCCTGGATTCTTCGCTGCAGCCTCCTGCCCCCGTTGACGAACCCGATTGTGTCCGTTACTGGAATCGCCGAATTGTTCCGTCAACGCTATTGATGCCGATAGCCCGACCTGTCGAACTTATTGCTAACTTGACTAGCTTCTTTTACTGCACAAACCTGGAGTGGACCTGATCTTCAATCTCAATCATCTTTTCTACCTACTCGAAAGCGTTGTATTATAACCGAATGTGGACACAAGTGGTAATTGAGTCTTGTGAGCCGCAAGAAAAGGATTAGATCCCTTCGGTGAAAACTTGGGGGTTGCGGCTACTACAAGAGATGATTGCGGCGTAGTTTCTCTCTACTGATCAAAAATAGAACTCGCAAAGTTTTCACTTGTTTTTCAGAGAGATTGCACAGATTCCCCTTCGGCCGAAACTACAGGACAACATTCAGTTCCTCCAGACATCAAGGCATTTTGGGAGATACTCCCCTCTATGCATGGATTTCTTTGAACTTGCAAAAGTCAATGTTAAACTAATTGGTGATTCTACAGTTGACTTGCAATTTACCCAGCAACGCTGTGCGACTTACATGAGTTCAGCTCGAGAACTTTGAACGATATCGTTTTCTTAAGGAATGAATTGTCGGCGGGTGGCGCGCCTGGCACCATCTCCTTAATTTCCAACGTTAACAAATAAACCATTGGCAGTCCCTAAAATTTTGGCAAATTCGGCACACTATACACTATGATCACACAACATGAATACATACACACTTGGACATTGCATTTCTATTCTCAACGCTCATTAGAACTCGACTGAATGTTTGCAAGACGGCCTGACTGACGAGTATTGCAGGGGGTGCCGCCTCTGGTGAAGACAAGCGCAACAACATGATATTGAGATTGAGTTTGCACATCCTGGTGCTGGCAACTCTTGTGTGGGTGAGTCTGACTTCGGTGGCTCTAGCGTTCTCGAGAGTAGACTACGCGAATGCGTTAGATAAGTCAATCCTGTTCTTCGACCTTCAGCGTTCGGGAAAGCTTCCCAGTTGGCAGAGGCTCAAGTGGAGGGGCGACTCTGGGCTCAGCGATGGCCGCTCTAGCAGAGTATGCAGATCTCATTTCACGAACCAGTTCCTTTCATGATTGAAAATTTTAAAAATCATGTACCCCAATCTGTTGCTAAACTTTCCAACAACTATCTCGTATATCTGGGCGTCATACATCGCTGATTGTGATGCGCAGGTGGATCTAACTGGGGGATATCACGACGCGGGAGATAATGTGAAGTTCGGACTTCCTATGGCCTTCAGCCTAACAGTGCTGTCGTGGGACGTGGTCGAGTTTCGTGACGCGTTGCGTCGGACAGGGCAGCTGGGGAACACTCTCAATGCCATCCGCTGGGGCACTGATTATCTTTTGAAGGCCAGCACCGGTCCCAATGAACTCTGGGTGCAAGTGAGCATTCGCCACCACTTTCAAAATCTATTCCCTGGTTTTTTTCCTGCGCTCACAGATTACAATTTCAGGAACCTTGAAAGGTGATATTATGCTTCATGAAGTCACAACCGAATCTGTATTCAAATGCAGGTTGGCGATCCCAACACCGATCACAATTGCTGGCAAAGACCCGAAGAAAGTGACCCACCCCGCACGAGCTACAAAGTAGATGCCAACCGCCCAGGATCCGATGTGGCCGGCGAGACGGCTGCTGCACTCGCCGCTGCTTCTATTGCTTTCCGTAGCATTGACAACGCTTACTCATCTCGAGTCCTCGCTCGCGCCAGACGGGTGTGTGATACCAGACCATTTGTCTACAAGCACACACATTCGACACATTGACTTGGCGTAATCTTTTTGACTCATTCATGTCTTCGTGGCACATGAACATGATATCACTTATTCAAATTCTTCATAAATGAGTTTTTAAGCTCGATCATAACTGCTTCTAATCCAGAATCAGATGTTAACCACCACTATGGTTGCAAGATGTCTGCAAGCAGCGCAATTTACAATTTCACATTATATTCTCGCAGGTGTTCGCTTTCGCCGACAGATACAGAGGCAAATACAGTGACGTACTTGGAGGAGCAGTGTGCCCATTCTATTGCTCCTACTCCGGTTACCAGGTTAATCTTCCAATAACATCTTCTCATAGTGTGCTATTGTGAAGGTTCAATCTCCTAAGCAGGTCGATTTATCTGCGAAACTATTCATATGAACACAACATAGTTGACATTGTGAACTTGGAGTGTGCACTTAATTGACAGTCGGCTGGATTGATTGGGTAATTCACAGGATGAGCTGGTTTGGGGAGCGGCATGGTTATACAAGGCCACGCTAGAGAGTGGTTATCTACAGTACCTTATTTGGAATGGCAATAGCCTTGGTGGGACGACCACCACAGTGAGCACGTTCAGCTGGGATAACAAATACGCTGGGGCGCAAATTCTTCTCGCTCAGGTAAGAGTCACCTGCAAGATCCTCTTACAGCTTCAAAAGATACCTGCAATAACTGCCCACACTTAGACAACGAGCTAGTCTGCAGACTTGGAAGCATCGTAATTGGGAATCTAGCCATGACCATTCTCGAACTAACCATACGGTTAATTTTACGCAGTTTGTGTTCGAAGGCGTGAATGGGCTTCAAGGGTACAAAGACCAAGCCGATGGGTATGTATGCGGTGTCTTGCCTCGCAGCATCAGCCAAATCAACCGATTGCAGTACTCACCAGGTACACTCTCAAAACTCGGCATTGTTAATTACCATCTCTTGTTTCCTACGTTAATCCTACACGAGAATTCATTCCAAAATTCGATCTCATGAATACTGACGGTAAAATTTGGAATGCGTGCAGGCGGAATGCCGTACTACATGATCAACACCAACATGCAGTACGTGACATCGAGTAGTTTCCTGCTCACAGCGTACGCGAAGTACCTCAATGCCGCACGAAGAACTGTGAACTGCGGTGGACGCCAGGTGACCGCGGCAACGCTTTTCTCCGTCGCTGAAAGCCAGGTATATCTCGAAACCTCTGCCAACCACAGTTTCCAATATATAACCATCAGCTAGGTAACCTTTCACATCGAGAGCAGCATTCGTGAGAAGATTTAAAACGAGCTAACCTAATTGGTGAAATCAGGTGGACTACATCCTCGGCCGCAACCCGAGAGGATTATCCTACATGGTCGGATTTGGCAGATACCCAACTCGAGTGCACCACCGCGCGGCATCGATGCCCTCGATGAGAACCCATCCCCGAAAAATCCAGTGTCTAGAAGGATTCAACTGGTTCCACAGCTGGAACTCCTACCCGAACGTCGCCACAGGAGCGATCGTCGGTGGACCTAACCAGAATGACGACTTCTACGATGCTCGCGAGAACATCGCCCAGACAGAGCCTGCTCTCTACATCAACTCTCCCATCGTCGGCGTGTTGAGCGAACTTGCAGTCGGACGCCGATACTGAATGTCCGTTATTCAAGTTATAAAAAATCAGACGAGATTCACTCACGATGACTAGTGGTATATGTATATTATTCCTGGCCGCCGATCTGTTTACTCTATAATGCAACTATTTAATAATAGCAAAGTTAAAAATTCATCTATTAAATCATTTTGATTCCAGTTTGATGGATTGATTTCTATCCTCATTTGATTGACATTACATTTTCTAGAAATATTCAACTTAGAAAGTTATTCTTTAGTGTAAAGTTCTTTAGTGTAAAATTCACTATTCGTTTTATTGTTTTTGTGTAATGCCCAACTGCATAATTCATATTGTTTGTTAAGAAACATGATAAACTTGTATAGAATTTGCATCATTGAAAATCCAATGCATTAGAAGGAGATTAGTTTATATATATTTTTTGATGATACATTTTGTAATTCATTTTCTTCTATTGATATCTACCATTGTTGACTAGGTGCTGACTTTTTCTGTAATACTTATAGAAACTTGTTTGATCAGACTCATAAAATTTACATGTGAATTTCATTTAATTTCCTTTTGTTGCAAAAATCTTTTAGTTAGAACTTGAAGACATGTCTATATAAGTGTTGGTTATTATTTTCTAAAAAATATAATTACTATTTATTTATTTATAATATATATATATAGCCTTTTATTGAATAAATATGTAATTTTTTTATATAAAATAAAAATAAATTTGTATTAACAATGAACACATTAGTATATTATGTGCAAAAATATTATGTATATTATGTATATTAAGTATATTATATCAAAATATCTGCAAGGATGTTTTTTTAATATATAATAAAAAATATTAGTTTAAAAAAATTATCAAAATATAACTAATTGATCAAAATTAACATATGAAAAAAGAATAAAAGTCAATATATATATATATATATATATATTCATTTAACTACATTTAAAATTATACACATTTATAGATAAAGATAATATAATCTTTTTTTATTTTATAATATATATGAATAAATTTTGTGATTTTTAAATTATCATAAAGTTCTTAATATCACTATTTCAACATCAAAGTAATCTTCTATATTCCAAAAATTTATACCTGAATTTAACTCTTTAATATTTTTTATTTTATATTTTAGAATTAAAATATTTATCTTAATCCTATAAAATATAATTTGTTATTAATTTTTATTTCTTTTTTTAAATAAAAAATTAATATTCTATTGTTGTTAATGTAGTAAAGAGATACAATCTAATATAACAATTACAATACTTAAATTATATATTATAATACCTAAATAATATTATGTCTTAAGACAAACATCTATAAGATTACTTTGTGTAAAAACTAATAAAATGCTAAAAGTATAGAATATTAAAGAAACAAAGATTTTTTTATTTTAATAAAATATTTTATTGATATTTTATATATTATCAAATTATATAAGAAGCTATCATATTGAAATAAAGATTTTATAATTTATTTTAAAATTTTAAACCATTATACTTTGTTATATTAAATTAATTAAACTAAAATATTTCAATAATTATATTATAAAACCAATATATTTTTTAAAAGACCATATTATTTGGTAGTATTTAAAAATCAATATTAAAAAAATGAAATATAATTATTCATTCTTTTTTAACAAACTTTATCAAAATAGTTTATTTAAATTTAAATATTTTTCAAAGGCTTCTTAATAGATCTATAATTTTTTAGGTAGAAGTAAGTAAAAGTAGATTAATTTAATAATATCTTATAGAGAAGCTTTTTAGAAGCTTTATAGACATGGTTTCACATTTATACATGTTTATAGGTGATTGATAGGTGATTGATAGGTTACAAAACTTCGCCAATAAGTTAACCACATGTCACATATGTTGGTAGCTTGTGGAATAAGCTAAGTATGTGGTGCATATGTAGAAAACTTATCTTGCAAATTTGATATGTGTCTTGCAAATTGGCCACGTGTTGGAGGTCCTATAGAACACTATCACATAGTTCTTAAGTAGATAGTATATATAGATACAAGAGTGAAGTCTTCTTTATTATTGACAACGTCTTTTTTATTCTTAGTTTTATTTCAAGAGTCTCTAGCCTTCTTGTCTTTGGCAATAGCTATCTAATTTTAATATTATTCTATCTTCAAGTGATTTTCTATTCTTTTAAGTGACATGAGAGTATATTTATATTTTATTCTTTTATGAATTATGTCCTTGACAAAAAATAACTAGTGATATATTAGATTATAATAAGAATATTTTATTAATTTTTTAATATAAATATAAAAAAACCAAGTTCAATACTATAATAAAGTATAAATGTAGAAAAGCCAATTGGAAGTATATACAAAAAAAGATGATTAAAAATGTGTATGCCTATAAGTTGAAGAGATCTTTAATATATTTTAGAATTGGATTTAAGTATGATATTTGCTATTATTAAGATAGCTTACTAGTTCTTAATAACTTTTTAATTTTAGAAGATATTTTCAATTTCAACCTAAAATTTTATATACAATCAAATCTAATTGATTTTTTATTTTATTTATTTTTTATTTCTTAATTTAATAATTATAAATATTTGTATTTAGAATCTTCTTTAATTTTTTTAAAAATAGATTATTAAAGATAATAAAATAATTTTTTTTAAATAATAAAATAATTTTTATAGATAATAAATTATTTTAAAATTATTTTATTATATTTTAAATATTAACATATAAAATTAACTTATACACATTATTAACAGACTCTGAGATTTTAAAATAAATTAGCAAAGCTTAGAGACTTGTTATTAAAAATATAGAACTCAAAAATTTGCTTTAAAATTTGTTTTTTTATTTTAATAATAAGTTTTAAAATTTTGATTATTGATTGTAAAAACATTTACTTGTTTAGATAAAGATTTTTTTATTTTTTTTCTTTTAATACTACTTATAAGAATTTGAAAGATGTAAAAATATTATTTGTTTTAATGTACAATTCAATCTAATTATACATATATATATATATATATATATATATATATATATATATATTTAGAAGATCTTATCTTATAAATCCTAATAAAAGTATAAATATTTTTTTTATAATTGATTTTTGATAATTTTCTTTAAAAAAATAATTGATTTTTTTACCATATTTTTCTATTTAGCTAGTCCTTAAGATTTAATGTTCTATATTTTTTAAGACTTTATAATCGTTTATTTTTATATCATTTATTTTTAAAAAAGTAAAAAAATTATTTGCTATTAGATTTATATGGAATTTTTAAAAATTATTTTGAATACTTAGAGATAAAAATCAAACAAAAAAATAAATGATAATCATAAATTTTATATTTCTAAAACTAGATAATCACTAATTTTTAAAATTTTGAGACTATCTATTAGATAAATTAGCCTAATAAGCCTCTTATATTTTTTTAATTTAATTTAAAGATATTTGCTTGTGTATATATATTTTTATCTATATTAAAGACCATAAATTTATTCATGTATCTATGTAAGGAAGAATAAAAATAAAATTATAAATTTTACAAAGTTGCATCAATAATTTGTATTGTTATAATTTATTTAATTATATAATTATATTTTAATTGCTATATTTGTTTTGATATTTTATTGGTTAGACTATATATCAAAATTTTCAAGGTTTAGATTTGTATTTAAAAAAGCACATATTGATGAATTTTTAAATAATATTTTAAATTTTTTATAATTAGAAGATGTATGTTTAGCTTTTTTATTAATAAACCAAAAGTACAATGAATGCAATGCCAAGACATGGCCATTTGAAAAGTTAAATAGATATTGTTAAAAAGATAAAATAAAATAAGTTCTTTTATAATTTTTTCTTATAAGAATTTAAATATAACTTAATAGGTGTCCTTAGCAATGATAAATCTATTCTTCACCCATTTGTTAGTATAATTTTTTCTTTGTTATTTTTTTAAATAGAAATATTTTTAGTAAATATATAAGATAGTATTTATATTTTTTCATGCAAGAACATGTCTACTAAGGTATATAAGTTTTATTTTAATTAGAATCAAATCTTCTATATTAAATCAAATCTGATTTTATAATATTATTTTTGAAAACTCAATAAAATTATCATTAAAACTTTTTATTCTATTTAGATTATTTTTTTATATATATAATAATTTTAAAAATCTATTATTTGAAAGTTTTAATGTAATAGTTTATATATGAAGGTGTCTAAGCTTGTAATAAATATTCTTTTGCAATTTATATAAAAGTAAACTACGCAAAAGACATGCAAAGATATAATATTTTTCTAGCAAATGAAGTTGTTGCAATAATTGTTGATAAATTGTATTCATCTAAGAAAAGGGATGATATTCCTTATTAGATTGATGGCCCCTTTATGAAGATTAATAAAATACATGGTACATATAATCTTCTAATATATCATATGCTTTTATATGGAGAATATGACTAAAATCTAATTATATTTTATAAAAGAGTTGAAATTATTAAAGCGAATGATAAAAAAAACCAAAATTAATAGAAAAGAGATGGAAAATGCTAATCTAAAAAACATATGTGTGAGTACAATAGATTATGCATTTTAACATTTATATTTTTATAAGCTTGAATATAGCTTTTTAATTTTGTAAAATACTTTTTAAAGAATATATATTCTTAGTCAATATGCTAAAATCAATCAATTACATGCTTATTGGTTTTAATTCAATAAACATATTATTTTTACTAATTTGTACAAACAATTAGCTGAAAACTTACAAAATAATAAGAATTTGGTAGATGTAAGAAGACATATATTTTCCCCTTATTCCTTAAAAACAAATAGTTGGTATGTGTATCAATGTTATTTGGACACTTTAAAAGATATTTAAATATATAACAAGTCTAATCTTTTTATATTTTAAAATAATTATTTTAAAATATATTTATAAATATATCAGTAAAAAACATGATTATGCAATTGTTTTGTTTTTCTAATCTTGTATTAAAAAAATAAAAAAAAAATAAAAAAAAAATAAAAAAAAAATTACATAGAAGCTACTAATAAAATTAGATAATATTTATATGTTTTATAAGTTTAATTACTAAAATAATATATTTTTTTTTTATTATTTAAAGCTCCATAATAAAAGCCACAATATTCGACAATTTGAAATTCACTTGTGTAATGAATACATAGTATTTTATGATCTTAATAGAAATTCAAAAAGCGTAATAGAAAAAAAAATATAAATAATACTTATACAATATTTTGTAATATGTTCAAATAATTATGCAACTAAAAATATAAGATGTAATATTAGATATTATTTATACTAAATTTACTTTTAAAAATCTATTATAAATTAAATTATTATAGAATATAAATATTATTACTATGATTAAATATATTATTTATAAATTATGTCTATATGGTTATATTTTTATATTTAATAATAAATATTATATTATAAAAATATTAGTAGATTTTTAATATATATTTTAATATATACACAATTTAATTACTTTTAAGATTTTATATATCCTAAATAATATAAAAAAAATTTCAATCACTAAAAAATTCAAATTGGAAAGATTGCTTAAGGCTACTAAAATATTTATTTGAGATGAAGCACCAATGACTAATAAATCAACTTTTGAAGTTGTAGACAAGTTGTTGCATGATATCATTGATATTTAATATCTATTTGATAGAAATTTTTTTGCATTATACAAAAACTTCTATCAAATTTTATAAGTTTTTATTATTATGGAATAAAATATAAATTATTAGTATATCTTTGAAGTTTTTTTAACATATAATTATACATATCAAAATCATTTTATAATTAATATAAAACTTTTTTAAGCTAATAGGACTAAAAGATATAAAAACAAAAACTTTATATAGTATTAAAATTAGCCATAATATTTTAGATATATAAAGATAAGTAAATTATATGAAGTACAAATTTAAGGCATTAATAGATAATATTACAACTAAGTTCTATACTAAGTTTGAATATAAGTTAAGAAATTTAGTAGAAGAATTACCTATCAAAATTCTTCATTAAATTCAAAATAAGAAGCCAAGTAGTATTAATAAAGATTCTATTATAATAACTATCAATATATATATTGAATTTGATTTAAACTTTTTAATTAAAGAATTATCTAAAAATAATAATACTTGAAGTTAATTAAATGGCCTAATTAGAATTTGAGTCTTATTGCTAAGGATATGAATCATGAAGGATTAAAATATTAATACACTCTTGTGTTATTCAAAAGAATAGAAATTCACTCAAAGATGGAATAATATTAAAACTAGAATGGCTATTACCAAAGACAAGGAGACTAGAGACTCTTGAAACAAGACTAAGAACAAAAAATGTATTGACAAGAGTGAAGAAGGCTTCATTCTTGTCTTTATATATGCTATCTACTTAAGAATTATGTGGTGGCATTTAATAGGACCTCCAACACGTGTCTAATTTGTAAGACACATGTCAAACTTGCAAGACAAGTTTTCCATATGTGTGCCACATACTTAGCTTGTTCTACAAGCTACCAACATGTGCGACATGTGGCTAACTTGTTGGCCAAATTCCAAGCCTATCAATCATCTATAAATATATGTAAAGGTGAAACCACGTCTATGGAATTTCTAAGAAGCTTTTCTATAAGATATTATCAAATTAAGCTATCTTTACCTACTTCTATCTATCCATGTTAATTAAATAATTATTGGAATAAATCATATGTCTATGATATTATCCCCCTTTTTAAAGATAAGTTCTACAAGGAGCGGTGATTATATGTTGAAGAAATCTAAGATGCATTAAATTATGCTTGTCACATACTATAATCTTTGAAAGGTTTCTTTAACTCTTTATCTTGGTATTGATAGATGTCATCGATAAAATGTATTGACTTTTGTTGATGCATTTGCTAGATTCTTAGATGGCTTCCATGTGTATTCACTAATATCATATCTAAACTAATGTATAAGATATTCCAACCAATTTTGACACCGTCTTGAATTTAAGACTTCTTCCAATTTTATGATAATTCAGCTTGTCATAAAGATGAATAGTCTTGATATTATGATGAAATAATCATATCTTATTATCCATGTGGAATTGAAACTGTTCCTTATAATAGACATCTATATTGATCTTTTGTCATTCTTAAGCTTCTTTTAATTGTGCCTTCATTGTTACATGTAGCTTTGATAACTAATTTATCAAATTTTCTATTCTACAATTATCAGCTTTTGAAAAATCAAAAATATCAAGTCGCAGATGATAACCATAATTGACAAAGAATAGAGTTTGTTGAATAAAAAAATGTACCAAATTATTGTAAGTGAATTTTGCCAATGGCAAAAGAATTATCCAATCATCTTGATGATAGTTGATGATACATCTCAAATATTGCTCCAAAACTTGATTTATCCATTCCATTTGTCCATCAATTTGAAGGTAGAAAGCTGAAGATAGTTTTATGTCCACCTTCAATATTTTGAAAAGAGTTCTCTAAAATCTTGATAGAAATTATGTCATTTATTTGATATAATATCCTTTGATAATCCATGATAGCAATAGATATTATCAAGGAAGAGTTCAGCTGTTTCTTTACTTGTGATAGATTTTATATATGATATAAAATGGGCCATCTTGATGAAATGATCTACAATTATAAATATAAAGTCATATGAACTTAAATTTAGAAGATCCATGATAAAATCTATAGAAACAAAAGACCAAGGTTATTCTAGTATAGGTAATGGTTAGAAAGTCTGCAAGGTCAATAATGAGGAGTTTTTGATCTTGAACAAATGTCGTAAGACTGTACAAATTCTTTAACAACCTTTAATATTTGAGGCCACCAAAAATCTCTTGATATTAGCTTCAAAGTTTTATTATATCAAAAATATCTTAATATAGGAAGGTTGTGACAAGCTTCCAAAGTACATAGTCGTACTTCACCTTCTGGAACATATAGACGTCTTTCAAAATAGAATAGATCATTTTTGAATTGAAACTTAGAAGTATCATGAGACTTAAATAAATTATCCTTAATCTCATGAATAAGAGGGTCTAAAGACATATTTGATTGGACTTGCTTGATAAAACTTGAATCAACAATCAATATTGATTTTATTACTTAAAGATGAAATTATCCTGATTTTAAGAGGATTATTTTCTATTGATCAAAAATTAAATCTCTTTTTTTTGGTACAAGATAAGAACATCTAAAAAGAACATTAGATAGACATGTAGTTTTTTTGGCCAATAAGTAATAATGAACTCAAATCTTGATAAAGACATATTTCAACAAGTTTGGCAACAATTTAATACGCATTTTAATATGAAGTATTAAAGGTTCTTATGATCTGTATATATGGTGATTAGACTAGAAGCACCTTCTAAATAATGATGCCATTCTTGAAAAGAATTCACAATTGCAAGAAGTTCTTTATCATGGATTTTGTAGTTGATTTCTATTATTGAAAATTTCTTGGAATGAAAAGCTACTAGGTGGAGTTTGTCATCTGCTCCCATTTCTGACAATATTGCATACAAAGCAAAATTTGATGTATCTATTTCTATAAAAAAATGCCTTAAAAAAATCAACGCAATATAAGATTGGTACAAAAGTAAAAGTTATCTTCAAAGCTTCAAATGATGTTTCTATTTCTTTATTCTACTTGAATTTGTCCTTACAAGTTAAGTGTGTAAGTGGAGTTGCAACTTGAGAAATTATTTTGATGAAGATTCAATAATAATTGACAAATCCAAAAAGTATTATACATCCATTATTATTCTTGGAACCTTCTAGTCTATAATTGTATCAACTTTCTTAAGATCTATCTTGAGACCATCATTTAGAATGATGTATCTTAAAAAATTAACTTGAATAATGTAAAATACACACTTTTCTATCTTAACATATAGTCTTGCATTTTTAAGTTTTTGTAATACACAACAAACAAAAAGTTCATATTCTTTTGAATTCTTAGAATAGATCAAAATATCATCTAAATAAAAAATAATAAAATCATTAAGAAATTTATAAAAAATATTATTTATAAGATATTGAAAAGCAACTAGTGTATTTATAAGTCCAAAAGGCATGACATTATATTTGAAATGTCTATATCTAGTTCAAAATGCAATCTTCCAATC
The DNA here is from genome assembly GCA_036785485.1 of Physcomitrellopsis africana. Lineage (NCBI taxonomy): Eukaryota > Viridiplantae > Streptophyta > Bryopsida > Funariales > Funariaceae > Physcomitrellopsis > Physcomitrellopsis africana. The sequence continues at coordinate 255,632 of JAWRVF010000140.1, read as the reverse complement.
ATCACCTTTTTTGATATAAATCAAGTTATATGCTCCTTACAAATCTATTTTTATATAGATCTTTACTTGACTAAGTTGATCAAAGAGTCTTTAAATCAAAAATAAAGAATATATATTTTTAATGGTAATCTTGTTAAATCCTCAATAATCTACGCACATTTGTAGCGATCCATCTTTTTTCTTTACAAATAAGATAGGAGCTCTTGTTGGAGACTTTGAATGATATATAAAGTTCTTAGCCAAGTTCTCATCAATATGTTCCTTTAATATAACCAACTCATTTTGTGATAAACTATAGATTGGTCTAAATGGTGATTGAGCTTTCTCTTGAAGATTAATTGAAGAATTATAAGATTTGGATGTACTAAAATTATGTATGTTTACTTGACTAACACATTTTTGGATTAAACTATAAAAAAAGTCGAGATTACAAAAAGTCCAATCTATTTGAAGATCATATTTTTTTAATTGTGATAATCCTAAAATAACTAGATTGGATAGAAATCTAATCATATTAAATATTATTATGTTATTATGTCCCTTAGTTGCTACATTTAAAGAAATAGTTTCATGAATAACATCTCTAGAAGACAATAAATGACCATCTATGATTTCTATATTGACAGATTTAGTTTTCTTAGGTAGAGATATTTCTTATTTTTTAACAAAGTCTTTGTCTATAAAACAAGTTGAGGCTCTTGAATCTACTAAGGTAAGAACTTTGTAGTTTTTAGATCTTAAAAATATATCTATTGTAAAACAAGATAAAGAATTTGAAGAAAGAATAGGACCTTTATAAGATATTATACATAATTCTAGCTGCACGGTGTCATGTTGTCATTCGGCTATCATGCAAAAATATTGTACATATATATATATTTAATATATAATTTACTTCATAGCTAAGTAAGAGTCATTTCATTAGACTTTTATTCATTAAAAGATATAATTAGGTTATTAATTTAAAAAGAATCCATTAAAAAGGCTATTATTGAAATTTACACAATTTTTTATTTTTTGAGAGTGGCTTTTGAGGTTGATTTTACATTGATAATAGCTTTTATATATCTTGAGTCACCTTTATTAGACATTGATGATCTTTGAGATCTTTTTTATTTTTTTTATTTATAATTTAGAACACATATTATATAAACCTTATTAGGAAAAGAATTAAAAGGATTTTTTAGTATAAAAAAGAATAGTTAGGCCATCTTTGTGGATGAATAGAGATGAATGATAGAATTTTCTATTCCTACTGGCCAAAAATCATGTCTAATGGGCTTCAAGGAAACTGCTGATGGACTTATTAGAGATTAGAGTTTTTTTTTTCAATAGGAGTTGAATATCAAAGGCTAGGATCTGCAAGTTTGGATTTTTGGATATGATTTTGGTACAAATTTTGTGTAATTTGGACTTTTTATGAAGGAGATGTAAGCACTCAAAGTTAAGGTGTTGAAATTGTATTTATTGTCATTCTTCTGGACATAACTTGCGTGTATACAGAGGAATAGAAGATTCACAATTGGGATTGGAAAGAATACTTTCTTGGCTACACTTATTGTATACAACTTGATAGATTCAAAGCTAAGATAAAAGAAATATTGGGAGTTAAAATCAATGCATGTAAGCCAAGGGCAGTAAGTGACCCCACTTAATTAGTGGTTATGTTTTGAGCTATATTTTAAGCAATTTGATAAATTTTGGTTCAAAATTTTTAAAAGCGTATATATTTATGTTGCAAGACTATGTGCAAAAATTTTGTGGCATTAAAGTTTTGGATTTGTGAGATCTGAGGAAAATAATACTTGGGTGTCTCTGAATTAGATTTTTAAGTACTTGCTAGGGTTTTTAAGATATTGGATGATTGATAGTAAATTTGCAATTGATTTTTTTTTATAATAAAATTTAAGAATATTATCTATACTTTGAAGAAAATTTTATAGAAATTGAATAGTTAGATCAAGAGGTATTGAATTCTAAAGTTTGAGAAGAAATAAATCCTTGTGGATAAATAAGGTATTGAAGGATTTTGTGGCAATTTGAGCCTTTTTGTAAAAATCTACTTAAATATAAAAGGATTTATTAATAAAAATTATCTTTTGTAATATCATTATATTATTTATCTTTTTTATTAAGGACAAATCACTTATTGGACTCTTGCTAATAAATTTCAAGTAAATTCTCCACAGCCAGGTATCTAATTTATTCTCAGATAGAAGATCACGCTACACAACAATAATTCCTATTATAATTAGAAAAGCTCATTTTTTGATATATTATCTTTATTAGCAACCATACTTGTCATTTTGTAATTGTGTTGCTTCTTAGGACAATGTTAAATAATATACTTTGTTTTTCTGTAATATAAGTACAAATCCTCTTGACAACATCAAATCTTTTCTTATTTGGTAAGAGGTTTAAAACATACTACATCATTTGTATTAGGTCTGGCTTAGTTAAATAAGTTTTCAAAAATTTAGGAATTATTATCATTAATTGACTTGTTCTTCTTCAACCAAATCTATATTTTTGACTCTTTTCAAATAATCAATTGTCATATGCAATGGCTTGAGTAATAAATTGTTCCAAGGAGTCCACTTTTGATATTATTAATAACAAATCTTTGACATTATCCTTCAATCCATAATAAAATTGATTGATATGGGCTTTGCTAATCTACCCCATATTGCAAGCAAGGTTTTGGAATTCTATAACATATGTTGTGGTTGACCATGATTCTTATCGTAAACATAAGAGTTTGGTCTCTACTACCCTCTCTCGATCACTTTTTCCAAATGTGGCTGTAAATACTTTGAGGAATGAATTCAAATCATAAAGAAGTTGTGAATCTTTTTCCATCAAAGGTGCAAGCTAAAAAAAAAAACACATCCAGATAGAAGTGTGTCTATGCATCCAACTTGAATAAATTCATTAGAGTATTGGAAAAGATGCAACCTTAAATATATCTTGACTTATAAACAAGAAAAATAAATCTTTATTATTGTCAAATTGTCAAGGACATGAATCATGAAAGATCGAAATATTAATACATTCTTGTATTACTCAAAAGAATAGAAAATCATTCAAAAGTGGAATAATATTAAAACTAGAATGGCTATTGCTAAAGATAAGGAGACTATAGATTCTTAAAATAAGACTAAGAATAAGAAAGACATTGACAAGAATAAAAAAGGCATCACTCTTATCTCTATATATACTATCTACTTAAGAGCTACATGACAACATTCTATAGGATCTCTAATATGTGTCTAATTTGCAAGACATGAGTCAAACTTGCAAGACAAGTTTTCCATACGTATGCCACATACTTAGCTTGTTCCACAAGCTACCAATATGTGTAACACATGGCTAACTTGTTGGCCAAGTTTCTAACCTACCAATCACTTATAAACATGTATAAAGGTGAAACTGCGTCTATAGAGCTTCTAAGAAGCTTTTCTATAAGATATTATCAAATGAAGTTATTTTTATTTACTTCTATTTATCCATGTTAATTAGTTAATTATTAAAATAATTATATAACTTATCTAACTAATTTTTTAAATACTCTTTTTAATGATAAATTTCTACCTCATTATCTAAAATTAAAGATAAAAGCTCTCATAATAGTCTTATAGAATATGATACACAATTTATTCAATATCTCATATCTTATTGTAAAAACTTTTACAATATGTGTAAGCAAAGTCTAAACTTAAAAATAATAAGTCTTTATTCTTCAAGTCAATTTAGAATCTAAATACATAAAACTTTTGTTTGCACTACAACTAAAATAATTATATTAAATATAGTATTTTTAAAATAAAAATTAATAAAATTTTATTCATATATTTACTTAGATATATAACTTCAAATAGAAAGCATCTTATTAGGTCCAAATTATATTGCTCTTTATTACACTTCTATGAATTGTTTTAATATTTTATTTTTAAATCAAGTTAATATTCATCCATGTTACTTTTAAATCAAGATAATGTTCATCCATGTTAGTACATTCAATAACTATAGGCTCAAACAAGGACTATAGTAAGTTGTTTAACACCACTAGAGAGTCTTTGGTGGTGAGTGGAACCAAATAAAAGATATAAAAAATCTTGTAACATTTCATTGATGTTGCTTATTTTTAGCAATATGAAAACAAAGAAATAACATGATTCTTTTACTATAAGAGCTGAAAAATCTAGATTACAAAGAGGCAACCTACAAAAAATTCAACGAATTTTGATTCAAACTTTGACCCCTTGAAACACAAGCTCTTCTTCCAAGCAAAACACTTATGTACATTATTTTCTAATTATAGAGTTCACCTCTTCCTTTTCCAAATTTTCACAAACTAAAATATCCAAGTGAAACATTAATAACACATGAATACTAAAAACATGAAATGCAACTAGTCGAAGAGGGTGATAAAAATCTCGGCACATCCTCTGGCAATCTCTAACGTTTTCTACATGAATGCCCCCAAGTGGAAGTTAATAGTACTCAGGACTTTCTGTCGTACACCCTGACCCTTAATATATGCACCCACGTTTCCGCGTGTACATCAAAAAAACTGAATTAAAAAATAACAAAAAAAAATCAATGATCCTTACCATCACTGCCATGATGGTGACTATCGGAGCACCAGTTGGTCAGGACTGCGATTCTTGCATTGACCGCCAACATGGCTTTTCTTCTAATTTTGGTTGCACATGGATTGTGCAAATGGGCACTTGTATTCAACGATATGGTGGTGGACTTCCTTACCAGATAAAAGTTTACTAGCCGACAATCCCCGACTGAAACTGTAATCTATTCCACTGCAATCTGCCATTATTAAAGTAGTGGGGTCTGGACGATTTCTCTTATGCTTTATTCAGGTTTGATGCACCTCTCAAGCACAGTCGGGGTTTACAAATAGTGTAGAAGGCTGCGTCTCGGGAGTTGCACATATAGCGGTTACAGTTTCGCGGAGCTCCGAGGTTTTTGAATCCGCATTTGGTGACTGATCGTGACTCAAGTTGTTGGCCGGCAGGGTTCAGGAAGGTCGAAGAAGCGGGTGTCGGTTGGGTTGAGGGAGGGGATTGCACGGTGCTTGTGAGTGTGCGATGGAAAATCCCAACGGAGCATGGCAAAGCGACGTGTTTGACAATGGTCGTGACTTCAAACCTCGCGACAAAGTACCCGCCGATGTAGCCGCCGGCACTCCTCCGTCCATGTACAACCTCGGAGCGGGTGGCAGTGAGGGAAACCCCAAAGCTTTGTCGATCATCTCCATTGTACTGCGATCCCTCACCATGATGTTCAATGTTACTTCGTTAGGCGTCATCGTGTCTAACGAGGGGGAGAACTATACCAATGTTTGGAAGGCGCTCAATTCGTCTAACATGCAATACCTTCTAGCGATCAATGCCATTGTGTTCGTCTACTGCGTCGTACAGCTGGTCTTGTCCATCATGAACGTGGTCCAGGGTAAAATGGTGCTTTCAGGACCCACACAGCCAGCCTCCACCATCACCTATATCTGCGACCAGGTGAGAGTCGCATTGCAGCAACTCCTTTCCACCATCAGTCGTTGTGCTTTGCAAGCTTAGCTAGAAATGATAATGTGTGGCAGATCAGATGGGACCCAATCGATGTAGATGTAACTGATCGGTGTCTGTGGCTCAACTGTGTCTGTGGAATAGGGACTGACCTACATGCTGATGGCCGGATTCGGAGCCGGAGTGGCCCTCCAAGCAGCCATTGAGAAAGGAGAGTCCGGCATGTTGGACTGTGCAGGTGCGAGTGTGTTCTGTGGTAAGAACAAAGCCTCCGCTGCCTTGAGTTTCTTAGGATTCGTGTGCATTGCACTGTCTGCCAACCTTAATTACCTTCGCTTATACGTGCTGGCTGCCAAGTAGTTTTCTAATCAACCACACTTTCTTTCTCCATAGCCTGGTGGCCTCCATCTCTGACATGATTTCCAAGCTCTTTCTGCAGCTTAGTCTCTCCTGATTACTGTTAAATGTCAAATTCTAGTTTAGTACCCTAGATTTGTAGTTCGGTTTCATATCCAGGAGTTAGAAGTTGGATTCGGCACGACTTTTACTTGGAAATTGATTGAATGCTATAGATGCATTGTACTGAACAAAGATTGTGGTTAAGCTGATGTACTTGCCCAAAAGAGATGTAGAATCTTTAGCTGATTAGAAAATATAATAAATCAAAATCGTCAATATGATGACATTAGACTTAGAGTTTCAGATTGTTTCATCGTCGTCTTCCATTTCTTTTTCTTTTTTTAATAATATTTTTTACATTTTATTTCCTTTGTCTTATTTTGTTTCGGAAATTTTGCCATGAAAGTACGAAAAGTAACGATTCATGTACACCCATGTAATCGGTGTCAGTTTCTTGTATTGCAATTGGCTGCGAAAGTCAGGTGCTTTTGATATCTAAATAAGTACATGTTTCTTTTATTTACAAAAGCAAAATAAAATTAAAAAAATCAAAAGAATGATTCAAGAATATTTAATTGCAAAACAGAAATTGGTAAAAAGAGATTGTTATTGAGTCAACATGTGCAATCAATTGAGCACAGAAACAAACATTGAGACTATAATTATGATTACAGTGTGAACAATCTTACTCAAAATTAGAGTTGAAATTCTTTTTAATTTAATTTAATATAAACCCTTTTTTACATTAATAATATGTATTTGAAACCCTATTCCATAACAAAATGTTAAATTTTTTCTTTTAAATTTTTATATTTTGTATAAACATAAGTGTATTGATGTCTAAAAATTAAAGTTGATTATGTTATATTTTAAAATAATATAATTAACTCATAAACAGTTATTTTTAAAAAATATTTAAAATAAAAAGTAAACACATGAATGGAACAGCAAATATTAATAATTCAAGAAACATCAATTGAATTCATTAAGCCAAATTAAGCTTTGAATGCAATGAATTAATAAACTTTAAAAAATAAAAAACAAAAACAAAGAAGAAGCACAAAAAGCAATTAATTGAGGTTTATAAATTGTTATAATAATTTTATCATAATCGATACTTAAATTAGTTAGCTAATAAATTGTTAAAAACTTAAATTATATTGCACCAAGAAAAAAACTTGTTTTGTAGAATATGCATTTTAAAGAGAAATAAGTGCAATAATAAATGAAAAAAAATAAATACAAATAATAATTATGTAAAATATTTGTATGTGCTTTGTGAAGGATTTTAATTTATTTAGTTTTTTAGATTAAATAGTATATATTTAAAAAGTTATTTTTTAATTTTGAAAAGATTTAATAATCTGAATTTTTTAGTTAATTTTAAATTATAGAAATCAAATCATGTATAAGATTAAATGTATAGAATTTATAAATTTAATAATAAATGTAGTATTAGAAACCAAACAAAAGAGATAGAAATTAAATTTGCATGTTAAATTATAAGCCACTTAGGTTTGTAATTTGGAATAATTCTTTGATTTAAGCCAAATAAAATTTGTAATAAATAAAATAATATATCTTTTGCACATATATCCAAGAAATTATTCTTTAGATAGACATCTATTTATAAGAAGATTCAAGGTTCTATCCAAATTCTTTATTTATCTATCCAATTCTTCCATCTAATCTACCCTTTTCATTTAAGATTAGTCATATTCACAAGTACCAAGCCTTAGTAGCATTATTATACTTAGTTCACAAAATTTATTAAATCAATAATTTATTGTATATGGTTTTTAAAAATATCATTGACTTGGTTGATAGGATCATATGTTAATCAACTTAGTTAACTAAGCAATAGTTTTGGACCAATAAGACATGTATAATAGGAAGACTTGGACTAACTAGTCTAAGGTAGATTGGAGATGTTCAACTCACCTAAGAACCAAATACTTGAATTATGTCAAATTAAGATCCAAAAAGTTAAAAAATTCTTAATCAAAAAGATCCATAGTCTTGAGAAGCTTCCCAGTTGGTAGAAGCTACTTAAGAATCTTCTTAGTTTGATGGAAGCCGCTCAAGAAGCATCCTAGACATAGGTATATATGGAAGTCAACGTTGAAGAATTCTTCAACCTCGACAATATATTTCTTAGAGTTCTAGCTTACCTTTTTGGATATTATTCATGTACTTATCTGATTAATTCAAATTCTTGTTGGTTTCTTCTTGAAATCTTATTCCAATTCAAGTTTCTTGCTTTGTATTCTTGTATTTTTGACAGTTTGTCAAGACTGACCTCATTTTTAATATCAAAGTTGGATCTTTTTTATTAAAGAGTAGATTATCCCTCTTCTCAAAGGTATACTAATGCTTTAAAGATTGTGGATTATCCTCTTATAAATTGATATTTTTTTCATCATAATATTAGAGCTTTATCTTTTTTATAAGAAAGTGGATCACCTCTCTTGTTAAAGGTCTTAAAGCATTTTAGAGATTGGTGATGACCCTCCTCTAAACTGATATTATTTTCTTATAGATTTATTTCTTCTTTCTCTTAGAATAGTTGGAGGTCAAGACATTAATATGATTGAATCCTCCAAGTCCAAATTAGATACTATTATAAGTATTTTTATTACTTTATCTACTAGGAGTGTGGAGATTAAAGGAATTATTATAAAACTTTATAATAACACAATATCTAGAGTACTACAATCTAGACTGCACCTACCTCCAACTTTTGTGCTTGATGATGTAGTACTACATATGTTGCGCCAAAAAAATCTACTTATTCAACAATATAAGGAACCTCGAGTTAGTCTTTCAAAAAAAATATAATGGCACATGTTCAAAGTTCTAAAAGTTTGTCAATCAAATTCAATTAATAATAATTTTAAAACTTGATATTTATTCAACAAAAGAATTACGGATTTGATAGGTTGGCATTGTGTTTATGGAGCAAGCATTATCATGGTTTGCTCTCTTATTTGAAAAGAAATCACCAATTTTGAACAACTTTGAAATTTTCATAAAAATATTTGCGGAAGTATTTGGAGAACATCATAAGGCTCATTAAACAACAGCTAAGATTTGAACATTGTATCTAAGGGCATGCTCTGCATCAATCTATATATCCAATTTTAGGCAATTAGCATATAATATTAATTAGGATGAAGAAGTCTTATTGAGTCAATTCTATTAGGGACTAAGAAATAATGTAAAGGATTTATTTTTATTGCTTCCGGATCTACAATCACTCAATGAAGCAATTAGCCAAGCCATAAAATATGATAATCAATTATTTTAAGATCATCAAGATCAACATTCATGGGCTTCAACAAGACAATATGCAATCCAACATACTCTTGCTATATCGATAAGCATTTTGAATTCACATTCAAAAGTAAAAAATATGTAATTTAATACAATATATTTTAAACCTCTTAGTCCTTAAGAAAAGAAGCATTGGATGGAAGAAGGTCTATGCTTGTATTGTGACAAAGAAGGCCATAAGGTTAGTAATTTTTCAAAAAAATAAAATTGACACATCACCAAAATCAAGAATTCAATCATTCAAGAAAATAAAGATGTTCAACCACAATAGGGACCGTGCGGTTGGACAATTCAATATTGCAAAACTATTTGATTCCTCTCTTTTTATTCAACCTGCTTGTTGTTTTACAATTCATTTATATTTTGGCCTTCAAAAGCTTCAGATAATTGCTTTATTGGATTTGGAGGCATCTGCTTGTTTTGTAGATGAGGTGTTTGCTAAGCTTCATAAAATTCCTCTAATACAGAAGTCCAAACCTGTCTATGTAGAGATAATAGATGGATGATTTTTATCCTCTGGTAGTATCACCCATGAAACTATGCTTATAGAAGTATTTTTTGAACATCATAGCAGCCAAATTGTATTTAATGTTATTAGGACTCCTTCAAATCACGTTATTCTTAGACTTTCTTGATTGAAAAAGCATAATCCATCTATAGATTAGAGATTGCAATGAATAAAATTTCTAATAAAAATTCCTACAAGAAAACTTTGAAAAAAGTCACTAGTTAGTAAATATTTATTTGTTAAAATAAGGACTTTTAAAAGATTGATTAAAAAAATAAACCATTTGTTATTTATTTGACTCCAACTAAAGTAAATATGATTTCATTGACAAATATTCTACAGTAATATAGCAAATTTAAAAATATTTAAAAAAAAATATATATTAATATATTATTGGAGTACTAACCATACAATTGTATAATAGATCTTCAAAAAAGAACGCAATCACCTTTTGGCCCGATTTATAATCTTTTCTAAAATGAACATTTAACTTTGAAAGATTATATTGATAAAAATCTTGTGAAGACCTTTATCAGGCATTCAAAATCTCCAACACTTACATATATACTCTTTGTGAAGAAAAAAGATCATTCCTCACAAATGTGCATTGACTATCAAAAATTGAATAAGATAATGGTGAAGAATCATTATCTACTACCGTTAATCTTAAGAATTTTGAAACAACTCGACAAAGTCAAGATCTGTATCAAGATAGATCTTTGAGGAGCATACAATTTGGTATGGATCAAGGAAGGAGATAAATAAAAGATGATATTTTGAATAAGATATGGATATTTTGAATATATTATCATGTCTTTTGGATTATTAAATGCAATTTCTATCTTTTAATATTTAATGAATGACATCTTTTGAGAGTATCTAAATAAATTTATAATAATCTATCTTGATGACATCTTAATCTACTCAAAAGATTTGGAGGAATATGAGAGGCATGTAAAGTTGGTATTACAAAAGGTGCGAGATGCAGGTTTGTATGCCAAATTAAAGAAATACATATTTCATCAATTAAAGATAGAATTTTTAGGATACATCATATTTATTGAAGATTTGATGATAGATTCCAAGAAGTTAGAGGCAGTGTCATGTTATAACATATTTATATAGTGAAAAACATGAACAATAGTGATTTCTATTTAATATTTAATTATCTTGATTCAATAGGAACTTAAGATACTTAAAAAAAGATTTATGAAAGCTTCTTAGATTATTTTTATTTTATTTTAATAACTAATAGATAAAAATTAGTTATTAAATTTTCCTTCTAGGTTGTAGAAACTCATTCACTACTTTTAAAAAGCCATAAGTTAATAAAAATAAGATAGAGGAGGCAGATAATTAATATGGTTGATATTAGAGTTAAGTTGAGGATAGGATCAAGCTTAAAAATCCTTAGAATAAGTTGGATTTATACTTGGGGGTCGTCCGTGTATGAGATAGGATTGACATCAGATCTCTAGCCATAAAAATGGCTACCAAGGGTAAGGTATCGAGTCATTTGGAGGTTGGCAACTAGGATTGGAGAGCTAACTTTAAGTTAGTTTTAGTGGCATTAAACTTGATTTTGTAAGATTTAGAAGGACTTGGCAATCGTTATCTAAAGTCAGGGTTTGCATTGGAGATTAGGTTTTTATGCAATAAAATTAGGACCAGCACTGTTGGCTATTATGTACAATTGGAGTGACATCTATAATTGAAAATTTGAAAGTATATGGACAATTAAGTATATTAAGATTTAATAAAAATTTGTGACAATCTAATAGTGCAGTCAAGTTTTATTTGATCTTTATTATGAGTAGGTACCACATATTGGCAATTTAGAATTATTTAGGATTTCGGCAATATCTGAAGATCTATTAGTCAAATCAAGGATTTGGCATGGAATTAAAAGACTTAAAGTTTAAGCTACATAATAATTTTTAGCTAAAGTTAATGGTTGGAGAAGGAGAAATTACTGCTAAGATATCTACATCAACTTTCAACTTGGCAGCTAAGTGATATCAGTGCAGATTTTGGTTGATTTTTCACAATTTGTAATTTGGGTTGGACTAAAACTTTTCAAACATAAAAAAGACTTATATTTTTATTTTTATGCAAAATTTCACACTAAGTTGATAATCAAATTAAAAATTATAGCTTACTGAAGTTCATTGACTAAGATTACGACTTGCAAAGAAAAATCTAAGTTGTTTAATTGTGACAAGTAACAAAGTAATTGGATTTTATATGTGGTTGAAGTTATCAAGAAGAGTGTTTTTAAGCACTTTATATTGACTTAAGTAATCTTCTATTGAAATTTGAATCATATTCTTCTTATATAGATGAAACTTATTAAAGGTTCTTCAGTATTTGTAAACCACAACCTCACCTTCTACAACCAAATACCCGGCGCATTCTCAAATATGACAACACATAATACAACAGTAGTTTTACAATGGATCATTTTAAAGACTGTAAGAGACATATGATGTTTTTTTAGATTTATTAATTTTTATCAGATCTTCATCAAAAATTACTCTCAAATTGGTGTTGTCATATTGTGATTTGGTTACCATGTGAAAAATTGTACATATATATTTAATATATAATTTATTATATAATTAAATAAAAGCCATAACAATGGATTTTATTAATTACAAGATATGATTAGATTATTAGCTTAAAAAGAATCTATCTAAAAAGATTATTATTGAGATTTATACAACCTTATTTTCTTTTAGTAGTGACATTTGAAGTTGATTTTATATTGATAATAATTTTTATATATCTTAAATCATCTTTGTTAGACATTGGTGGTCCTTAAGATCTTATTTATTTCTTTTATTTGATATTTAAAATACATAATATATAAATCTTATAAAAAAAAGAATTAGAAAGGAATTTTTAATATAAAAAAGGGATAGTTAGGCCATCTATGTGAATGATTGGAGATGGATGATAGAAGTTTCTATTCCTATTGGCCAAAAATCATGCCCAATGGGCTTCAAGAAGGCTGCTTGAGGATTTATTAGGGATTAGGATTTGTTTTTCGAGAAGAATCAAATATTAGAGGCTAAGGTCAACAAATTTGGTTTTTTGGATATGATTTTGGTAAATATTTTGAATAATTTGGACTTTTTATGAAAGAGATATAGGTGCTCAAAGTTAAGATGCCAAAATTATATTTATTGTCACTCTTTTGGACATAACTTGCATGTACAAAGATCAATAGTGTCACGGATATAAGATTTATTCCAATAAATTATCTAAATAATATAGACCAATAAAAGTAGGTAAAATAAGTTGATTTGATAATATCTGATAAAGAAGCTTCCTAGAAGCTTCATAGATACAAAATCACCTTTATACATGTCTATAGGTGATTGGTAGGTTAAAAACTTGGTCAACAAGCTAGCCACATGGCGCACATGTTGGTAGGAACAAGTCAAGTACACATGTGGGAAACTTGTCATGCAAGTTTGACACGTGTCTTGCAAATGAGACACGTGTATAAGGTCCTATAGAATATTGTCTCTTTTTAATTCATGTCCTTAACAGATTGACAAGAGTACACTTATAATATCATAGCTTTGTCTTGTCTTGATTTAAGAGTGGATTACCCCTTTCTCTTGATAATACAAAAGCATATTAGAAGTTGCGGATTACCTTTTTCTAAACTAATATTATTTCTAGTATTTTCTTTGTTCTCCTTGCTACTTATCTCGAGTAGTGTTATATATTTTTTGAAGTGTTATCATGGCCGAGCTTGCCGAAATGAAGAGTGCAATGGCACAAATGCAAGAGCAAATGAGAGAATTAATGCTTGCAATGCATCAATTCACTGTACCTCCATAAGGAGCAACAAGGTTACCAAATAATAAAGATATAGATATGGTTGGAGCTGCTTCAACATCTACACCAAGTCATATAATTCCTCCTACATTGGAACATTGTCCAAGCATCAGAGAACCAAAAATTGATCTACCTGAGAAGTTTGATGGCACAAGATCCAAGTTTTGAGGATTCATCAACCAAGTCCAACTGGTGATTGAATTGCAACCGCGAAGTTTTCCAATTCTAAGATCACAAGTCAGATTTATTAGTACACTACTTTCAGGTTCTGCCTTATCTTGGTTTTCATCTTTTCTGAAATAACGTGATCCAATATTAGATAATTTAAAAGCTTTCTTAGCAAAATTTTGATCTATATATGGAAAACATGATGCAACTCGTGTTGCAACCAACAAGCTTCATATCCTACAACAAGGCAATCGATCAGTGACATTATATGCTTCACAATTTTGACAACTAGCAATCGATATCAAGTGGGACGATGCTGCACTCATCAGTCAGTTTCTCTATAGATTATAATATGAAGTGAAGAAATTGATGTTGAACTTACCCGATCCTCAAACATTGAGTCAAGCAATAGACTTTGCGGTGAAGTGTGATAATCGGCTTTTTGAATTTAGATCTGAAAGTCGTACAAGAGAATCTCAGCGACATTATAATTCAATGGCAGCACCAATGACTTCTCAATATGTACCTTCAGAAGTCGAGGATATGCAAATTGATGCTATACGTTTCAAGCCGCTTATTGAACAAGAAAAGACTCGACATTGTCAAGAAGGATTATGCTTGTATTGTAGAGAACCTAAATACACTGTTCAAAATTGTCCAAAGAAACAATGCAACCACAAGATGAGGAGTACGACTATCAAAGAAGACAATATGTTGGAAAAAGAGTTTGTTCAGCCACAATAAGGACCGTGCGACTGGGATCTTGTACAATTTCTAATGAAGGTCCTATCTTCTCCTCACAACCATCTCTTTGTTTTATAATAGATGTGTATTTAGGACCTAATAATTACAAAGCCTCTGTTTTAATAGATTCAAGAGCCTCGGCTTATTTTTTAGATGAAGAATTTGCTAAAAGCCATAGAATATAGATAGTACAAAAATCTAAATCCGTACATGTAGAAGTCATAGATGGTCGTCCTTTATCTTCTGGAGATGTTACTCATGAAACACTTCCTCTAGATGTAGTAGTAAATGGCCATAATAATTGCGTAATTTTTAACATAAATAGATCTCCCTCTATTCCAGTTATTTTAGGTCTATCATGGTTAGAAAAACACAATCCTCGAATAAATTGGACTTCTCGTACTCAGAACTTTTCTAAAAGTATAGCTAACAATACAGTTAATCAAATAAGAAATCATAAGTCTAATAGAATTAAACCTGCGTTTGTACGTGCAAGAACTTTCTTGCATGCTGTAAAAGAAGGATCACATTTTGTCATTTATGCTACACCTATTTTCAACGATGGAAAGACTTCAAGTAGCATTCCAAGTCAGTATCAAGATTATTAAGACGTTTTCGAGAAAAAGAATGCAGATATTCTTCCGGAGCATCGTCCATATGATTGTTCAATCGACCTTAAAGAAGGAACTCAGCCACCATTTGGACCAATCTATAATTTATCACAAGATAAATTGGCTGAACTCAAGGCATATATTGACAAGAATTTGGCCAAGAATTTCATATGCCATTCTAAATCTCCAGCAGGAGTCCCAATTCTATTTGTGAAGAAAAAAGATGGATCATTGCGGATGTGTGTTGACTATCAAGGACTCAACAAGATCACAATGAAGAACAGATATCCATTACCTCTAATATCAGGACTCTTTGACCAGTTGAATTAAGCTAGGATCTATACAAAAATAGATCTAAGAGGAGCATATAATCTAGTATGCATCAAAGAAAGAGATGAATGGAAAATTGCATTTCAAACCAGGTACGGGCATTTTGAATATAATGTCATGCCTTTTGGACTTACGAATGCACCGGCTACTTTTCAATATCTCATGAATGATGTTTTTCATGAGTTCTTAGATAATTTTGTCGTTTGCTACTTAGATGACATTTTGATCTATTCTAAGAATGTAGAAGAATATAAAATACATGTTTGTCAAGTATTACAAAAACTTAGGGATGCGGGATTGTACGCCAAGATGGAAAAGTGTATATTTTACACTACTCAAGTTGATTTTTTAGGATACATCATTTCAAATGATGGTCTCATGATGGATCCTAAAAAAGTCCAAACTATCATGAATTGGAAGATTCTAAAGATGGTAAGAGATGTCCAATGCTTTTTGGAATTTGCCAATTATTATCGGATCTTCATCAAAGACTTCTCTCATGTTGCGGCTCCACTTACATGTTTGACTTGTAAAGACAAACTCCAATGGAATCAAGAAGCAGAAGCAACATTTGAAGCTTTGAAGACATCGTTTGTTTCTGCACCAATCGTGTATCGTGTAGATTTTTTCAAGGCATTTTTTATGGAAACAGATACATCAAACTTTGCCTTAGGTGCGGTTTTGTCACAAATGGGAATAAATGGCAAATTTCATCCAATAGCTTTTCATTCAAGAAAATTCTGAGCAGTCGAGATCAATTATGAGATCTATAACAAAGAACTTCTTGCAATTGTGGATTCTTTTCAAGAATGGTGTCATTATCTAGAAGGCGCTTTGAGTCCAGTCATCGTATATACGGATCACAAGAACCTCGAGTATTTTATGTCGGCACTTGTGTTGAATTGTCGTCAAGCTTGTTGGAGTATGTCTTTGTCAAGATTCAAATTCATTATCATTTATCGGCCAGAAAAACAACAAGGTTTGTCTAATGGCCTTTCTAGACGTTCTTATTTTGCACCAAAAGAAGGAGATGAAACTTTTAAGCAACAAAGAACAGTTCTCTTAAAACCAGAGCAGTTTTATCTTCGAGCAATAAAATCAACATTGACTGTTGATTCAACTTTTCTCAAGCAAATTCAGTCAAGTATGTCCTCAAACCCTCTTCTTTATGATATCAAGAATAATTCTTCTAAGTCTCATGATTCTTCTAAATTCAAGTTCAAAAACAATCTACTATATTTCGAAGGACGTCTATATGTTCCAAAAGGAGAAGCACGTTTACGTGTTCTTCAAGCACGTCATGATTTTTCAGCGACAGGATATTTTGGATACAACAAGACTTTGGAACTTATATCAAGAGATTTTTGGTGGCCTCAAATGTGGAAGGCAGTCAAAGACTTTGTACAATCATGTGATATCTGTTCAAGATCAAAGACTCCTCGTCATCGATCTTTTGGACTTCTTCAGCCATTACCTATTCCAAAACAACCATGGTCTTCTGTTTCTAAGGATTTCATCACAAATCTTCCAAGCTCAAGATCTTATGACTCTATATTTGTGATAGTAGATCGGTTCACCAAGATGGCACATTTTGTGCCATGCACAAAATCTATCACAGGTGAAGAAACAGCTAAGCTTTTCATTGATAATATCTATCGCTATCATGGATTACATAAGGATATTATATCGGATAGGGGAACTCAATTTGTATCAAGATTTTGGAGAACCCTTTTCAAAATCTTAAAAGTGGACATAAAGTTATTTTCAACTTTTCATCCTCAAACTGATGGACAAACAGAGCGCGTGAACCAAGTCTTGGAGCAATATTTAAGGTGTACCATCAACTACCAATAAGATGATTGGATAGCTCTTCCACCATTGGCAGAATTTGCTTATAATAATATGATACATTCTTCTACGCAACAAACACCTTTCTTCGCCAATTATAGTTATCACCCACGACTTAATGCTTTTGACTTTTCAAAAGTTGATAATCCAGCGACAAAAGATTTGGCAAATCGTTTGTCAGAGCTACATGCAATAATGAAGGTACAATTAAAAGAAGCTCAAGAATGACAAAAAACAAATGCAGATGCGTATCGCAAGGAACAACCACAATTCAACGTGGGAAACAAGGTATGATTACTTCGTCGCAATATCAAGACTACTCGTCCTTGTGATAAGTTGGACTATCGTAGGCTTAGACCTTTTCCTATTTCTGAACAAATCAATCTATTTGCATATCGATTATACCTATCGGAGTCCATGAAGATCCATCCTGTATTCCACATATCACTACTTCAGCCATACAAGACAATGGATATACAAAGAAGAAAAAAAATGCCACCGCCTCATGTAGAAGTGGACACTGATGAAGAATTTGAGGTTGAAGAGATTTTAGATTCAAGGCGGCGCCAAAATCGACTGGAATATCTTGTGCATTGGTGCGGATATAATATTAGTGAACGCACATGGGAGCCATTAAAGAATCTAACAAATGCATGAATAAAAGTTAATACATTTCATCGACGACATCCATCAAAACCAAGATAAATACTCAAGAAAATCTTTGCTATAAAGCAAGGCAGGTTCTATAGAGGTTTCATCCTACCTTGTATTATTGTTTGTCATTAGATTTGTTTGTGCTAAAAAGATGGGGGATCAACAATCAGCGAATTCAACTCAAGAGCCATCATTTGTTGATTTACCGGACGAGACATTACGACTATCACAACCTTCAAGACGACGGAATAGAGATGAAGACCCTTAAGAATGACATGTCCTTCTTTAAATTGATGGTGAAATACAATGTGTTTGGTATCACAACCTTGGAAGAGACTCCCGATATTTGGTGATACTTTTTAGACGTAGGAACTACTCCTGATGGTGTTTCTAATATTTTCTTTGAAAGAAGTTATGAAGGCCTCAACAATGATCAAATAATAAGGTGGTCCTCTTGCCGTGGTATGGGACATTATTGATGGCTGAAAGGACCTATCAACTACTTTCAAAGGGAATAAAGATCAAAATATGTGGCAAGCACAATTTGACGTATCTTGGACTTCCTCAACATATAATAACCGCTCCTTGTGGAACTCGTCCCTAGAAAGGGGGATAATGTCACGGACATAAGATTTACTCCAATAAATTATCTAAGTAATATAGACCAATAGAAGTAGATAAAATAAGTTGATTTGGTAATATCTCATAAAGAAGCTTCTTAGAAGCTTCATAGATGTAAAATCACCTTTATACATGTCTATAGGTGATTGGTAGGTTAAAAACTTGGTCAACAAGCTAGCCACATGGTGCACATATTGGTAGCTTGCGGAATAAGCCAAGTATGTGGCGCACATGTGGGAAACTTGTCATGCAAGTTTGACACGTGTCTTGCAAATGAGACACGTGTATGAGGTCCTATAGAATATTGCCACGTAGTTTATAATTAGATAGTATTTATAGAGGCAAGAGTGAAGCCCTCTTCACTCTTGTCAATTCCTTTCCTGGTTTTAGTCTAGTTTTAAGAGTCTTCATGTTTCTAGTCTTTGGCAATAGCTATTCCAATTTTCTTTGAATATACATACTTTCTTAATTCTATTTTGTGACTTTTATTTTGATACAGTTTCCATTAGATTATGCATTTCTTTTTAGTTCATGTCCTTGACAAATAGAAGATTGGCAACTAAGGTTGAAAAGAGCACTTTCTTGGATATACTTTTTATGCATAGCTTGATGAAATCCAAACTAAAGTGAAGGAGATATTGAGAGTTGAAGTCAGTTCTTGTAAACTAAGGGTAGTAAGTGATCCCGCTTAATTAGTGGTTATGTTTTGAGCTATATCTTAGACAATTTGATAGATTTTTTACTCAAATTTTTTAAAAGTGTATATATTTATATCACAAGATTATGTACCAAAAATTTTGTGGCATTAGAATTTTGGATTTGTGAGATATGAAAAAAATAGTGCTCGGGTGTCTCTAAGCTAGGGTTTTAAGCACCTACTACGGTTTTTAAGATATTGGATAATCGACAATAAATTTGTAATTGATTCTTTTTTATAATAAAATTTAAAAGAATTTTCTATATTTTAAAGAAATATTTTTATAAATTGAATAATTGGATTAACAGTTATTAAATTCTAAAATTAGAAAAGAAATAAGTCCTTATAGATGAATAAGGTTTTGAAAGATTTTGTAATAATTTGATCTTTTTTATATAAGCCTACTTAAATATAGAAGGATTTATCAATAAAAATTATATTTTATAATATTATTATATTATATTATTTTTTTTTATTAAGGAAAAATCACTTATTGGACTCTTACTATTAAGTTTCAAATAAATTCTCTACAGCCAAGTACGCAGTATATTTCCACATAGAAGATCATGCCATATGACACCGCTCTTCTTATTTGATTGACATACCAAGATAAGTTGGAATGGGGGCTTCAAGTAGAGAAGGCATTCCAAAACCTTAAGATAACATTTATTATAGCTCCAATTTTAATGCATCCAAACTTTACAAAAGAATTTTACATAAAAATTGATACTTTGGATTTTGCATTCGAGGCCATACTTTTGCAAATGGATATAGACAATAAATTCCATTCTATTGCATTTTATTCTCAAAAAAATTCTGCTATTAAAATTAATTATGAAATCCATGATAAAAAGCTTTTTACTATTATAGATTCTTTTAAAAAATGACATTGTTTTCTCAAAAGAGCAATGCATCTTGTGATTGTATATTTAGATCATAAGAACTTGAAATATTTTATGGTAGCTCATATTCTTAATTGTTGTCAAATTCAATAGAATATGCTATTATCTCGATTTAACTTTGTTATTACTTATCAAACTAAAAAGTAACAATGATTGTTTGATGCATAATCAAGGAGATCATATCTTGTGTTAAAAGCAGGAGAGATAGCGTTTGATCAACAATATTCAATTTTGTTAAAGCTAGAGTAATTTCACCTTTGTGCCACTATTATATTGGTACCTACTGATTCTAATTTCTACAATGAGGTGTATATTGCAACCACTAATGATGATTTGGCCTTTGATGTCAAGTGTTGCCTGAAAGAAAATGTTGATAAGTTTAAGCTTGAGGAAGACCTTCTATACTTTAAAGAACATTTGTATATCCCAGAAGGACCAATACAATTGCGCATTCTTCAATCTCGCCATGACTTTTCAACTATAAGTCACTTTGGATTTAATAAGACCTTAAAACTTATTTTTCAAGATTTTTGGTGGCCTCAAATGTAAAAGGCATTGAAAGACTTTGTTCTCTCTTATGACATTTATTCAAGGTCTAAAAATCATTGACATTATTTTTATGGATTCTTATAATCTTTGCCTATTTCAAGATGGTCATGGTCTTCTATCTCAATGGATTTCATCATAAATCTATTGCCATCCAATTCATTAGAGAACATCCTTGTGGTGGTTGATCAACTTATAAAGATGACTCATTTCATTCCTTGTAACAAGACTGCATCTATTAAAAAAATGGCAAGGCTCTTTCGTGACAATATATATGAATATCATGGCCTATTGGATGATATTATATCCGATCAAGGATCCTAATGCATATCTAAGTTTTGAAAATATCTTTTTGAAATATTAAAGGTGGACATTAAATTTTCTTTGGCTTTCTATTTTCAAATTGATGGCCAAATAAAATGAATTAATCAAATTTTAAAATAGTATTTATAATGCAGCATCAACTATCAACAAGACGATTGAGTCTTATATCTACCATTAATAGAATTTATATATAATAATATTATTTATGCTTCAATTCAATAAACACCATTTTATTCTAACTATGAATATCATTCAAAGTTTGATCTATGGAATATGCCAAAAAATAACAATCTAATAGCTAAAAGATTTATAAAGCATCTATCACAACACCAAACAACTTTGAAGCTTCAATTGCAAGCAGCTCAAAATACTTACAAAGTATCTGCAAATAAATTCAGAAATCAACTGCCTGCTTTTTATATTGAAGATAAGGTATGGCTTCTTTGACAAAACATCAAGACCAAGCAACCATACAATAAGTTAAATTATTGGAGGTTAGGACCATTTCCTATCCTAAAGCAAATTAATCCAATAGTATATCGCTTAGAATTACCATCTTTTATGAAGGTACATCTAATTTTTCATGTCTCTTTTTTAAAAATCTTATAGAAAGTTGTATATTCTAGGAAGAATACAATAATTGTTGCTTAGTATTGAAATTAAAGACCATGAAGAATACAAGATTGAAAAGATATTTGATTCAAGATGAAGGTGGGATAAATTGGAATATCTTGTTTATTCACAGGGCTATGATGTTAATGAGTATATATGGAAACTAGACAAAAATCTCACTAATATACTTCAAAAGATAAAATTTATGTCTAGAAATTCAAACATGTTCGATGATAACTTTTTGGTGAAGATTGAGTTTGAAGAATACTTATAAGAGAGGGAGTGTTAAACTAAAGCCTTCACCAATATGTAGTTATTTGTTCTAAGATAGAATGAAGTGGTATAAGGAAGTTAGTCACCATATCAAATCTTTAAACATTTAGAGAACAAGATTCAAAAGATTCACTTGCCACATAAGCTTTGAACAAACTAATACAATTTTTATAACCTTCAATTAAACAAAGTCAGGATGATACATCTCAATGCCAAGTACAACCTTGATTGGCACCATTAAGAACAAGACTCAACTATGCAAGTCTTGATTCCAATACATGAACTTTAATGATATTACTTAAGCTTGGAAAGGTAAATCCTTTTAAATTTGAGATCTTTTTTGGATGATATTTTGAAGGCTGTAATGAAAATCAGATCTTTGAATGGGATATTTCAATAACAGAGGTACTAACTCAAGGCCATAGATGATTTCTTTGAGAACTAATAGAACCTATTGGCTAAGAATAGAAAATAAAATATATAGCTTAATTAGTATAATATATTCTTGATTTTTTATATATATAAAAAAATTGAGCTCTTTTTAGAATTTGTCACTAAAAAATGGGATGATATTAAATACATATATATATATATATATATATATATATATATATATATATATATATATTGAAGATTTACAGAAACCTCTAGAATATTTTAGAGATTTTGAATTAGTGAAAGTAGGTTGAGAAGCTTCTTAGTTGATAAAAGTAGCTTGATAAGCTTTGTAGTTAGTGGAAGGAGCTTGAAAAGCTTCCAAGTTAGTAGAAGGAGCTCGAGAAGCTTCCCAATTGATAGAAGCTACTCAAGAAGCTTCTTAGTTTGATGGAAGCCACTCAAAAAGCATCTTAGATAGGAGTATATATGGAAGTCGAGGCTGAAGAGTTCTTCAGTCTTGACAATACATCTCTTGGATTATTGGCTCACATTTTTTGATGTTGTTCATGTATTCATCTGATTAATTCAAGTTCTTATTGGTTTCTTCTTAAAATCTTGTTTTAGTTCAAATTTCTTGCTCTATATTCTTGTGTCTTTGACATTCTATACTAAATATAATTGAAGTTGGATTAGATAGAACTCAACTTCAATTAGAATATAAAAAGAAAAAATAAGGCAAATCAAAGTGGATATATTATATTAAAAAAATAATTCAAAATGACTTTTGAATTGAATAAATTAATATTAATAACAAAAAAAATATTATTTCAACATGGTGTTGTATTATGATTTAGCTACGATATAAAAATAAATATACATATATATTTAATGTATAATTTATTATATAGCATGATAAAAGCTATGTCAATGGATTTTAGTTGGTTATAGAATGTATTTAGATTACTACTTTAGAAAGAGTCTACTAACTTTATAGGGCTATAAATGATACAAGATAAAATAGAATAGATATAAAATCAATGCAATCATCTTTAAGTTAAAATTAAGAGTATTTTTTTAATAAAAATTATCATAAGATAGATTAAATTGATATAAGGGGAAGACTATTTGTAAGACAAGGTTGAAATCAACTCTTAAGGTACAAAATTATGCATCTACAATTAAAAAAAAACATATTCTTTTGGAACTCAAAAAGTGACATTTGAAAGATAACTTTAAGAAGGTTGCAAAAATATAAAAATTGTTTGGATTTAATTGAAAATAATTTTAAAAGAAGTAATTAAAATTGGATTTTTGGTTTCACATCACTATTTAAAATAATAAAATCAAAATCCATATTATTATCTATTTCTTAAATTTAGTGCTAAAAATTTTTTATGATTTTTTTTTAGATTATTTTAGATTGGTAGGAATTGATATTTATAAATAATAAGATTTAAGATTTGAAATTAATAGGATTTAGGATTTTTTAGATTTAAGATTTCTAAAAAAATCAAGGTTATCAAAAAAAGAATTTTTATATATATATATATATATATATATATATATATATATATATATATATAATTATAAAAAGTTTTTTAGACTTTAAAAAAATTTCTTCCATAGCCAAATGTTTAGTGCTTTCTTAAATTATAATTCACATAATACAATAATATTCTATCACTATGGTAGCAATGGTGTATTAAAACTTGAATTATTTCAAAATAACTTATTAGCAGCTAGTCTCAAGAGAAAATAAACTCCAATCTATATTCAAGTACCATATCTTAGAAGTAGCACAAACTACCTTTGTACAATGGATTTTGAATAAAATCTTAGCCACTATGCTTACTTTTAGGAAGACTTAGTATTCAAATATTACCATCATTAAAGAAAAGATCACCAACTCTTTAGATTTAATTCCAGTATATGAGTCTCTTTAACCACCATAAAAAAAACATAAAGTGTGATAGAGTTTAAAATGATATCTATGTCTCTAATTAGACAGTGATATTTTTTTCAACCAAAATTTAATTTGATGCTACTTTTTATATATTCATGTAATATTTTATAATAACAAAGACTTTGACAAGAATAATTTAATCAACCCTTATACAATTCAAATAATCCTAACTATGCAGTGTTGAGATAGAGAGAATTTGCCTTAAAAAAGCACTGGATTTCTGATTATCACTAATTTTTCAATTAAATGTTAAGATAGATAAAAATTTCAAATCTATATAAAATTATTCCTAAAAAAGGCCATTAAATCAAGAATTCAAGCCTCAAGTATTCTAAAATCTCCAAAATGTAGCAAAATATACTAAATCTTTTATTAACCTTAAGAGAGATTTTTTTCCAACTTCAATAGTGCATATCTCTAAATTAGACTGTCTATAAGTATTCAAATTTTACATAAAGTATTAATATATTTTTAACAACTATTATAACAAATTTCAATTGTTGATTCATTACTACTCTTTGGATATTGCCAAAATCCTAATAGTAGCTTCAAACCCTTCTTTACAGGCACTTACATACTAAATTCTTCATATTCCAAAAATTACATATTCAAATTCCATAAAAATTTGGTATGTAGCTTTATAACATAATAATTTATATTTTTAGAAATTTTTAGATAAAAATCCATCTAAAAACTCAAGATATGGTAGAAATCATTACTATCAATAAAATAGTCTATTTATTGTTTTGGAATTTAATCTACTATCTTTGACTTTTAATATCTCTTTCTTTCAAAATCCAAATATAATAATTCCTTTATATCAAATTTAGGTCTTGAAATCACCTCTTCAATTACATCCTCTAATCTCTAAAAGCTCTTGTATAAATCTATATATTTTCAAAAGAATGATAGTAGGTACAATTTATATATCTTAATTTCAAGTGTCTACTCCTTCTTCATAAAAATTCCAAATCTTCCAATTTTTATATCAAAATTATAGTATAAAAAACAAGCTTTCTAATCCTAGCCTTTGATTTTCAAATATCCTCTTTGAAGTTGCCAAAGCTCTTATTCTTCTTACAGATAGCTTGTTAAAAGTATCAAGGATGCAAGATAGTAGGTTAGCAAAGAAATAAAGAAAAAATTACAAAACTAAAATGATTTCCAAAACAAAGAATTGGATAGACAAGAATAAAGAACTAGATGATTAACAAGAATAAAAAACTAGATTAATATAAAGAAATAAGGCAACACTTTGGATTGCTCCAAGACTTGTATTGGCAAGATTGAGATGCACCTTAGTCTTGCTTCTTATTTATATTACAAGGCTTATATCCTATTGAACCTTCTACAAATATCTTAAAAGATTTTAGAAGACTTACGAAGATTCTAGAAGACTAAAGTAAGTTCAAAAAGACTAAAGATTTTAAAAGATTTTAAAAGGCTATGGGAGATTCTAAAAGATTGAAGAAGGTTCTAAAAGGTTCTAGAAGACTATAGAAGATTCTAGAAGACTAAAAAATATCTTAAAAGGTTCTTAAGATTCTAAAAAATTATAAAAGATTTTAAAAGACTATAGAAGATTTTAGAAGACTACATAATGTGGTGTCTTAAAATATGTCTATGACATCACCTCCCTTTCTAGTGACAAGTTTTACAAGGAGCCAAAAAGATTTGATCATCAAATCACATACACAAGAAATTTAAAATTCATTGGAATAGAAAAGTAACATATTTTGTCTTTTGTTTGTTAATTACCAATTGAATAGGTTTCATGACGTAGCATTGATGACCTCCAAATATAACCTTTGTTGTACCAACGTCCCATCTAAAAATTTGTTCTTTGTTGTGACCTTCAAAACATCCTCCAAATATAACTTTTGGTCTACCTGGAGTCACCCTTCTAACTTCAAGGAGTATTATCAAAGCTTAGGCATTTGAATCAAGATTTTTGTCATAAGGTTGTATCTCCAAAGACTCAAAATGTGGCCTTACTTGATGTTGGAATACTCCTTCTTCATCTTATTTATGTTCTTCAAAGCCAATAGATTGTGAAAGTTGCAATGGTTCTCTAACTGCTTGTATGGCAGAAGAGTCTTCTTACTCTTGTTTCTGTAGTTTCCTTGAAATGCAAAGATTTGACATGATAATTAATAAGCTTCTAGCATGATTTATTCTCTCTTTAGATAAAATGACTATATATAAGTGAAGATCTTGGCATGGTTTTTTTTTTTTATATACTAGTCTTCTATTGTTGATAGAAAAGTATCATTTAGAAGCCAAGAGATGTTGATGTCCATAAAATCTTCAATAATAATTGAATCTAGATTTTCTAGGATATCATTTATAGAATTTGCAAACTTTTTTATGTACATTCTTAAAATTATCTGAAGGTTCTCATATTCTTTTATTAACTCCATAGCCCTTCCAATAGATGAAATATTCCAATCATCCATATATTATACATAAATCCAATATTTCATCTATTTCGTATTCAAGCTTTTTATTGACTTTAATTGAGGTTGATAGTAGAAAAATTCTTCTATTAATACTTGATTTATAATAGATTTTTAAAAGCAAGATATAGAAGGCTGAATGAATGCACATACTACTTGATATTCAAGACAGAAACTTATTGGATTTACTTGGTGTAGAATTATAAATGGTCTAAGTCTTTGGTAGTCTAATTTTTGTAATGGTCGATTCATTTGTATATTTTGCCATAATAGACAGACACGATCTCTTATCTTAAATTTTGGTTAGTTCTTACGATGAATGTCTACATAATCTTTATATCAATTTTAAGTCATTTGTAATTGGAATTTTAATTCTTCATAGATGGCCTTTAAGTAGGTAGCTTGATTTTTTATAGTAGGACTTCTCACATCTTCAATTTGGAATAGATTTGCTTTAGAGTGGTAGTAATAGTTTGAAAAGAATGGAGTTTATTTTGTCAAAGAATATTTGGTGTTATTACATGTAAACTCGGCCAATGATAGGAAGTCCATCTAATCTTTTTATTGGTAATTTATACTACAACAAAGATATTATTCCAAGATTTAATTCACCCATTCTGTTTGACCATTGATTTGAGGATGATAAGTTGATGAAAGATTGATCTTGACCTTCAAAAGTTGAAATAGTCTTCTCCAAAAATTTGATACAAATTGTAGTCTTTAGTTTAAAATGATGTCATTGAAAAGGCCATATATTCAATAAATATTATCAATAAAAAACTTAGCCATTTCTTTTCTAAAAATAATCTTATTGTATGAGATAAAATATGCCATCTTAGTAAAATGATCTACTACCACAAAATTTGAATCTTTTCCATTGGAAATCGAGAGGTCTATAATAAAGTCTATAGATAATGATTTCTATGGATCCTTAAGAATTGGAAGAGATTAAAAAAGTCTATATGGTTGGTATCTTGGAACCTTTGCTCAA
The DNA here is from genome assembly GCA_036785485.1 of Physcomitrellopsis africana. Classification (NCBI taxonomy): domain Eukaryota; kingdom Viridiplantae; phylum Streptophyta; class Bryopsida; order Funariales; family Funariaceae; genus Physcomitrellopsis; species Physcomitrellopsis africana. The sequence goes on along the minus strand of JAWRVF010000140.1, from coordinate 227,882 downwards.
GCACAAATTTCATATGATTGGATGAACTCTTTCACCAATTTCTACATTTGAGGCCACCAATAATCTCTTGATATTAATTTCAAGGTCTTATTGAAGCCAAAATGTCCAGCTATTTGAACATCATGTTATACTTGAAGAATCTAAAATCTTGCATGGCCTAGAGAAACATATAAAAGATCCTAGAAATATAACAATCCATCTTTGAACTTGAAAATATTGTTTTCTTCTACTTGTGTATTTTTTAAACATTGTTGAATACTATGTACAAATGGATCTGTCTTCATTGCTCTTTAGATTTATAGTAGGAATATTAAACAAAGAAGTATCACTTTACATGTAGTATACACTATTAATTTAAATGTATATATCTTTATTCCTGTAAAATAATATTCCTACTATCATCTAGGATTTTTTTATAAAATAATATTTCTTTGTATAATGTTCCTAGTATCACCTGTGATACAATTTATTATTGCATTAGCTATATTACTATTTTTTTGTTGTACTATAAGAAGATGGAGCCGATGACCAAATTCAAGCATCTTATAGGTAGTATAGATAACATACTACTAAAGCTTCTCGAGTTAGTGGATAATATTCTTAATAAAGAAAGATCTAAAATATCTGTATATGTAGATAAGAGATTTAAAACTATCAAATTTGATATAGCCTCTCAATATGCTAAATTTTTCTCTTCTAATATTACTAAATTTTCTAAATATCTCCTTAGTACATGTAGACAATATTCTAGATATAATAGATAATATATCTAAATTATCTACTATTTATAAAGCTACCTTGATAATTGGTCCTTTTAAAGGTGCTTCTTATACTTCTAAAGCTAAATCTCCCAATGACTATTGTGGTTATCATTTAGATTATGATGCTTCTATACTAGCTAAGAGCTAGAAGGATGATGAAATTAATTATTGTTATGATATAATATTATATAGCCCATTGAAAGATACTCCTTATAGAAATTAAAAAAAAAAATCTAATTCTATATATTGCAAAAAGCATGTTAACTATAAACCTCCTTATAAGTCAAAAAATAAATATGGGATAATCTTCAAGAAGGAAGATACATGTACAAAGTCAAATAAACAGCTTGAGAGTATAATAGGTAATTTTCATGATCCATCAATCTTATCAAAAGTACTACCAAGTATAGAATATGTAAAGCCAACAAAAAAAGAAACATATAGTTCTATAGACTTTATAAAGGTAATAAGTGCTATGGCTAAAGAAGAGCAAAAAAAAATATATGAAAAAGAGATGACTAGATAAACTAAAGTATATAGGATTAAAGGTACTAAAGCTTTTGAAGAATATCAAAAGAAACTATTGCAAATAAAGAAAGATGATATGTTTATACAGATACAGAAAGTTGAACTTGATGATGAGCCTAAATCTAAGCCTAAGTTTGAAAATCCTAATAAGGATTATGATTTGTTTGATTATTTAATTGATAAAAATATAGAAATAAAAAATAAAAAATAAAAATCTTGATAAAAATGATTATTATACCCTCAAATATCTTTCAAATAAGAAGGTCAACAAGAGCAAGTATGGTTTATATGCTAGTTTCTTTAGAAGTATAGATGCATCTTTGGATCATATTCGAAAAGAAGATATAAAAAAATTAAAGGATCTTATAAAGCTAAGAGATAATATAGAGATGTCCAATAAAAGAATTAAGTATTTCAAAAAGTTTACAAGTATAAAGGTAGTAATATATGAAGATAATGTGAAAGATAGAAACCCTGTTGAGATATACAACTCTGACTATGTATCTAAGGTTCATATAGCTTACCTCATAATAAATGGTACATACTTTCTATATAAGTGTATAAAATATAAGTACATGAAGCAATTAGAATAGGTCATATGTATTGGTATTATCATCTAAATGGAATGTTCTTATAACATATTTGTTTTTTATACTAAAGGCTTCTATACTAGTAGTACCTCTAAAGCTCCTCTTTATTTGATTGCTTAATATTTGTACTTGGTTACCTCTTAATATCTCTCTCAACATGTTTATACAATAAGCGTAAGACAAGGTATTCTATATGTTGGATAGCTCTTTGTAATTATTAATTGTAATTAGACTTGTTATGTATTCCATATCATCTTTAAAATTATATTTATCATAACTACATATTCCTTTGAATTTGAACTTTATGATTGTTTCTATATCACCATTTATAATATAATTAGCATATATCTTCTTATTTATATAGATACCTTTAGAATTATCAAATAACTCTATCTTAATCTGTCTAGGATTGTTTCCAAATAGAAAACCATTTATTTTATTTAGATCTTTTGATCTTAAGAATAGACTATCTATCTTTGTACCATACTTAAAATAAATCTTGGATATGAAATTATCATACATGTACTTTTTAGCATAAGCATATATGAGAATAGCTATAATTGTAGGAGACCTAATCCTAAGGTCTTCTTCTTTAATATCCCTTTCTAGAAGCCATAATCCTTCATTGACAGATACTACCAATATATTTGTTTTATCTATTAATAAACTTATTACATGATTCTATATCATTGTATAGTATGTTCTTCTTCCTAAAAGGTAATTGTCCTATCTTCCCACTTAAGGAATTCATAAGAAATTTCAAATATTCTCTCAATGCATGATTGTACAAGCTATTAGATAAATCTTTATAAACATCTTGATTCATCTTTTGCTCCATAATAGATTCTAGGTATCTTTTGAATATAGATCTTATCTTCATGTTGTATATATAACTTCTATGTATCTTATACCTATTATCATATCTCTCTAGAAGGTTTAGACTAATGCTATTACTCCAACAAACAAATACCTTATTGTAATTCCAATTTAGTATTCCATCTTGGTTTCTATATGGTATTATCTTATCTACAAGTTGACTAATTATTGTAATTTCATATACTCATATCTTATCTTTATACATAATATTAGATCTTAATATTCTTATATCATCACAATTCCATTTACTTATAGAAGTATCTAACACCTTAATAATATATGGATAATGTCTGTTTATCATCACATAAGGATACAAAGATACTACATCTATAGATTATACATCATAGTTCTTCTCTTTCATAATGTTAAATATCTGACATCTACCTCTTATTAGAGCTTCTCTGATAATCTTATCAAACATAGGATCCTTAATAATTGGAAGTTTATACTTAATAGTCTTCCTATCAACTATATAAATTATAGATAGAGAGTGCTTAAAAGCAATCATAGACATTTGAAATAAGGTTAAGAACTTGTCTATTGAAAGATTACAATCTATAGATTCAAATACCTCTCTAGCTTTAAAGTATAGTTCTTTCAAAGATAATACATCCTTTATAGCATAATCCTTTATCATATCCATATTATCACACATATAGAGATCAAAGGTATCATTGTAGATACTATTTTGTACAACCATATGATTAAAATATCCTTTAACAACATTACACTTAAAGCTTGTTGTTGCACTCTTCAAAGATGATAGCATAAACTTATATAGATCCTTAGACCTCATGTTATTATACCTAAATTGTAATATCCTACTACAACTATTTAATATAGTATCTTTAAACTTTTTACTTTTAATCATTAATATACCTATAAATATATAATCATCAAATATACCATTGTTGTAGCTGACTAATAGGATGTTCTTATCTCCTATATAGCTATGTATAGTCATGAATATGCCTATAGAGATATCATCCTTTAATGTAGTCTTTCCTATAATACCTTCCATTTGATTACCATCTATGCAAAATACATAAGATATCATATACGATATCATACCAAAGGTATCAAGATGAGTATAAGTCTCCATATCATAGAATATATAACCTTCATAGTTTATATCAACCTTATAATCAAAGTCTATGCTACTCTTTAAATCTATATCATCTACTAATCCATTATATACATAATAATGAGTATTGTATAATATAAGGACTATTTTATATTATAAATCAAATGAACTACAATATAGAGCAATAGGTTTTTCATCTTGTATACTATCAGCATACACCACTATATTTATATTCAAAAACCTTTCAAATCTTTTTATAGACCTTACAGATATCTCAGAGTTAGACTTAAGTCTCATCTTGCTCATTATCAAGGATATATCAAGAAGATTATTTAATGCCATAATATGATGAATACAGTCAAAGAAACAATCATATATACCAAAGTACCTAAGAGACTTTAGTATCTTCATATACCTAATATATACAATAATAAAGATATATCATCATTTAGCAACTTTAGGCTTATTATAAGCCATCTCAAATATATAAGTAAAGACATTAAAATCCTCTATTCTATGATCATACTTTTCAAACCACTCATCCTCATGACCATTATAATCCTCATGTAAACTAGTATATCTCTTAGTCTTTAGCATAAGCAGTGCTATGTCTAACCCTTTATAGATATTTTTAGCCAAAAATAATAAACAATTCCTTACCAAAGATATCCTCTTAAACATCTTATATTTAGCTATTATAGTCAAAATTACATTCTTAAAAGCACCTTCTTTCATACCAAGAGTATAATGAAGGATCTCTTCAAACTCTACAATAGGTGTATCATCATCCCAAGTAGTCCTAGAGATTTTGTCATATACAAGAGAAGTATATATATTCTATAATATGATATGGAATCCCTTCTCAAACAGGATATTATCCTCAGTATATCTGCATTCAAAGGATGATATATTATTTGTACAGTTGTCGATATGCTTAGGAAATACATACAAACTTATGATTATGTAGCATAACAAGAGAATAGCAGTATAATTAATACAACAATAGATCATGTGATGGATGATAGTAGAAATATTAGACAAAGAAATATCATTTTACAGAAACAAATATATTTATATTTATACTGATAATATATATTACATATGATATTAATATAGTAATATTATCTCAAATAATTTTTTCTTTGTTATAAGTCATATTAAAAGGCCACAATCTTGGAATAATCCTTAATAAAGATTCTGTAAAAATTTATAAATCCCGAGAAACATTGTACATCTTTGATTGATGATGGTTGTTTCCACTTTATAACAGTTTGTAATTTCTTTGGATCCATAGAAATTCCATTTTTAAAGGCAATATATTTTAAAAACTTGACTAATGATTGATAGAAAGAATACTTCTCCAATTTAGCATATAATCTGCTTTCTTATAATTTTTCTAATACTATATGTATATGATGTTCATATTCTTGTTCATTCTTAGAAAAAATCAAGATATTGTCCAAGTAGATGATTACAAAGTCATCTAAATATTCCTCCAAGATATCATTCATCATATATTGAAAGACTACAAGTGCATTTGCAAGTCCAAAAGGCATAATATCATACTTAAAATATTTGTACCTTGTATGAATGTTGTCTTCTATTGATCTCCTTCTTTGATCCTGATTAGATTATAGGCGCCTCTAAAATCAATCTTTATAAAAATCTTTGCTTGTTCTAATTGTTCCAATAATCTTGAGATTAATAGTAATGGATAATAATTTTTTATAATTACCTTGTTTAGGCCTCGATAATCTACATACATATGTAAAGAACCATCCTTCTTCTTCAAAAACAAAATAAGAGTTCTTGCAAGTGATTTTAAATGTCTAATAAAATTCTTAGCTAGATTTTCATTAATATATTTTTATAAGGCTATAAGCTTTGTTTGTAAGAGATTATAAATTGGACCAAATGGAGGTTGAGCCCCATCTTGTAATTCAATTGCACAATCATAAAGATGGTGTTCCAATAATATGTCTGTTTTTTTTTTTCCAAATATGTCTTGAAGATCATGGTATTGACTAGGAATATCTTATTTCAGTTGCTTTGTTAGATCTTTCATTGAGATAGCATACAATATAAATGCAACTCTTTTTTTTGTTACCTACATAAAAGCTTAAGCTCCAAGAAATGAAGTAGTACCTTATTTCTTCTTTTGATATTTGAATCTTGAAGAAATCTTTAATAAATTATAATTAATAATAAAATTATGTAACTCAAATCAAGAAAGTCCAATGATTAGAGGATATTGAATGATGTTGAATGATGGATATTGAATGATGTTGAATGATGTTGAATGATGTTGAATGATATTGAATGATGTTGAATGATGTTGAATGATGTTGAATGATGGATATTGAATGATGTTGAATGATGTTGAATGATGTTGAATATTGATATTGAATGATGTTGAATGATGGATATTGATATTGAATGGATATTGAATGAATATTGATATTGAATGGATATTGATATTGAATGGATATTGAATGAATATTGATATTGAATGGATATTGAATGATGTTGAATGATGTTGAATGATGTTGAATGATGGATATTGAATGATGGATATTGAATGATGGATATTGAATGATGGATATTGAATGATGGATATTGAATGATGTTGAATGTTGGATATTGAATGATGTTGAAGACAATATGTGATACTCAATCTCTTAGTACCACTTTTAATAGTTGGATTTCTTCAATAACATTCTCTGATGCAAGGTTTTGTCCATCAATGACCTCAATGGGTGTACGATGGATTTTTTTAATAAGTACTAAGTTGTACTTGGTTATAAAATCTTTATCCATAAAACATACTGAGGTTTCAGTATCTAAAAGGATTTTAGCAAAAATCTCTTGCTTTAAGATTTTTATATGTACAAGAAGTGTAAAACAAGATGTTGGATTTGGAGGTAAAAAGAGACTTTTTTTTTATACTTTAGGTTTTTGGGGATGTCCAACTAGAAGGTCCCTACAATGGTTGGACATCTTTGTTTTTCAACTTCTCTAATTCAGATAATATATCTTATGTCTTAAACTTATTTGGACAATTTGATGCCTTGTAATTAAGTCTTCTATAATATTGACATAAATTCTCTTGCCGACATCTAATCTTTTTTATTAGAGTTAATAGCTTGAATTGGATTGCATCAATCTGCATAGATTTAGGATATGTTAATGGCTTCTCTAATATTCTTGAAGATGTAACAAATATATCTTGATAGATATTACTAAAAATTGATTGCTTCTCTTGTCATAACTCAAATAGGCAATTGTCACAAGTAATAGCTTGAAATATGAATTCTTCTAAACTTTCAATACTTGGCATTGTGATCAATAAATTCTTTACATTGTCCTTTAGGCCATAACGAAATCAAGTCATAAAAGTCTTATCATTCCAATCAAGATCACAAGTAAGTTATTAAAATTTTACAACATAAATCGTAGTTGAACATTCTTCTTGTCATAGATTTTGAATCTTCATTTTTGCTACCTTCTCTTAATTACTATATCCAAATACAGTAATAAATCTTTCCATAAAAGCCTCCAAATTATATAAAATCAGAGAATTCTTTTCCAATAGTGGAGTAAACCATGATTGAGCACTTTTTGATAAAAAAGAGCCCACAAAAGCGACTTAAGTGAATCCATCTAAATAATAAAAAGAATATAGTCATAAGTAAAATTGTACTTGTTGCACAAATCCTCAAAAGTTGAATCTCGTTCCATCAAAATTATCACGCATATTAGCTTTTGGCTCCTTTATGACAATCTTTGGAACTTCTAGAAGAGTTATGTATATAGCTTATCTATCGCTTGCTTCTTTCAATCAAATAATCTCTTGTTGCAAATTATGAATCTCTTCTTTAGCTTTTTTGAATATTTCCTCTATTTACGGTCTTTTTTTTGGATTGCAAAAGAATGCCATTTATTCTTGTATAGTATCCAAAAGAGCTTGAAGATTTGCAAGAGTTGCCACTTTATTCTCTGTTTATGAAGATGCACCTCCATTAACCTGATTTACTTTCATATTGATAAAAAAAAAATCAATAAGCCATCGGTGTATTATTTTTTATATTAAATAAGAATATTTTAAAATAATTTTAATTTAGAAGAGAATAATCCGCAATCTCTAAAATGTAGTGATATATCTTACAAAAGAGATAATCTACTGTTTCCAAAGAAAGATCAAACTGCAATAAGTAAGCATATCAATCTAGAAGAGGATAGTCCGCACTACTCTAGAACGCAATAGCATCTTAAAGATGGATAATCCACTCTCTATGAAGAGATCAAAGCTCTGATATGATTATGTAAACAATCTTGCCAAACTGTCAGGGATGCAAGATAATAGATTGGCAAAAAGATAAAAAAAAATATTACAAAACTAGAATGATTTCTAAAACAAAGAATTGAATGGATAAGAATAAAGAATTAGATGATTAACAAGAACAAAGAATTAGATTAATATCAAGAAACAAGGCAACACTTTGGATTGTTTCAGGACTTGTGTTGGCAAGACTAAGGTGCACCTTAGTCTTGCCTCTTATTTATACTACAAGGCCTATGTCCTATTGAACCTTCTACAAGTATCTTAGAAGATTTTGAAAGACTGAGGAAGATTTTAGAAGACTAAGGCAAGTTCAAGAAGACTAAAGAAGATTTTAGAAGATTCTAGAAGGCTATGGAAGGTTCTAGAAGATTAAAGAAGATTCTAAAAGATTTTAAAAGACTATAGAAGATTCTAAAAGACTAAAAAAAATTCTAGAAGGTTTTAGAAAATTCTTAAAAATTATAGAAGATTCTAGAAGACTACGAAAAGTTCTAGAATGTGGTGACTTAATATATGTCCGTGACAGAAAGCTTGTTGGGCATGACTATTGACCAATTGAGATGAAGATCTTCAATCCTTGTCTTTATTTATCCATATCTTACTTTTATCCCTTCAAATAAGCCTCTTAGTAGTTTAATTTTTTATCTTTGGGCTCCAATCTCTTCTCAAGGCTTCATACTAAATATTTAGGTTTTATATAATTTAAATGCCATAATCAAAATAAATAAAGAAAAAAAATAAGATAAATTTTTTTATATCAATTTTTTTAAATATTTTACTAATCATTCTAAAATATATTAGAATTTGTAAACATATTACGTATTTTGACTAGTTTTTACATACTATAAGCAATTATAGCTCAACAGTATCCAAATTCTCTTGCAATTACATTCTAATAGAATATTAAACTGCCTCATTTTTAATTTTGTCTTAATCCTTGTCATTATAGAAGGTATTTGAGACTAATATCAATCTTTTGGATTGGCATCCTAAAAGCATCCAAAAATATATTTTAAATAAGGTAGAAACAATTTTAATTGACTTAGTTAATTAAGCAATAGATTTGGACCAATTGAACCTAGGTAATAGAAAGATTTGAACCAACAAGTCTAAAGTGGATTGAAAATATCCAACCTACTTAAAAATTGAATATCTAAAATAAATTAGATGAAAAAAAATAAAAAATAAAAAATAAAAAAATAGCTATTAAAAAAAAGATAGCTAACCTCCATAATTAATTAGAAGTAGTATAAGTATACAACAAGGCCATATTAAAGTAGATTCTTCTATGTTATTATTTTTATTTAATTAAATTTATAAGTCTATTTAAACTACTTGTACGATAGAATGATTCTATTATTTATTTATTCTATTATAATTTTATTTTTATTTTCTATTATTATTAAAATTGAATTATATACAATTTGATTAAAAATAATAATTGATGCAAAAATCTTCTTGGTATAGATTTTTCCTACAATCCATCAACTTTGGTATAAGAAATTATTGTTGAGTTTAGTATTTATAGATTGGCATTTGACAAGAGATATAAGAATTTGACAACAATTGAAAGTAGTCAATAAGTCTTTCCAACTTACAATAAAATTTGGTTGAACTCTTGAACTATCAGACTATGGACTAACTTATGTTTGAAGTGCCAAAATTTGGACAATAGGATTATTAGAGAAATATTAGAATCTGGATAGTTGACACTAAGTCTTTGTGTCTACTTTTTCTTAATTTTATATATTTTTATATTAAATGATTTTATTATGATATTTATTAATTATAAAAATATAAAAATAATTGATTTTAAAATTTTAATAATAATAATAAATAAACTTATAAATTTAAAGCCATAAATTATTAATTTTTAAATCTTTATTCTATATATAAAATAATAATAATTATTAATAATAATAAAATAATAAACTTAAATCTTAAATTTAATATAAAAAAAATTAGTATTAAAAAATACATACTATAATAATAAAATATGGATCAATTGCATTTAATAGAATTGAGCTCTTTATCTCTTGTTATTTCTTTAAAGTTTCAACCAATTAAACCAGGAGCTTATTATAATTATTTAAGATAGAGCATTTGCATTTGATTGGTAGTGGGCAAGAAGCTCTAATATAGGCCCCAAACCTCCTCTTGGTACAAATTTAAGAAATATCATATCAAAACAATTGACAATTAAAAAAAACTTAAACACAAAATACAACAACTACCTCAAACCACGTCCTATTTCACACACAATTAATTCATAAGTATCTATTTTCTAATTTTTCATTTTCAATCAAAATTTGATTTTTGACATCTAAACAAACACTATCATCACATGAGAATGCAAATGAAAATCCATTAGGATGGTAAGCATTGACCTGCATATGGATGAATGGAATATATGGATGATAAATAGTACATGGATGAAGATGCGGATGGAATTTGGAGCGTGAATGTAGGATAAGAGAATTCACATGGAGAGGCGTGGACGCGGCGTCTGCGTGACGACCCCTTCGTGGAGAAGCAATCCGACTTGGCTGTGTCGCGATCTGGCACAGCTGGAGCTGTCGCCTCGAAGCAACAGTCATGCTCAAGTGTGTCACAACTTGTTTGCTGCACCAGCCATGCGGCAAACTCGAGGCAGCACCATTTTCCCACATACTTGCCGATTGAAGCGTACACTGGCAGCTGTGGTGATGGCCTGTTGCTGAATCATCTAGGTCATTCGTTATTGCTCTGCGAGATTCGGTCACAGGATTCTATCCCATTTACAGGCCATGCTGCAATTGATACATCCCACTTCTCGACTGCTTGATCATTCGCTTTCTAATTCGTGAGCTTGTTCTTGCCACTGTTTGAGATTCGTTGCGAGAGGAACCGTGGGTGTTGGTTTGAGAGCGGGGTATGGAGTAACGATGTCACGGTTCAACTCAGCTGCTGTGTCGTTCGCGACGTTCTTCTTCCTGATTCTGTGCAAGTGAGTTTTTGATGCAACCCGGTCTATCTTGAATTTCTTTGTCGAAGTTTTGGCTATGGTGCCGGCGGTTTACATCAATGCACGCAGTCATCACTTGACGCAGGTTACTTAGTTGGTAATGTGGAAATGTGGTTTTTGTTATGGGGCTGGACAGAGCTGAGGGAGCAGCTGCGCATGTGAAGTTGGCAGAAACCCCACCACGAGGGTGGAACTCGTACAACTCATTTTCGTGGATCGTCTCAGAAGCAGAATTCCTTGACAATGCTAAATTCGTCTCCCAGAATCTTCTCAAGTTCGGCTACGAGGTACTCTTGGGGTAACCTAATCTGCTTCCATGCTGCGTTGCATAACAGCTTCGTTCGAGCATTCAAATGTCCCCGAACTGATAGGTTTGTTGACGATTGTGGGATTTAATGATCGCGCAGTATGTGGTGGTGGACTTCTTGTGGTACCGCAAATTTGAATCGGGTGCATCAGTGTGGTCAGCCGGTCACGACGTAATCGACGAATGGGGTCGTCCAATTCCGGATCCCGGTCGCTGGCCGTCATCTCGCGATGGCAGTGGCTTAGCTCGCGTTGCAGAACAAGTGCATGCTATGGGTTTGAAATTTGGGATTCATGTGATGCGGGGAATCAGCAGCGCTGCCGTGAAGGCGAACACTCCAATCTTGGGTGCCAAGGTGCAGCTCCTGACCTAATTTCTGGGAACACTGTAGGCTTTCCAATTCTGGGTGTGTAAAATTTATTGTAGTCACGACCAATTGATGTGTGTTTAATGGATGCACGGAGTATTGTGGTCAGGGCAGTCCGCACAATACAAGTGGACGGCCATGGCTGGCTGCGGACATCGCAGTCCCGGGAACGGCGTGCAGATGGATGTCCTGCTGCTTCATGGGCGTGGACGCGACTTCTGAGGGAGGGCGCGCTTTCGTAAAATCTCTCTACGACCAATACGCATCATGGGGCGTAGATTTCAGTAAGTCTTAAATCTCAACTATCAACTGGCCGTGAAGACTGTACGCAACATACCGATTGTTTGCACTTCATAAATAAACAGTTGATTACACCACCAAGCTGTGATGAAATGATGCATTTTTGCCTGTGAAGTCAAGCACGATTGCGTCTTCGGCGTGGAGGACTTTCGCTTGAGCGAGATAGAACTTGTAGCGAACAGCATTGCAGAAACTGGAAGGCCTGTTGTGTACTCTCTGTCGCCGGGTGTGCGGGCATTCCCGGACATGGGCAGGAAGGTATCAGGCTTGGTCAATATGTATCGTGTGACTGGAGACGACTGGGACTTATGGTCGGACCTGAAGACGCATTTTGATGTTGCGAGGTGCGCCTACTCGATGTTACTACCAGGCATACGTAGCATAGACAGGAATTTGTCTCCTCTTGAGCTTTGTGTTGAGTATTTGATGAATTTCTCGATTATTTGGACAACAGAGACTTTGCAGCAGCAGGTTTGATAGGAGCTACAAATGCACGAGGTCGTTCCTGGCCAGACCTGGATATGTTGCCGCTAGGGTGGCTCACCGACCCTGGTAATTCTGCGCCTCAATAGAGAATTGTGGATAATTTGTCTTTGTGGTGCTATCTGGGGTTGATTGATCATGTAGCGCTTTATGTAGAGTGGATTCAGAGATAATCACCTGTAGAAGCGAAATTTTGCAGGTGCTCCTGTTGGCCCTCATCGATGGTGCAATCTAACTCCAGCTGAACAGCGCACGCAAGTATGTCTTACGTGCATTTTTTAACCCCTCCTTATATCTAGCCTTGCCACCGTTCTTTTCCAATTTTGGCGGGTATATTTGTTGAAGTTTTGCGCAGTATCTGTAAGACTTGAATATTGATTCCAATCAACAGGTTTCTTGTGAATCATCACCAGACTCAATGTCCAGAGTTAAATCCTTATCTGTAGGTGTCTCTTTGGGCGATAGCGAAAAGCCCCTTGATGTACGGTGGGGATTTGCGGGCCATGGACAGTGCAACCCTGTCTTTGATCACGAATACTCGGATGTTGGAGATCAACGCTCATAGTCTGGGAAATCATGAGGTACGCCGTCCGCAGAACTTACGGCGAATTGAGAAGTGGTGGCTGGAGTTCATCATTCGACGAGTTTGTTGGGGTTCAAATGGACTTGGTGCAAAATTTCAGCGTTGAACGATTGTTCGCACGTTATGCAGCTTCTGAGTAGGTCGCCTTCCCACTTTGGATTGAGTAAATGCAAGAACACCAGTCCACGGCGATGGTCACTCAGGCCTGGACCTCATTCCAAGCACGCCTATGAGGTCTGTTGGACTAGTGAGGCGTCGAGTAAGAGGATGTGGCGTCGGGGTGGGGATCCACTGCTTGAATGCTTTAAGTGGACTCCCTTTACAAATGGGTCACGGGGAGTCACCACCTCTTCTAACCTTGGCTTCATTTCGTCACCCCGCGACCGAAGTGGATGTGTTGCTGCTGACGTCCTTGGAATTCCGAACAGCGATGTGCGGCAAGCAAGGATGACTGAGAGTGCAGGATGCAGTCGTGGAGAACCAAATCAGGTCACACATCCCATTTCGTTTGCTGAATACTCTTCACCATGCCTTAATCTATCCTTAGTTAGGATATGCTGCCTCGAGTCATGACTTGCTTGCTGATGTCTAAGAACGCATGTGAACAGTTATGGCGATTGACACCGGACGGGGAACTTCGGAACGATTACACTGGTTCTTGTGCCTCTGTTGCCGACACCGCTGGGGAACGCATTTGGGTGGCAAGGCATCCTTCAGGTTTAAGCTCAATGTTTCAAGTGCATTATCTTCGAACTCGCGAGGACTTTTGAATGTGTACAAAGTTCAATTTTGAGGCAACCTGTGTTGCAGTGGTATATATGAATAATGTTGGATAATACAGTGTGAATCTGGGTGTTTCTGTACTAACTGATTTTTGAATTGTTGGTAATTTTGTTCAGATAAGATATTCTATGTGGTCTTCTTCAATTTGGATGCCGAGGAGGCCTATATTTCAGTGGGCATTGATACAGTGGTGCGCAGATTCGTGCCGTCTCTCAAGTCAAGAAAGGTTTTCTCTCGGTTTCACGAAATAATCCCCGATGCATGGGCGTATCTTGCTCAGATGTGGCTAAATCCTCTTAGACGTGGGGTAGTCGCAGATAACACCAACTTGGTCTGCAAGGCTGTCGATTTGTGGGACGGACGTGATCTAGACGTGGTCGAGAAGTCTATCGGTGCTGTTGTGGAAGCGCACGGTGCCGCTGCGTTTGCTCTCACTTGCGCAGGCTTCTGATGGACAAAAATCATCTCAAATATTGAAATCCTCTTCGATGGGAATATAAGCAAAGTGCCACCTATGAATCAACAAGACTTTTAGTAACCCTGCATAGGATCTTTGTATCCGTGTGATTAAGATGTGCAATTTTGTTAGTTGCATTGGTGGATGTGTGATTGCTATAATCCAATTCCGTTTCTGGTACCAACTTTGCTGCTGTAGCTTCGATAATTCTCGCCAAGCTAATCTTATTTGAAAATCCACATGAACTAAGTGCCCGTTTTTGATAGCGTATGAACACGGTCGATTTCATTTCAAGCTGTTGTGGGACCGATCCTCAGGCAAAGATCTTGCTTTACACTAAAGATAATGCGCAAGATTCTTTCAACCATTAAGGGCCTCTAAATATTTCCTGCACTCTCTACAAACATCAATTCGCCCAAACTTGACTTCTATTTTTAACAAAATTCAAAAAATGCAACCATTATATAGAAATGGTGTAATGGGTGAATGAACACATCCACATTAGGATAAATTGCTCTGGAGACGGAGCCGGATGCTCTAGGTTTACTAAATCTATTTGCAAGTACTGATACAGACTGTTTTCTTCTTTCTTTTTTTCCAGGATAGAGGAGGTATGTTGAACTAGTCAAGAATTGTGCATTTAAAAATAAAGAGGACTTGATAGCATTGGAAGCAAAGCAATTCAATATGGAGAGATTGAATTCAATGTTTATACAAAAAAAAGAGGGCAAATTTTGACAAATTTATTATTGTTTAAAAAGAATGTAAACTATGTACTACCAAAAAGTTTTATAATGAGTTATTTCTAGTTGGGTATGCTTGAAGTTATATCTATTTCTTGCATAGAATCAAGCTAAGAGATATAGAGGTGGATGAAGATATTATTTATAATGAAATGGAATATTTATATAGTTGTAGCAATTCTGTACTTTTTTAGAGAAAAATCACAATGAGCCATTTGTAACAAGTTAGAACAACTTAATAGGGATAGAAAAGTTACTATTAAACAAAAAAAAATGAATTGGAAGAGAATTCAATTATTTGAAAGCAAAAACAAAGGATACAATTTATCAAATGTAATAAATATCTTTTTTTTATAATAGCTACTTCCTATCACTTGCTAGATTGATATTAGAATATGTACATTTGAAGGATAGGATCCCAAGCCATGTAAAGTGCATAAAGAGAAAAAATTTAAGATGAGGGGGAAATATGCAAAGAATATGCACCAAAGTAGTTTATGATTGTTGAAGGATTCACACTTATCAAAGTAAGAAAGAAACATTTAAATATACAAAGAGAAAGAAAGTTAATTAATAGCTTTAAAAACAAATCAAATACACAAAAAGAATTGACTATGATAGGCAAATCAAATGATATAAATTTTAATTTGGAAATTCCAAAACAATCACATACAAAAGAATATCAAGTTAATCTAAAGGTTGGAGCAAGAAGGATTACTAGTAATAAACTCAAACCACAATCTACAAGCAACTAACAATGTTGAAAAGTTACATGTCTATATCAACATGATAGTTCAACAATCATAGTAGGATAAAAGCACAACCCTTTTATAGAGAATCAAATAGACTTCTATATGTTTAAAGAAGAAGCTTCACAAATTCATGTTAAATTCTCACTTCAAAGTAGAGGCAATTCAATCTACACAACATTATATAAAAAATCAATATTGATAAAGAGGCTATATTAAACAAAAATAGATTCAACTCAAGTAATAGTTGATAATAAAAGTTTCTTTTTCCAAGATAAATTTTTAATTAAATTCATCACACTCCAATTTCTAGAAAATAAAGCCTCATCTTTCTTACTATTGTACTTGAATCTTCTTTAATATGAATCATCTTATAATAGAAAATAGAATATGTAAAAACCACAATTATAACATGTCATTGGTACTACAGTGCTACAATATCTCTATCAAATGTATTCTTTTCTATCAATGCAAAAGAATACAAAATAACAAGTTACAAATGCAATAGGATGTATTAATTCTAATAGAGATAAAGAATTATAATAAGCAACCAATAAAGGTTCTAAAAAAAAAGGCTAAAAGATGCTTGCTATATTTTAAACTTTTAAAAGAAGGCAAATAAAGTGATTATAAGATATTTTAAAAGCAAATATCATAAGCCAACTAAAAAAGCTCAAAAGATTACTAAGTAATTTGTAATAGTAGTCAAAGTAGGAGCAATATTAATAATAGTATCTAATAGTCGTAAAAATAAATAATAAAAGCAAACATCCAACCATCTAATAATATTAAGATGTATAGCCAAAGCAATTTTAGAGACATGGTAATAAAAATACCATGATAATGTTTAAGTGATAATTTAGAAGTGTGTATTTAAATCCAAGCTTATTATTAGCTTAGCTATAATTGTTAGAAAAGCTAGATGGAGGTGAATGGAATATAATATTAATGGATGCTAAAAGCTTTTGTGTTTGCCATTACCACTATGATGACAACTTATAAGATCCAAAATACAATACCAATAATTGGTACTATGCTAAAAAAAATTCTTTAGAATTAATTGGCAAGAAGTGTATGGGAATAAGGATTTCAAATGAATTTATAAGGTAATAGCCTTGAGTAGAAACAAAACCATTGTGGTAAAGTTCCAAAGAAGAAAGGACATGTATTTGGAAAGCTTTTTTTACAAACCAGCTAGAAAAAAAGGTGATACAGTAAGAATATTAGATGTGAGGCAAGATCTCTTTCAAGCAAAAAAGATCATCTAACTACCTTCACTAATAAAACACATTAATTGGGCAAAGAATGTGGATTAATAATATAATAATTTAGAACAAATTTAATTAATATTCTTAAGTTTAGAAGCTATATTTCTTATATTCAATCAAAATATAATATTTTATTTATTAAAAAATATAAGCCTAAAAATAATAATAATAAATTAAAAATATAATTTAAGATTAAATAAATCATTTCTATCTAAGATTAATTTTTTAAAGTGGCTTTTAGATATATAAGAGATTTAAATGGAGCATGTATAGTAAGAAGGAGGAGGTATACAAACTAGTTTTTTTATTTTATAAAGAATTTAGTTGAAAACAAGAAATTTTTAATGTACAACATACTCTTTTGGATCACCTTCAAACAACTATGTATAGACACTCTTAAAGTAACTAATCTATATTCTTCTAATAATTACAAAGAATATAGCCAATTATAAAAAAATATAATTAATAACTTACAAACTTGTATACTTTGGATATTTGGTGAAAATTAGAATATGCCAAAATATAAAGAGGACACATCTACAAATTATAGAAGAATACTAGATAGAGACAAAGAAACATCATGGAGCCTACTCAAGACTAAATTTCACATTGAAGACTACTTTATAGCAAAAAAAAAACACCTAAAATACTCATGGAAAAATAGGAAGAATGAAGTAAGAGTCTTAGCTAGATTAAACACATTCTATGCTAGTTAAGACTACTTCAATACCAACATGATTTAATCCTACCATATTTGTGAAGATGTGGCATTATCTAATTATCTCATTATATAATTTTCTATTCAAATTCAAAATATACAATTCAAAAAATAGGCTTATAAGATGAATTTTAAATTCTTTAATAATCTACTAGTATGTA
Source organism: Physcomitrellopsis africana (assembly GCA_036785485.1). Taxonomy (NCBI): domain Eukaryota; kingdom Viridiplantae; phylum Streptophyta; class Bryopsida; order Funariales; family Funariaceae; genus Physcomitrellopsis; species Physcomitrellopsis africana. Next base: position 209,778 of record JAWRVF010000140.1, on the reverse strand, counting down.
ATTAAATCCAATACATCTTGTTCTATATTCTTAGTGATGGAAATTTTTCAAAGATAATGTATCAATTTTTAAGATTTCAAAATTTTTAAAAAAAACATCTATAAAAAAAAGCAATCAATAGATGCTATAATTTTGTATATAATAAAAGACAAATAAAGAGGCTCACAACAATATACATAGTGATCTATAAAACTTAAACTTGCAACAAATTCTTAGAATTTTCTAAGACAAATTATCTAAGTTGAAAGAATAAAAACTTAAAAATCAAAGACTAAAATTCTATATTAGATAGAAAAAAATATAGAGATATGTATTTTTAAATATTATTTTAAGTAATAAAAAAAAATACTTTAAAGCTTGTATTATTGTATCTAAAAACAAAGATGAAATTCAATACCAAAATCAAGAAAATTTTAAAATATCTTATATAGAATATCATATTAAACTATATACAAGACAAAAATTATCTTTATATAACTTGATGGTTTCAACTAAAAATCTTAATAAAATTTCTTTCAAAGTCACTAAAAAGATCAATTCTAGACTTACCAAACATACATCTTGTAAAGAACTACATGAAGTACTTAAGGATATGGCAACTAAGAAAGCATCAAGTCTTGATGGAGTTAGAATATAATTTTTTTAAGACCAATTTGGAGCTAATTAGAAATGATCTTTTTACCATGATTAATAATACAATCAATGAAAAAACTTTTCTTTAATCTATAGTTAGAGATAATACAATTCTCCTACTAAAAGAGAGTGAACTCACTATTAATGACCTATCACTTTTTTAAATACATCTTATAAGATATATGCTAAAAGCCTTTAAAAAATATCTAAGAGAATTTCTATAGAGATTATTAGTCTTATCCAAATTACTTTTTTTTCCTTGAGATGTATTCTTAATAATATACTAGTGATACAAGAAATAATACATTTGGCCAAAAAGTCCAAACAACCCCTAATTATATTTAAATTAGATCTTTCTAAAGCCTATGATCAAGTATCTTGGTATTTTTGGAGAACTTCAAGAATTAATTTTTATTAATAGTTTATATAAATGATATATATATATATATATATATATATATATATAATCAACCTTGCTAAGAATTTTTCTATCTAAAAAAGTGTTAGACAAGGATGTTTTCTTGTACCATACATCTTTCTAATTACTATCGAAATTCTCAAGCTAGTTATAGAAGAATTAATCTGCACTACAAAAGTTAGAGAAATTACAATATAAAGAAATGAAGACCAATAAAAATATTTAATTTGTAAATGACTCCATCTTAATATTAAATATTAATAAAAAAATCTTAATCAATATGGTTGATATAATGCATAGATTTAGCCAAACTTCAAGCTTAGAAAAAAATTTACTAAGTTATGAAATATATTAGTAGTATAAAAAAATCTAAATTTTACTAAACAAATTGCTATAGCTTGGCTTGGATAATGAGAAAAAAATAAATAAATTCCTATATATATTGTTTGGTCTTTTTTTACAAACTAAAGATTTTAAGCAACTCTTCTTAGATTGCCTACAAAAGAAACTTAATTATTGGTGTTCTATAAGGATTAGTATTGTATAGAGAACCATCATAACAAATACTGTTTTTTATCTTCACTATATTTCTTTACTTTCATATGAATTGGATCTATAAAAGTCATTTAAAAGCTTAGAACAATAATTAGAAACTATATATAAAGTAGCACCCAAAGACTTATTAGAATTAAGGTGGCTAGACAAATTGTTCTTATCACAAAAATAAAGAAAGCCTATGCATTATTAATTAAATTTAAAATTATAAGAATAATTAAAACTACTCAATCTAAAACTGATAAAAAAGAAGTAATCCTTAAGTTCTTTTTGTGGACTTATTTTAAATCTATTTTTTGATTTTATTAATATATTTTTGAAACCTTGGTCCAAAATTTATGACTTGTTTTGCAAAGTTTAGAAGAACAATCCTTAGGAATATGAAAACAACTTAGAATTTGGTTTCATTCAAATAAATTTTTAAATTTTCAAATTTAAAAAAATAATAAAATTAAAATTAAAATCATTTCATACTTTCAATTTAATTAAAAAGATATATAATTTGAATTAAGAGCTAATAAAAAAGCTATATTAATTTGATTAATATGGTATAAAGATATTATTGTCAATAAGTAGAAAACACAAGTAAGTCAATTAATTTCTTTGCATTGTATAATATGCACATCTAATACAAAAGAAACCATTCTTTAAATGTTTTAAAGTATATTAAAGCATAGAAACTATAGAATTATGCTACTTTTCTTATATATAAGTTAGCCTTCCATCCATGCAAATACAAAACTTAAAAAGTCTTTTCATGGTAGCAAGCATTTTTTGGGACTAAAATTCCTTCCAAATTCAATAGTTTTGGATAATTTGGACATTATTGCAAAAAACATGCATAAGGATAATTTGGACACAAAAAATGCCCTAATCTTTGGATTAGAAATTTGAAAAAATTCTTAAATAAGACAATTGGTATATGCTAACATCCTACACTATATAAGAATAATGTAGAATAATACTTGTAAATATATACAAAAGCATCTAAACCAACCAAATATTACCTTGAGCTGATGAAACAAGATATATATTACCAAAAAAATATTAGACAATATTGAAAGAATAAAAATCCAATGTAACAATAAAATTCCTTTTAGTAACCTTATCATACACCTATCAATTGAGGTATAGTGAGCCAAACCTATAGTTTTTGTATCATATATTATGCTAGTAAGCTCACCTTTTTAGAGGTATTAGACACTAGATACCTTGTGTTCTTCCTACAGTTTCAACAGCCAATGCTACAAGTATACCCAGTTGTTTCAAAAAAAAAACAGACATACACATCCACTTTACAAATGTGATCAAATGAGTTCACATGCCATTGGATTGTAATGTCTAAACCGGTTTGAATCACTCACATGAACATGGGAATTTGTTAGGCTATGAGCAATGAATTGGAGACTGTAAGAGCAATTAACCAAGCAAATTTAATTAATTGGATTGATGTTGGAGGCAACTCATTTAGTGAATATATTACTAAATATGGACATCTGCACAATCTGATGCGTTGCATTGCTGTGTCTCAGATGTATAAAGTGTACGTCTCTATATTTGGACTGACAACCATGTTACTGTCCAGTTTGCAACCTAAACCTGTTTTGGATCGATCAACGTCCATCGCTACACAACTTGCTGTTGCAACGCGTTTTGATTTCAGAGATACCGGATTTTGGGTCATTCCCCCATTCGAGAAAAATATTCGTCAACTTCGGATGAGGAGGCTGAATATAGTTGCAGAGCACGTTGGCCATGATTCCACCGCAAGAAGATTCACCATGATTTCGGGAAGTCTGTAGAATTGTCTGGTTCTGCCGGCTCTACGCTTGAAACCGTCGGTAGCAAACCAGTGAACAACCCGATTAGAAAACTAGAAAATGAAGAGACCAGGACTTGAAGACGGAGGCGGCGGAAAGAAGTCTGGTTATACCCATCCAACACTCCGTCCCGAGCTCCGCTTACCAATAATGTTCGCACTTCATCCCCAGCTTTGCTAGTTTGCAACCTTGACTAAACAAGCCCTGGATATGTGGTTTTTTGTTGCCGCCCTCTACCTCGTTTGTACCTCGCAATCGCGTTTGTTGCTCAGCACAATCGCTTGCTACTTCCATCGCCGAACCAGTGAAACACCTCATGCCCAAACTCAAAGCTCACAGAATGTATTTTTTATTAACACTGTGTTTATTTTGAGTGGATTGTAATGTGTTGACTGGGTAAAATTTGTTTGTATTTGGTTCAAGCAAGTGGACCTGGCCTTGCATCTCTGCTATTGGACCTTGGCGAAGTTGTCTGCCAAGTGAAACCAATCACATTCCCAATTCATGAGCTCTAGAATCAAACTGGAGATGCAAACACCGCAACGCAACTCTTTGCCTGGCTGTGAAGATCCTCTGCAAAGCTCTGAGTTGCCCTGAATGTGACCCATTTGCAAACAAAGCCACTAAAGACAATACTGATGAGTATGTAAACACAGTATTGATGAGCACATAAACACAAGAAAGGTGCTCTATGAAAAGTGCCCAATAGACGTGCAGTGCAATTTTTAAAAGCAACAAGTAATTTAAAGACCATGATTCTTGGCATTGTGGGTGTGTGTGTAATGAGCAGCCAATAGCATTCAATTGAAGGCACAAACTCAGCACAGTGATAATACTGTGTATTGATTTAAGGGGGTTGAACTGGCAGCTGTAGTAAATGCATCAAACCCTGCACTTGATGACTTGGTCTTGCCTTTGTATACATGCAAACAGGTCACACTTTACTGACCATATTCTTTTAATGGTTCCAAATCAGATTTGGTTTGCAAAAACCAATTTGTGATAGCATCATAAAGTATCACAAATTGGTGTTTTAATTTAGGTTTGACAAAATCAAGGAACTTAACAAAATTGTGGATTGTTTTTGGTTCCAAACTTGTTGTATTTTGGAATAAAATGTTTGAATATCAAATTTTATTCTTATTATCTATATCATTCACAATAAAATCTTTTATAAATCCATGCAAATGCACAATCTATTGCTACAGAAGTATCTCAAATTGAAACAAAATAATAATAAATTGATATTTATTTATTTATTTATTTATTTATTTATTTTTATTTTAATAAATTCTTTTGTGTTAGTTTTAGTATGCTTATTTATATTTTTATGATTATTGTGCCTATATTTATTTATATATTTATATTTATATTTATATAAAAAATATTAAAAAATAGTATATTTTTAATACTTTGTAATGAGATCTTAGTTTTTTTCTTTTTATTACATAGTTTTTGTAATATAAAGAATAGAGAATATTACATCAACCTACCCAAAATCTTAAATTGATCCACCTTATTCCCATAATTCAATTTTTATAATTACTTCTCTCTAATTTGGAAATAGGAAAACATGTAAATTCATTTACTAGATTCCACCTTATTCTCTTGGCAAATCTAAAGGTGTAATGACTATGTTTTATGGCACAAGGGAGGGAGCGGGAGTATATGGATGGTATTGGGTGAGGATGTGCCTCTATAGTGTGTGTATTAGAATTAGATACCTAAGAGTACTTTAGAATTAGAGCCAATATGAGATGATGCAAAAAAAGATCCCAAATCTCTTTTCTCTCAAGGAGGATCTTAGATTCACCTCTATTGTTGTCCATTGGATTCACAAGTTTTTTTAATTTTAAATTAAAAAAGTAGTCACAAAGATTAAATCATGGGAATAAAGTGGATCAATTGAATATTCCCTATAAAAAAAATATGTACTTTGAAAGATGACATAAATAATTATTTTTATAAAAATAATTATAAAAATTAATAATATATAATAATATAATTAATTAAGTTAAATTTATAAATATATAAAATTAAAAAATCAAAAAATTAAAAAATTAATAACTTCTTAATCTTAAAATCATAACATGCAAAGATAAAAAAAAATATCAATTGTACAATTTTTATATATAACTTATATTTTAAAAAAATACATCTTATTTAAAAGTATATCTATTTTATATTAAAAAATTAAAAAATTAGAATTTGATTTTAAAATTATATGATTGGCTAATTTTTAATTAATAAAGAGTGAATATTAGCTTTAATTAATTCTCTTTTGACTAAATTCTAATTGATATGTGATAGGCTAGATTATTTTAAATATGTTTATTTATGATTTTTTGAAATATTTAATAATTGATATGTAATTTTTTTTGTAGAAGAGTTTTTACTACACAAATAAGTATTTATATTTTCACTTATATACAAACAATAGTGTATATTATTTATAGTTGATTTTAAAAGAAAATATATACTTTTAAAATAAAAGTACATAAATAGATGTAGTAAGTATTTATTAAAGTAAAAGCATGCTTAATCATGTAAATGTTGTATATTCTAAGAAAGAAATTAACAACAAATGGACCACCAACCATGCAAAACTACTAGTAGAACCTACATTTGAATGTTATGAATTAACAAGGCTATGCTTAATCCATTATAAGATAATGGCATAAAAAAAGATATTGCTAATGCCACCACAATTTTTGCTATTGCCATCATAACCTACCACCCACTTAACATATTTCTTTAGTTTTTTTTTATTCCAATAAAAAAATTAAGTTAATATTTTCAATATATTTTTTAATTATGTATTAAATAATTTTAATTTTTTAAAGAGATTTTATTATTTTACCAAAGTTTCAATGAAAAAATAACTTCTTCTTATTTAAAAAAATACTATAATTATGTATATATATATATATAACTAAAAAAAAAAAAAAAAAAAAAAAAAAACTGTACTTTTTTAATTATTTAGCATTAACAATGAATATAGGTGACATGTGATGGATTGGGTTGTGATGAGAATAGCAAAAATTGTGATGACATTATCAATACTCTAAAAAAATGCATCGTGACAAGATAGAGCAATTCCTTTTCAGCTTTTGTATTACTGCAAAGCTCTGATTCGTTTTGGCCTTTCATCTTCTTCTAACAAGACCAAAAACAAAGGATACAGATGCAATACATTGCTTCAGGCCACATATAAAGCATCTAGTTGATTAAATTGTACCAAGTTCAGATACGCCCTTTTGTGGATGTTTCTGCTCTAACTTCTGCTGCAAATCACCATGAAGAGATTGGACCATGCGAAAGAAGAAAAGGTGAAAAAGGTAGAGAATTTTCTTCTCTTTCGTTCTTCGAGTGACAAAAGTACAAACGGTGGGTGTTCCAAAAGTCATCAAAACTGGGCTCAGAGTTTAAACCTTAGGCAATATTGCAACCTGCACTGAAAACCACAAATTAAAGAGGCATTGTTACTATGATGTTCTCACCTTGGAAGCTGAAGGAAGGTCTGCCAAGTAGAAGAGAATATTGAATCCAGGCGTGAGTCAACAAACCTAGAAATCCGAGCATCTGCAATGTCGTGAACAGTCTCAGCTTATACCAAAACATAAGGAACAGTTACAGGTACCAGTGTGCTCGCAATGCCGCTGTGGAACCCAGCGTCGGCAACCAGCGGGAATCCACTAAGTGGGAGATTCTTCAGGTTGACACCGAGAAGCTGGAGGGAGGCCCACCAAGAACCCGACCAGTGGAATCAAGGTCAGAACTATGAACACCATCGAGAGATAATTCGGATGCATCTTCTCGGGCTGACTGAAGATGCGGGCAATCTCCGGCTTAGGAGCAAATTTGAAGACCCTCTGATAGGTCCAGATCCAAAGTCGCCAACCTCCACACAAATGAATTCTCCATGACATCATCACCGACAATTAGGTCAACAGTGTAGACTCCCGGATGGTTTAGCTTCACCACCATCTGCGCGAAGTCCTAAGTGTGCTCGTACCGATTCTCTGTCATAGGCTTGACAAGGTAGGTTTGCTCTGCGCCACTCTCGCCTCAAATCTTAAGCATGACATGGGGTTTAAATGGGGCTCCGGATGGGCCACTGACCTAAAATGCCACATTGAGCTTCTGGAAGTGGCTTGCTGATAACGTTGCCGTCTGCTCGAACTCCAATTTGGCATCAGACCAGGGAAGGGCCCCATCGCTATCCAATAAAACCATGTTGGACACCGAAATAGGAGCAGTCACCGCGACTGTTGTAGCCAAGAAACCTTTACCAGTGTCCAACAATGCATGAATCCGCAGCTTGTACTTCCCCTGAGAAAACTCGCTTGACAGAAGCGCCAATTCATACTTTCCGTCTCAGAGTGACGCAAACTCCTGCTGATTTGAGGTCGGAACCCGGGAAACAGAGGCGCTGGAGTTTGCTGAGACGAGAGTCATCAAAGCAGCAGGAGCAGGCGACCCATCTGGCGAGGTCACAGCCACCTGGAGCTTGTGTACATCCGATCCAAGGAGCAAATCATCAGTAACAACACCACCCCAATTGCTGCAGCAGGAAGTGAGCCCATCGCCGAAGTTTCCAAGAAAATCATTCCCGATTCTTCCTATGCTCGTCTTCGGGAAAAAAAATTATGACCCCTCAATCACCTCATCACCCCAGCTCTCCAATCACCTTAGTTTCTTTCATTCATCTCGAGCATACAAAACTCAAAAAACTTAATATACTACACAAAACCGCAGAAATATACATATATATAGTGGGGTTATAATCTCACTATTAAATCAAGAGGTGGAGGCAGAGTCCCTCAAAAAGTAATGCAGATTCCCATAAGCATTATGAGTGTGCCCAGACCTCCACCACAATTCGATGGTGAAGCTGCAGCGAAAGCGAAGCTTCATAGACACAGCCAGACGAAAGCTGAGCAGTGGATAACCGCAAACAACGTACATTTCAGGAATCTAGGAAATTACGAAGAGTGCAGAATGGGACAATGGATGAATGAGGAAGAAATTGGATGAGATCGTAGATGACGTCAGGTTTTGCCGTTGGACGTCCGTTACTGGTACGACGGAAGTGGTGGGCCAGCGTGAAAATCTGAACGGAAATCTGATTGAAGTCCACCACGGTTCGAATTTTCAACTGTTTCATTGACCAGTTTACTATTTTGTGTTTCAGAAAAAGTGTACACGTGGGCGATTCTCCTTTGAGCAACGAAGTTTATTGCCACCCTTATTCGTGCTCTTACTTGTGGTTATAATGTATGTTTGAAGATTATCGCATTTCATCGGTGTGTTGAATACACGTAACAAAACTGAATTAATAAACGTTTGATTTTTGGAAAATGATACGAAATTGCATAAAAATGCATATTAGGTCTTGTTAGTAGAGTGTGTTTGAAATAGGTTCGAACACCAATATGCCATTCGGCAAATTTTTAATTTACAAATAATAATGCAGAAATCCCCCCTCCTCCTTTTTTTTTTTTTTTTCTTTTCCCCCTTTTCTCTCTTTTTTTCTCTTTTTTTTTTCCTATTTTTAATCTATTGAAAATTTTGCAATTGATTATAATGATAATATAAAGCGTGTTGCATTCTCATTTTATTTCAATCAAGAACGTGTCTACTTTTAAATATTATCTTTTGAAGTTTCAGACAGGTTCAAGTAACCAACTGTGTTAGCAATGCGTTGAATTGAATGAGTTGTTGTCGAAGAAGAAAACAAAACCAAGAAAAAAAAAGACAAAAAAAAAAGACAAAAACAATTAACTACATTTAATTATATATTTTTTTGTTACTTTAAGTGGATACATAAACTCATTTACATTAAGTTTATATTATACTAATAAAAATACAGTACGATTTTTGCTCTTGATTAGAAGAATCACAAATTTCCAACAAAAAAAAATTACACTCGCAGTACTATGCTTATATGTAAACCTATTAACATAAACAGACTTTCCAAACTTATCAAACTTCAGTACCATTGTCAAAAATTCAGAGAAAGAATCAAAGTGCTTTAAATTGCAATGAAACAATTTAAATTGCCTATTGTTTAAATAATTGAGAACGACTATAGAAAATAAAAATAAAAACCTTTACGTAATCTCTCTATGTTTAACACACGCTGACAAAAAAAAAAAAAAAAAAAAAAAAAAAAATGCCATGTCATGAATAGCCAAGAATCATTTGATATTTGAAAGTTTTAAAAAAGTGCTTTATTAATGGTGGAACGTCAGGATCTAATAGCCAAAGTCTAAGAGCCTGCAAATGAACCGGCAGGGTCGGATTTTCTAAATCAGCCCGAGTGGTGGATCGCACCGACTTCAAATGGGTGCCACAGGCTGGATCCAAAATGAATTTGAGAGTTGGATTTGGCTCAGCCTCAAAATGAACCTATAGAGCTGGATTTTCTGCCACTAGCGGAGACAAAGCTTCAATCACTGCTGCGTCGCGCATTCGAGGTCGCGCCGAGGTCGCGGCAAACAGCGCTTCAGCTGAGGGAATCGGGGCGCAAAAGCTTCGCAACGACACCGATCTCACGAGGTCTCCGACGAGTGTCTGCGAAGCAAAACGAAGGTGAAACGCGGGGGCAGAATCCACCACCCGCTGACTGAACCCTACAAACTTTGAAACCGCTGAGTCTCGGGGTGCACACTGTCCAAACGTGCCGACGTAAGCCTGCGATCAAAGGAGAAACTATTCCCTAGATTGATGACGCTTTAAGAATGAGGAGTCAACCCACGAATGCTCGTTGCAAGGTACCAGTGAAATCTGACATCCCAGCGTCAATCTCAATCCTAAATCAGCCATGTAAACTTCCAAACACGTGCTATCGCATTGTCGTCACCAGAACGCGATGTTTCCACGTTACCAGTGCATTAAATGTCAGTTGTGGCAGTGGGGGTGACAGCGGCACCAACTGCGTTTTTCCGTGACATCAACCGTTCCACAATACGACGCCACTGGAATTCCACGGTTGCACTTCCTCTCATGAGGTAGACATTTGGACCCAGCGCTGTCTTACGCAAGAGTGTCTGTCTGTGTATACGCGTACTACAAATTTGGAGAACCGAGAGTCGCCGCTAATCATGTGGGGGTGCAGCTCCTGGAGGGTGAATGATTAGCGATCTGGAATTAAGGTGCGAGCTTTGTGCAACCATTCCGACTGAGTTTGTGATTAGGATTGGGGGGATATTTGTGCAGCTGTGGAATGGTAGCGTTCAACGCGCTTACCCGTGCATCAAGCAGGGGTTCCTCCCCCAGTGGATTGAACCAACGCGGTATTGCGCCACGCCAGGGGACTCGGGGTGTGCTCACATCCGGCCCTATCGCACGGAAGCTTGATCTGCGGCGCAGGCGCTGCTCTCTCTTTCTCTCTCGCTCTCTCTCGCAGGACGTCGTTTGCGATCACCGACCAGATCCGCGATCTCCTGCTCTTCACACGTCTTAATTATTGGATGGCTCTATTTTCATCTCGGGTTTCGGCTTTTCTTCTCGTTTGATCCGGTCACGGCTCGTCGCGGTCGCGAGCTTCCCTTGCCTCCTTCCCTGTGCGTTGTGGGTAGTCTCTCTTTGCTATTTCTGGCGCGTAGTATTGTTTTGATTTTGATTTTGATTTTGATTTTTTTTCTTTTCAGTTAAAGAGCGAAACCCATGTCGTTGCAAGGTCTCCTTGTTTCGCATCCCTCACTTTCCGCTCTCTGTTGCTTAACTCGGCTTCCACTTAGCTTGTCTTCCTTTGGATACTGCTCGTTGGCTCTCGTGAAACCGCACCTGTATTTTTATACATTTGTTTAATTTTAATACCATTCCATTTCGAGGTTGCATGCTCTGGTCACGGTACTAATCTGCCTTCTCGCTGCAAACCCATCGGCTGTGTATATTTTTTTCACCTTCGTTTCTAATTTCTTGTTTTCTAGTTTTTGCGCTGGTCGAATGAGTTGTTGCTGTTGCGTGCGGGACTTGATAAGAGATCACACAAAGGGTAGCACGAGCTGTTGTGATTTTTTAGTGATCCTGTAAATTGTGACGGTGTATGTATGACTATGTAGTCAGTTTATTTTCCCGTGCGGGGGTTAGACTTGCTCACACGAAAGCGTGGCGCGAGCGTGCCCTTATTCACGTCTAGCCACTACTTTGATGCAGATCAACGTTGGAGCTACTTGAGAGATTTTTCTTAAAGGCGAGTTGTAATTGCCATCAACAGGTATTCACTAGTATTGGGATGTGGCCTTGTGGTGGATGCCTGCGGTTATCGGCATGCAGAAGTGCCAGGGCGCCTCTCACAATGATCCGGTGATGTAGTTCATTTTGTTCATGCCCACGACCTGTAGTGGGTAGAGCTTCTGAAGCTCCAGTTTAGTATATTGTGTACGCAGATATCCTCCTTGCAAAACAACTCAGTTCAACAACTCGTCCGTCTCATCCTCTACTTCTGCTGCAAGCATTCAGACTTTAGTTCATATTTTCTTTAGTGCAAATGGCGGAGGAGTGCTTCCCCGCATGGGCGAGGTCAGTAGACGAGTGTTTGCAATACTATGACGTCGACCCAACGAAGGGCCTCAGCAAGAGCGTAGTGCAGAGCAGCCGTGCGAAGTATGGCTGGAACGAGCTGCAGAAAGAACCAGGAAAACCCATGTGGAAGCTGGTGCTGGAGCAGTTCGACGATACGTTGGTGAAAATACTGTTGTTCGCAGCATTTGTAAGCTTTGTCTTGGCGTACATTGATGATTACTCGGGTGAAGAAGGAGCCACAGCCTACGTGGAGCCTATGGTTATTGTCATGATCCTCATTTTGAACGCCATAGTCGGAGTATGGCAGGAAAGCAACGCGGAGAATGCCTTGGAGGCTCTCAAGGAGATGCAATCAGCCCAAGCCGAAGTAATCCGAGACGGAGTAACAATCTCCGATTTGCCAGCTAGGGAGCTTGTTCCGGGAGATATCGTGGAGCTTCGTGTTGGTGACAAGGTTCCTGCCGACATGCGGGTAATTTCTCTCAAGACGTCAACTGTGCGAGTGGAGCAAAGCTCACTAACGGGAGAGAGTATGGCGGTGTTGAAATCCAACCAGCAGGTGCAGGAGGAAATAGAGCTGCAGGGAAAGGAGTGCATGGTGTTCGCAGGCACTGTCGTGGTTAACGGTTGCTTTGTGTCGGTTGTGGTGAGCACTGGGATGAACACAGAGATCGGCAAGATTCAGTCGCAAATTGCAGAGGCTTCTCTCGAGGAGGCAGATACTCCATTGAAAAAGAAATTGGACGAGTTTGGGGAGCGTCTCACAAAAGTTATTGGCGTGATTTGTGTTCTTGTGTGGATGATCAACTACGAGCATTTCCTGTCTTGGGATATGAAGAACGGCTTTCCCACGAATATACGTTTCTCCTTTGAAAAGTGCACGTATTATTTTAAAATTGCGGTGGCGTTGGCGGTGGCAGCCATTCCAGAGGGGCTTCCTGCTGTGATCACTACTTGCCTGGCACTAGGGACCAAGAAAATGGCAGCCAAGAATGCCATCGTGAGGAAGCTCCCGAGTGTTGAGACTCTGGGATGCACCACTGTGATCTGCTCCGACAAGACAGGTACCTTGACAACGAATCAAATGTCGGTGACGGAGCTCGTGCTCAATGGCGCAGAACCAGGAGTAACTCGACATTTTCACGTCGAAGGCACGACTTACGATTTTCGAGATGGAGTGATTGAAGGTTTGGAGGTTGGCAATCTGGACCGCAACCTGGAAACATTTGCGGAAATCGCTGCTCGCTGCAACGATGCCAGGGTGTCGTTAAAAAATGGTGTGTTCAAGGCAGTTGGGATGCCGACTGAGGCGGCTCTGAAGGTAACCTCTCACCAATCCATTTATGTAAGAAATGACCTATTGAGAGGTTTTTCCAAGAGGAGATAGCGGAATCTTGCGGTTGTTTTGTTTCGATTGCTACATCAGTTTCTCGAGGAATGCTTCCCTCCTTGCCTCACAATATATTTTCTCCTTCATATTTTGTAGGTTGTAGTGGAGAAAATGGGAGTTCCAGACACGGATGCGCAGCACCTCATCATGGATCAACGCGCTTCAGTCGATCCTTCAGCTGATGTAGACAGCGTTGAACTGGGTAGGTACACTAGACCTTGAAGTGGAATTTTGTACTGCGAGTGCACTCCTCCGGTACACATTCGATTTCTCAATGCAGAATCAATCGTATTGATTTTCCCCCGTTTTATTTACGTTGACAGGTTGCAACGACTGGTGGAGTAAGAGAGGACCTCGTCTAGCTGTATTGGAATTTGATCGTTGTCGTAAATCCATGAGTTCCATCATTAGAACCCAAGAGGGAACCAACAAGCTCCTGGTGAAGGTATTCCATTTCAACAATTCGTTGCCGGCGATGGTTTGTTTGTGGTTGCAAACCGCTGTGTCATTCTTTCCATGTTGAATTAGGGCAACTGTTGGATGTTTTGTGGGTTGGTTGGAGTTTTTTTTTCGAGTTGTTGCTGTGCTATAATATTGTTGTTTTTTCCGTCTCAGGGGGCTGTTGAAAATGTTTTGGAACGTAGCACCCATGTACAACTCTCGGACGGTACAGTGGAGGAGATGACAGAAGAGGCTCGAAATGTTTTGCTCTCCAAAATATATAGCATGAGCACGAAATCTCTGCGGTGCTTGGGTCTAGCTTATACGGACGATTTGGGGGATCTTAGTGATTACGATGGAGAGTCTCACAGTGAACACAAACTATTGTTGGATCCTATGAACTATGACGACATCGAAAGCCGACTCATTTTCGTAGGCATGGCTGGATTGAGGGTAAAGTTTCTACGTTTTAGCACTGTTAACTGTTTGACTGCTTTGACACTAGTTTCGTAAGTCGGAAGAGAGGATGATAATTGGTGAATTAGCAAAGTGAGGCACTCAACCATTTGAGTGAAGAAATTCATGGGATAATTTGGTGACCTTTCGCAGGATCCTCCGCGAGAGGAAGTGTATAGTGCGATTCAAGACTGTTCCGAAGCGGGAATTCGAGTGATTGTGATCACGGGAGATAACAAGAACACTGCTGAATCCATTTGTCGTGAGATTGGTGTATTTTCTGAAGACGAAGATCTTCGGGAGAAGAGCTACACCGGACGTGGATTTATGGATCTTTCTCCAGAGAAACGCAAGGAAATTCTTTTTGGTAAAGGAGGTCGTGTGTTCTCACGAGCAGAGCCAAAGCATAAACAGGACATAGTTCGCATTCTGAAGGATGGTGGAGAGGTGGTTGCCATGACTGGAGATGGTGTTAATGATGCTCCTGCCTTGAAGCTGGCAGACATCGGGGTAGCAATGGGAATTTCTGGCACCGAGGTACAAATGTCATATCGTTTGTATGAGTATGACTAACGTCTTTGTAGGATAATCGTTCGCAATTTCGATGCAAATCGTTGCATTAATCGTTAACCTGGTGCTTGTGCTAGCATTTCTGGAGCTGAAACTAGCACAGTGATGATCCTTGAGGTTGAAATAATGTTCTGTGAACTCAAATTCTACTTCAATTAGTACATTGAAATTTAAACTTGTGAGCTGTACTTGTGCAGGTTGCCAAAGAAGCTGCTGATATGGTGCTGGCAGACGACAATTTCAGCACAATTGTGTCAGCTGTTGGAGAGGGTCGTGCAATTTACAACAACATGAAAGCCTTTATCAGGTTTTATATTGTTCCACTTACGTCAACTTCACGTAATGCATGAGTCCCTATTCTTGTCTTCAAGCTATTCCAGAACTTGAACTTCATCATGTGGATTCTACAGGTACATGATCTCTTCAAACATGGGAGAGGTGGCGTCCATATTTTTAACTGCAGCATTAGGCCTTCCTGAAGGTCTCATTCCGGTGCAACTTCTCTGGGTGAATCTTGTCACCGACGGCCCTCCAGCTACCGCATTGGGCTTCAACCCTCCAGACCCAGACATTATGAAGAAGCCTCCGCGCAAGAGCACTGATGTCCTCATCAACTTGTGGGTACTCCTGCGGTACTTGGTGCGTTTGGGCACATACTCAACATACTCAGCTCCAGATTTCTCTCTACTTACACTTACATGCGTACAATAATCCCCATCTAACGTCTCGACTGTGTTGATGATTTGCTGGAATTTGATGTTTAACACGCGCATTACCTTTTCTTGTATGCTTTCGCAGATTATTGGCTTATACGTTGGAATTGCCACTGTTGGTGCGTTCTCTCTGTGGTATACGCGCTCCTCTTTCCTTGGAATCGACCTTTCAAGCGATGGCCACACACTCGTAAGCTTCTCCCAGTTGAGAAACTGGGGAGACTGCCCAAATTGGCAAGACTTCAAGGTGGCGCCGTTCACAGCCGGCAACTTGACCCTCTCCTTCGAGGACAACCCTTGTGACTACTTCACCACCGGAAAGGTCAAGGCCACGACGCTATCCTTGTCAGTGTTGGTCGCCATCGAGATGTTCAACTCTGTGAACGCCCTCTCAGAAGACGGCAGCTTGTTGCAGATACCACCCTGGATGAACCCATGGCTACTCATCGCCATGCTGTTTTCCTTCTCCCTCCACTTCTTGATTCTCTATGTACCCGTGCTGGCGTCGATCTTCGGTATTGTGCCACTCAACTCGAACGAGTGGCTGTTTGTCTTCGTTGTAGCATTCCCTGTGATTTTGATAGACGAGCTTCTGAAGTTCGTCGGAAGAAGAATGACTATCAGTAAAAGACAAATGGCCCTCGCCAAGAAACTTAAAGAGCTCTAGACTGTTAATGATAGTCTGTAGGTTAGCCAGTCCCATAGATTTCATTCAATTAAACCTTGTTCTTTTCTTAGCTCAGGGGTATTTTAGATGATGACATCAACAGATCCAGTGACACTCAGACAAGGTTTGCATGCTACTATAGCATTTGGTACCACACTATCAGCACATGATTGCTTGCTGACCACTTGTGCCCTCTAATCGCCTTTCTCTATGTCTGGCGACGCTGTGAGGTTGAGGCAGCAGGGTTCGGTCTGTATGCCCAACATAGATTAGGATAACAAGGTAGATTCAATGCTTGCTTTCCCCTCAGTAGACTACACCCGAACAATCTCATGGACCTGGGTGTTAGTCGAATTGTAATTTTTATTACATACCTCTCATCAAATTAGTGCTGTAAACTCTGAAAATTCTTTCGATGCCAATTTATATTGTTTCCAAGCATGCGATGCTTATTAAACAGGCCTATTTTGCAGTAATAAGAGTTGCAGTTTTGACTGAACCTTGAATTACCTTCCAATGTGTCTGCCTCCGATCACTTGAAACCTGGTAGAACTTAACGAAAAAATGTGCGCACTGATCAAGCCCAAGGTCAGCTTCAAGGGATTCCACGACGAACGATGCAACCAACAGATGGAGGGTTGAAATTGTACTTGAGCAAGGAAATATGATAGAACATTCTGGAAGGAACTCGCTCTTCATGGGTTTGCAGGTTCTCCATCCTCTCACAATTAGCAACGATGGGTAAGGTCAGAATGTCTCTCAAAACCATATGTAGCTCCAAAACAGCTTGATTCGACGCATACAGCAGCACCTAACCTCTAACCCACATAATTAGGGTCTCGCAGAGATGTCATTGATACTTGGGCACTTCTTCGATTCTACACGGAATTGTTGCTTGATCAAACACGTTTTCGCGAACAACATACCATTCCTGTAGCAACAAGGGAGCAAGACCATGAACGCAACCTGATGCGAAATCTGCGAGCTGCAACGATCGAGGAGAAGGAGCACAATCGTGAGCTCCATCCGGATGAAACGCAAGCTTCGTGGAGCGGATTCATTACCCTAAATTTCATTCATTCATTTCTTCAGAAACCGTGTGAAGTTTTTGTGGTATTGTGGATAATGTCTCATTTTGGTTTACAAAAGATGCGTTGACAATTAATGAATGTATAAGATGAATGTGAGATTAGTGCGTTTAATGGTATTGGGAGTATTGCATTTAATAATGAGAATCTTTATTCATATATGTGTGCATATATATATATATATATATATATATGTTAATTGTAATTCTTATCTCAAAAAATAAATTCTGAAAAATTCTGTTATATATATATATATATATATATATATATATATAAAACCAAAAAAAATAGATTTTCAAAAAAGTTTTGTTTGATTTTTATGTAAAATGCTTGTTCAAAGATTAGTATAATAGAAAGCAAAGTTTCATGTCTCTGAATTCTTGTTCTATTAGTATATTATATCTTTGATATACATTCTATTGTCAAATTGATAAATAGTTTCTTGAAAATTGCAAATTCAATAGTAATAAAGATTAAAAAATTATGTAGTTTGAGAAATATATACTTTATACTATTGTAAAGAAGATATTCCTTCTAAATAAACCCTCTTTTGTATTTGTTAATGCCCATGTCAATAAATCAATTATTTAATAAGAAAATAATCTACATCATAGACTTATGATAGTTTATCATAACTAACAGAGATGGAAATTACACATGATAAATGCTAGATTTGCAATAGATCAAAATAATATATTATAATACAAAAAGCAAGATCCACAAGAAATTTTTATTACCAAAATAAAAATAAATTTGACAAAAATAAATATTTTTGCAATGTTTGTATTGTATGTTAGCTAACTAAATAGATCCTATTAAATATTCTAAGTAGATCCTATTAAATTTATGTGTACATGATATAAGTATATATGCATTTTATTATTTTAAAATGATTCTTTAAAAAAACAAAACTAAAGAAATGAAATATTTTAATAAAATCTTAGTCAATGATGAATACAATGTACTTAGTCAAAACTACTCTCAAACTTGACTCTATGGATGAATATTATTGTATGTAGTATCATCTATGAATGGTGACATTTAAGCAAAAGCTTTCAGCCCCTTCATGTTGTTCTTCAGGTTTTGCAAGTAGTGGGCAAGGCAAACCCTTCTCTGCATTTATAAATTATAATTTCTCATAAATAACAAACCTTGGAGACCATGGTCTACATGGTACGAAGGGGTTCTCTCTTATGAGGTCGTAGGCTTGAATCCAAGCGACAATTCATATAATATTCTATCTTGGATGATGTTGATTTTTAAATGTTATACATTATTTTGAACCCCAATATCTTTCCTCGGACTCATCACCACCATTATCCTTGGACTACACTTCATCACCTTTATTTCTACTAGGCTACCAAAATAAACATGCATACCAAAAACAAATTCGGACCTGCTCAAATTCTTAATTTGGATGAACATATAATTACAAACATGTAATTACAACCAACGCACATTCATCCTACTTGTTAGACATTACAGACATTCAGTCTGTGGGTAGTTTCTCACCAGTTGAGTGAAACCCAACTCGTGTTGAAGAAGAACCAGGTTTTGGGGGAAGAAGGGCATGACTATGGAGATACTGCAACTGGGTTCTGGAGGTTTTTGTTTTTATTTTGTATTGAAAGAGTGTTTGTGGGTTTTAGGATTTAGGTTCTCATTGCCAAGGACTCACTCTGCACATTCCATACATGCGTGA
The DNA here is from genome assembly GCA_036785485.1 of Physcomitrellopsis africana. Classification (NCBI taxonomy): domain Eukaryota; kingdom Viridiplantae; phylum Streptophyta; class Bryopsida; order Funariales; family Funariaceae; genus Physcomitrellopsis; species Physcomitrellopsis africana. The sequence goes on along the minus strand of JAWRVF010000140.1, from coordinate 190,793 downwards.
TTTCGCACACGGGCTGTTGGTTTTGCGACGATCGGTTGTGTTGGTAAGCTCTTCAGAATTCCCGTCTTTGTTTAGGCCAGCGTCGATGATTTTAGCAGCATGAAGTACTCTGGCTATGTTCTTCTTTGCGAAATTGTTCGCAAATATCTCAAGTTGTTTCAACGCGCCCTAAATGACGATTGTCGAGGCTTTTGATTTTGTGCTTTCATCAATCTAAAGCGCAGTCTTAGCTCTCAGAATGAATTTGAAGTTGTTTCGGAGAAAAAATTCGAGTACATGTACACTTGTTTATTGTCCTTGGCGAGAATTCGTCAAACTGGGCGGGAAATTGTGCTTCTGGAAACCCTGGAATTGGTATGGGTCTGAATGCAGTGCGCACCTTCCATCTATGCAGCCTTTGAATTTGACGAGTACCCCGGTTATCTGTGAACTTGTTCTTGTAAAACGTTGGAGGAGGGATTCTTAGACATAGACTCATTCGAGATGCAGAATTGTAGTTACTCATGTACCAAGTGTCTGATTGTTTGCATGGGCTACCGACAAGGAGTTTGATTCATGGTGATTGAATCAAGCACCGACTGCAAGCTGTACGTTTACAAAGCTCTTACTGGGTTTGGAGTTCTTATGGATGCAGATGGTATTCAATGGACAGGGAAAAACACTTACCAGATTGTAAGTGGGGAGCCTCATGCTATAGGAAAAATCCTGAGCACTTACGAGAGTTTCGGCATCCTACATCAGGGACACAGGCCAATCAATCGTATGAGAAGACTTCAACTTCGCAGCAGTCAGGTACTCTTTTTTAAACATTTTTTCCCGTACTTATGATCATTGTCTGATTGGAAACAATGCACGATCCAATAGATTCTCCCTGTCTTTTTTTAAAGTATTTGTACCGGAATTTCGGGTACGTAGGAACCATTCTTCTCAATTCAATCGAACTCTCAGAGTTGGAGGTGTTAGTGCTCATTGAAATTAGGGTAGAATCCCATTTCTTTTTGTTGATGAAGTTTGTAGGTGCCTTTACAAATTAACGGCTCAGATACTAGTTGGAATTGATTTTGCATTATAGAAAACTGTATTTACCTAACATTCACATATCTGCAGCATCTGCAGCTCTCGCAACTTTGACTCTACAAGAGGGCTCAATTGATAGCAAGAATTTGGTACTTTTGATGCTGGTCGGTCCCCCAGGGGCTGGGAAAAGCACGGTTTGTCAGAAAATCATCCAAAATGCAGCGCGTCCCTGGAAGCGTATTTGCCAGGTTTGTCGCTCCTTGCCGTAGCAGTCCCTCTTAGCAATTAAAACTTAGTACAGCTGGCTTGTGACCCTGATTCTTTTTAATTGAAGTACAGGTTGTTTTGCAGTTTGTTTAGACTCGAGATGGGTCATGTTGTAATGGAAGGATTGAACTCTTCTTGATTAAATATGCAGTACGAGTCACCTCCATTACAAGGAACTAAGGAATTTGGATAGTTGATTCATCCTAAAAAGTGCTCAATCAAGGTTTTGACATACATACAACTCCATGTAGATATAGATTTTCTGTGTATAGTTACAATATGTTCTATTTAATGCTCCTAATTTAGCGAATTTCCTTATTCTTCAGTTCGTGCTGGTAATTATATATGTGCTAAGTCTTTCTGGTGATTCCGCAGGACGTGATTTCAAATGGGAAGCCTGGTTCTAAGCAGAAGTGTCTGAAGGATGCAGGCGCTGCACTATCTGCGGGAACCAGTGTCCTTATAGACCGTTGCAATATCGACGTTTCACAACGCAAGGAATTTCTTCAGTTAGCTAAAGATAAGGGGACAGAAGCCCATGCACTGGTTATTAATATTCCGGTGAAAGAGTGCATCAAGCGGGCGTCGGAACGGATTGCACATGAGGGGGGATTAGGTGGTTCGGATGTTGGAGGAATCGTGCTCCGCTTTGCACGTTCACGAGTACCACCAAGTTTGGAAGAAGGCTTTGTACGCGTCACGTACTGCCGCACAGACCCAGAAATTGATAACATTGTTTGTGTTTATTCACAACTAGGCATCAGGGATCATCTCCCTTTGGGTGTGTTTGGTGCCAATGTGCAGGAAAGAAAAGAGAAATTAAAGTCTGTCCTCCAAAATAAGGAATCGAGTCTAAAGCCCACAAATGATGAACAAAAGTTGAGGGCTAATTCTCTCACCCAAATTAGCTTGCAAGGACCAATGAACGTTGCTGGTAGCTCTCGTTCGAATGGTGGAGATGGAGCAACAAAGGCCAGCGTTGAAGAGCCGACAGCTGAAAAAAGCAAGGATTGGTATGCAGCTGGAGCGAGATCTCTAGCATTTCCGTCTATATCAACGGCAGACTTTCAGTTTGATCATGGAAAGGCAGCAGACATAATTTTGGAAACTGCTGTTGAGTTCTACAGGAAACCAAAGCATGCGGGGCTCAGACTTGTCTTCGTCGATCTGTCTCCTAGTTCAGACATGCTAAGTCGGGTTTCTGCGAAAGCTGCTGAAACTGGCCTCTCGTCACTGCAGCTCCTCATATATGCTGGAGACATAACGACATTGCACACAACAGGAGGTCCGCAGTGCAATTTTATTGCTAATGCAACAAATTGGTATTACTTCGTCAACATGTTCTCAATAAATTCCTGATTTGATGGTTTAGTCTGTATACAACTATCACCGCAAACAATCAGTGTGTGCTCTAGATTCGCCATCAGACACTAGTGATCGCTTGTAAATTCTGCATGATTGAGTCAACTCGATTGTGTGCATTTTCAGGAGATTGAAACCAGGTGGTGGTGGTGTTAATGCAGCTATTTTTAAGGCTGGTGGTTATGAGCTAGAAATGGCAACCAAAGCAGTTGTTGAAACTGTTGAACCTGGAGACGCTGTGGCAGTTCCTTTACCTGCTACAAGCCCTCTGCGGAGACTTGAGGGAGTAACTCATGTCATCCATGTACTTGGTCCCAATATGAATCCCCAAAGACCAAATTCCCTTGCTGGAGACTATAAACAAGCTTGCGATATATTACGTAAGGCTTATAGGACACTCTTTGATGTTTTCTCATCAATCGCGCTAAAGGATGAAAAGGCTTCGAATTCTCCTTACAAGCCATTGGTTGAGCGGAGTACGAAACAAGGTAGTGGTCAGAGTTCTGTAGCTGGAGGTACAAGTCAATCTAAAACAAATGGCTCCTCTAAAGCAGTTACTAAGAATGCCTTTACTCTTTTGATGGAAAATGCTAAGCGGAAGGGTGTAGGGGGGGTTGTGGAGTCTGAACGTAAACGGGAGCGATTATCTGGGGTGGAAGATGATAATAGGAATGACGTAGATGCCAATGCGGGGAGCATCAAGACACATGCAGTCGTTGACAACCCTGTGGAACACTCTGGGTACGCCCGCACTATTCTGTTAACAAGTGCTTCACATTTCAGGCTAAAACTCCAGGATTGTGGTTGGCGAGGGTGCTAAATGATTAGAGTGTTGTGATACTTGTTGAAGGTAGTCTGGGTTTTGTTTGCAGGGAAGGGAGTGATACTGTGAGCCTTATGGGTTCTGAGGTCAAGCTCAAGAAAATTGATGAAGCTAGAACATCTCAACAATGGGGATCATGGGCTCAGTCATTGCGGAATATTGCATTACATCCTGACAAACACTCTCCCACTGTTCTAGAAGTTACGAAGGACGCAGTGGTCATTTCTGATAAGTTTGCTAAGGTATGAGCTATTTACATTCATCTCAACCTGAACCCTTTTTGTTTGTCTAATTGTGGTAACCTCAAATGCTGTTATTGATGATTCGGTTGAATAACGTGCTGAGAATATTTAATTCACTTACCAGCTAAGTTCGCTGTCAAAATGTGATAAGGTTGAAAAGGAGGCGAAGCACTGTCGGTGTCTACATTCATACTTGGTTTATTATCCGAGTGGATGATTATCCCTATAAGTTGATTCATGTTTATTGGTAGAATCAGTCTGGCAAGTGCATGGATAACATTGTAGGAGGTTGTGCACAAAATGCTGAAGCAACAGTAATTTGACAGAGCAAGAAGCATTTGCTGGTGATCGCGCGTAGAGATGGGTTGGACTCAATTGCAGATATTGGCACCCAGGATCTTCCCATCCTCCAACATATGCATACCCTCGGTGAGACTTGGGCAAAGCGGTATGTTGACGAGGACCCTACATTAATATTTCGTCTTGGATATCACTGGGTAAGTCGCACTCGATCTATATTTGCCACTAAAATTGCGTCAACTTTTATCTGTTCTCTGCATGCTCCTTTCCCGACCCATCCATGCTACAATGTAATTTTCTTTTTAACTGTGCAGAGCGATTCTTTTCCTCACATAAATGAATGTTATGGGTCTAAATCCTTTATCTTAGTTTAGAAACCGTGTTGACAAATGCCCTTCTTGATCACTATCTTCAAATCTGCAACTCAGCTTTTTTGAGTCCTATTCTCAGGTACCATCCATGCGGCAACTGCACATGCATGTGATAAGCCAAGACTTGGACTCCCCTTGTCTCAAAAACAAGAAGCACTGGAACTCCTTTACCACTGGATATTTCCGGGACTCGCAAGACGTATTGGCTGAAGTGAAAGAGAAAGGGCGAGTTATGTCATGTCTCCCTGAGGTAGAGGCGAAGTTTTTGAGTCTGGAGCTTCGTTGCCATCGATGCCGGAGCGCACAGCCAAATATACCTCGTCTGAAGAAACACGTGCTGACCTGCAAGGCTCCGTTGGAGCGCCCTTATCTAATCACTTCAGGCCCTGCACAATAGTGACTGCCATTACAGATTTTGCAAAGAGCCTCTCGAATGAATTCCGAATAGTGAATAGACCATGTCACCACAGGCTTCGGAATTTTGCTTGATGAATGCTTTAATTATTGCAATCACTTCAAGTTTTCATTGCTTGAGAACTCTTTACAGTGAAGTTAAGTATGCCTAGTATTATAGGACAGTGTATGCTCAGTATTAAATTCATGAAAGTGATACGTGCATATCTGTAGCAGAATCGACTGGCAATGCGACTGTATTTGGGGTTTATTTTATCGTGTAAATGGGGTGCGACACTCTCCTGCATGTAATCTTAGAAAGGTATTATATTCATGATGCGTACGAGTTGGTTTTCTGAAACCCCACGGTTCTCGAGTGTCCCAGCGATGATTTGCTATCTGTAGCTAAGTTGGATAACATTAACGGAGACTGTTCAGGACCTTGTTACTATTCAAATACAGTCAGAAACATACTCTACAAGATACCCAGTTTGAGATGATGTTTGAAGGGACTGTAATCAAGTGCTGCGAAATGTACTGCAGATATTGATCTAGAACACTGTGCACTCATCACCCTTTGAAGATGAACTTTGAAATAAAACTAAAAACGCTACTGCTTTACGAAATGAATGGAGTTCGTTCAGCGCTGCAGCATACACTAGCTTTTTGTGGTGGACTGAAACCTCAGAAGGCCTGCGTGGTTCTCTCTGTTGTTCTAAGAATGAAATATGTTTTGATTGATTGTTAGGAAAAGTCGCTCCAACATTCGAATAAATTGGGTCTGCTTTACCACCCTCGTCCTTCTCAAGCTTAGAGTTGATTGTACTTGTATGGCTCCAAAATTAGAGAACAAAAAGCTTCCAGAACCATTTTTTTGAATAGGCAGCAATCATAGACTTCAAGCATATTTTATTGGAAGGCATTGGAGCATTATGACGCAGGTGTACATTAGGCAGGATCGATGTCCACTATGGGCTTGCTAAAGAGAAACGTTGCTTTGACGTGTTTATTAAAAATTACAAAAATAACAAAATAATAAAATACACAAAATAATGTCTAGTTTTCAGTGGTTATTAATCTATTCCCAGCATCAAATAATCTTCCCTTTTTTCTGTTTGTATCTTTTGTTTCATTTTGTCTCTTTTCATCTTTTCTTTTGGGTCACTTATCAAGAAATAATTCATTACTAAATCCAAAGTTTACAAGTAAAACTTTTTGTTGCTGCATGAAAAAGTTTTAATAAGTTGGGAAAAAAATTCCAATTCATGGAGTCTGGTGGCTTGGTTAGAAAGCTAAGACAAGCTCAGTACACCACTGTACCCAAGAGTCAATCCATTGAAAGAGGATGCAAAGACTTGAAAATCTGTTTGGTTAGCATGCAAGGCTTAGCAACCAAACAAGGTTAGGCCCAGATTCTAAGTTTAGGCCCAGATTCTTCCTATTTTGTTTTTTTTAAGGATTTCTTGTTCACACACCCAAAGCTGTTTTCCCCAGTCTTCTTCTTCTTCTCCCCTAACGATGCTCAATAGCCAACAACCCATTTGGAGTACAGTATAGCACATACACTGTCTGCTAGTTGACATGATCAATTCCAGGTTTCAATAGAAGTACTCTTTCTGGGTACATAGAGTTCCACTTGCAGAAATGGCCAAAAGCAAAGCCCAAGTGAAATTGAACTCCAAATCCCAGCACATGCTACTGTACCCTACTTTATCAATTTTTGTAATATAAGTTGGTAAAATTTGAAGTGTATGTCAACAAATGTACATTCTGAAACATTTAGTAGAACAGATGCATTGCCAAAGGAATTAATGTTCTCAACACATTTTCCCAAAACAATTATTTTTCCATCAACCTTACATGTTAACTTTGGCTTCAAAAAAAAATTGCATCTCATAACCAATGTTGACAACTGTATTAAACAATTTTAGTTTAAGCACTCCATGCCAAAGTCCTTGGTGATGTTGAAAAAGAAGAAGAAAGAAAGAGTAAGAAGTTGCAAATGGCACAAGTTCTCATGGACAAAAGGATGAAGCCTTTTGTTTTTTTGGAGTGGTCAGACTTGTGTGTTTTTGTTTCTTTTTCCGTTTTGGTGGGTGTTTTATATTATTTATCTATCGAAGCCATAAGATGCCAAGCATGAAGTCATCGTCACAGTAAATGGGCGTTGTGGTCAGTTGCAGCCCTAGTGTCCCGACTTCCAAGGCAATCCTGGATCCAACGAGAATGGGTTGAAATTTGAAAACCTGTCTGTCTGTCTGTCTTGCTCTATCTCTTCTCTCTTTGTGTGTCTCTGGGAGTAAATGATTTCACAGGGCTATGCACTCCAGGCCTTGAGTGACTCAAACCTTGTGAGCATTAATCACACCACAGGTCTTAGAATCTGAATCCTGTGGTTCTTGGGCAAAGGAATTCTGAAGAGCATAGTCAGCAAACCCACAAACCCTAATTGTTCGTTAGCCATCCATCCAAGTAGGGCTTCATCCGACAGATAGATCCTTGTGTTGTATCAAAGTCCATCTGCCAAAAATCTTTATTGGAATACTTAAACGAGGTCATTCACTCTCTCCTTCAATTTGTAACTGTGGTAGGACTTGAAGCAATTGTTTATTCTTTTCATTATGACTGGTTGATCACCAGCCCAAATGCTGCCCGTGGCTTGACATTGATGACCTTTTTATTATAAAGGAGGATCCCAAAAGCTCAATTTAAATGGCCTGGCTACATTATTACTGCCGCCTAGGGTAACGAGAGCTGCGTCAATGGTGACCAAATTCGCTTGATTAGCATAAAGTGATGAAGGACAAAGCATGTCGTTCATTTTTAAGTTTTGTGTGTGGACGGGCAGACTATAACTGGAAACCATCCCATTCCCACTTGTGCTGCCCCTTTGCTTTGACACTGCCCCAACTGAGGGCTCATAAATCATGGGCAGGAACAGAAAGTTCATTATCTGCCCAAGAAGAAAGAAGATAAAAACCTGCTTTGCCCCAGAAAAGCCACATGTAGCATAACAGCTTTGAACTGAATTCTCCAGGCATTTGGTTAAGAGCATTCCAAGACTCTTTACACAGTCATAAGAAAGCCATCTTGTTAATGTTATTGTTTATGTAAAATTTTGTAACACAGATTTTGTTAAAAGTGACTCGAGTTATTTTAAGTAGTAGTAGTAAGGAAGCCAATGTGCTGGATTTCAATCCTAACACAAAGGTAATGGCCAATGTCACTCACCCATCAACAGACATAACTCATAAAGGGCAATAAGCCACAAGTCTATGTCCCCACACAACTTTTGCATATAGATTTCATGTATGTAGAATCCACACCATTATGATTATTACTATTATTTAATCAGTCCATGGGAATCGGGTGCTTTCACTGACTTGGATCCAAAAAGGAGAAGACAAAGTTGGAAGTTGTCATGGTCTGTTTTTTGTGACCAGGTAGGGCAAGTTGCAATTGGAAACACAGAATTCAGCTGCATTGAAAAGTATACATTCATCCATCCACAAACAATTGTATACTCACCCATCTAACCATCCATTAATGAAGAGAATATCGAAAAGACTCATTTAGAGAAATGGATCATGTGTGTGGTTTCCTCCCTTGAACTCTATACTTTAGTAATACTAATAATACAATGCCTCCTGTGAGATTATTTTTGATTATAACCCAAGTTAGTTGTGAGAGCCCTATCTTTGGCATGTAGCCTGTCAAAGAGTATGAGGAGCCCTAAACCCTGAACAAAATGCTGTGACACCACCCTCCAAGCCACTCATCACCAAATTAGAGGAAAAAAGAAGCTTCCAGCTACTTCCAACCATGGCATTGATTGGACAAATGAATAACTGAAATTCACTATGAATTGCATCTTTTCTGCATGTCTTCAGAAACATTAAAAAGGGACAACTAACTACTCCTCACAAAAGAGTTGCTAAGCAGCTGGTTTTCTGACATTTCATCTAACTTTGCAACCCCCAATTGAAGCTCAGTTTTCTAAATCCCTAAAAAGGGCTGAATTGTCTAACCCATAACTATTACTAGGACACATTGACCTACAATTGGGTTGAAGCCAACCAACGTAATCCATGTCACCAATCCCAACTCTTAGGGTCTCTATCGGCTTTGGTAAAACCAGTCACAAGTTTGTCATGCAGGGCTTTATTTCCACATGGGGGTGGCAAAGGAGGAAATATTCAATGTTGGATCTGTAGGGGGGTTGATGTGGAATACTGCTGGAGGAGATGCAATAGGGCAGTTAAGTGCCTCCCACCTATCAATCACCCATTCCCATCCTCAATTCTTCCATGCATGCATGCAGTTAATTTGGCAAGTTTCCAAGATGAGGCTGTGTTCTTCCTTGGAGAAGGGGCAGTGTGAACAAATCTTTCTGGGTCAAAGAGAGCTCTTTAATCCTGACCATGAGCTTTTGGGTAGTGATTAATCATGGTGCTAATTTCCTTCCACCATTTCTGCATGGATTATGAAGAGTGGGATGCATCCATCAGTGATTGCATGGAGTTTATCTGATGAATGTATAACATCCTCTTCTGGATGGATGAGTAAAGACACATGGGTGAATAGTGTTATTTTCCAAATCTAATTTTTAAATTTCATTCAAGATCACAAAATCTCTACGCCTCAATCTAGATGTGACCAATCATAAATAGGTCCTGGGATATTGGAAAAAACGGAAAAATAAATAAATAAAAGAAAACAGTGTTTGCTCCTAAGCTTGTGGATAGAGGTACAGGATGGATACCCTGTCCCCTTTCTTGTAGATATTGTGCTTGAGGAGTGTCCAATGGGGAGCAAGAGAGTTCCAGCACAAACAGTTGGGGGTGTGCAACTGGAGCTTTGAAGATTGTGAAGGACTCCTTTGATGCAAGGTAGGAAATCCACACACAAACTGATTCTGCAAAATCATGAGAGGCTGCTCACACATGATTGAGTATGGAGTTTGGCTTGTATGGATTAGAATTAGGAGGGTAAATCTCATTAGTTTTATGGCAAGTTGGGCTGATAAAAATTACCAAAGCAGAAAAAGGTATGTAAATTGGCAGAAATTAGCTTTCACCAAAATCACTGCAGATTACTCATTTCATGCTTAGAACTCTGAGAACAAGCATTCAGCCACATTAGAGTGAAACTATGGGAACCATCCTCATTGCAAACATGTTTTACAATATATTTGTCATGAGTAGCATTAATTATGGATCAAAATTTCAAAATGTGATACCAAGAATGCTGTCAACTTTCTTGTGTAAACCAGAGACAACACACATGAAAAATCATTAAAAGTTTAAATATAGTAACAATAAAGGTCAAAAGTTCACAAGAATTCAGTGACAGAATGGACTACCAAAGGAGATAGGAGGAGCCAAATTGAGTGCAAACCTCTTGATATTATGTGGCCACAAATTTCTAAACTGAAATATTCAATGGTTAAGTCTTTGCAATTGGGAGGGACCCCATTAAATGGTTTGTTTGAAGCCAAGGAACAAGAACATTTACACTTTAATTCAACAATTGCTTCAAATTCTACATAAATAAGGGAGAGAAAAAAGAACATCAAAGCTGGAAAGGGATACAAAGTCAAATACAACCTTCAGTCCCAGAGCACAGCTGTGGTTTCTCCACAACAGTTTCTGAGTGAAATCTGTCTACTAGAACCCATTAACGTCGGCAAAGGAGAGATGGATGATATTTCACAAGCAACACATCCATAATCAGCACACTCTATGATCATTCATCACATCAGAAAGATAAAAAGCATTCATCACACAATAATCCTCCATCTTCCTCTCACAACATTCCATTGCAGTGGGGCCATTGTTTCTGTGCTTGTCCCCTGCTGCCTGGCCAGCTGCAATGGTTTGGTTTAGTTAGGTTTTATTGTAAATATAGTTCACAGGCCCCAAGTCAAGCCAAACTACAGGAGGCTCTATTTGTCCTCATACTAAAGAAGGGGTGGGTGGGGGGCCCATCATCATCACCATCATCATCACCATCATCAAAATGTGCACATTCAATGTGCACAGGGAAAGTTGATGAATAGAAGAGGGGAAGTGGGGTGATATGGAAAGATTGCCTCTAGATCACAACTGATGTGTGTCCCTTGTCTACTGCCACCTGCAGCCAAAGCACCAGTTGCAGTAGTAATTCTACTTCTACTCAATTTGGTCTTGGTATTTATATTTGAGCAGTACCCAGACACATGGTTGCGGTGTTTTTCAAAGCTCTACTTCTTCTCACTTGTCTGGGGAATTATAGTATCTTCTTATCCTTTTCCTTTTGGGGGAGCGTGTGACGTGGCTATGTGCCACCAGGGAGCTGATGTGGCAAAATCCACCCCTCTGCTGTCATTTTAGAGTTTGGGGGGGCAGGTGTTGGGTGGGTAGTCAAACCCTAAAATTTATGACCTAGTTTCTTGTTCTTTCCACTGAAAAAAGGGGCCACATGTCTGATTCAAGAATGGAAAGCAAGATTTTATTTTTGTTTATTGTATTCCTTCTAAGAAAAATCAAGAAGAGAAAGAAAGAAAAAATACAAAGGAAGGAGTAGAGAAACCAAAAACAAACAATAAGAAGACATTAACAACAACTGGCCTTTTCATTTTTAATAAAATCTTCCTGTGGGTCATCAAAGCTTCCTAGCATGTCCATACATGATGGTGTTCTGTTCCCACAAAACTATCATTGTCATGAAGAGAATATATATAGAGATATACTTACACACTCAAATTACTTAAGAGAAAGCGACTAATCTTTGCAGTGATTACCACAAATCAGGTTATTGATTCTTGGATTATCATTTTTTTAATTTTTTATTGTTTTGATTGTTTTTTTATTTTTTTATTTTTTTATTTTTATGTGCATGTTATAAAATGCACGAGTATGATGTTAAAGGTTTTAAACATACTTTCTGATGATTTTTCAATCTTATTCTTACAATTCAATTACTTTCAACTGGATACCATCAAAAGGAGAAAAGGATAGGGGAGGAAGAGGAAGAAAGATTTGAAAAGCAAGTCAGATCATGAGATGTCAATGTTTTGACAGTCATGAAGGCTTGAAAAGCATGGACAATGGGGCAGTGGTCACACCATCTTAGCAGGTAACTACTGCCTGTAGAGCAGATGCATGAATGGATGACAGCATTGGATGAACGATTTGAGAAGGGAAGATGAGGACGTGGATGAAGATGTAGCGGGATATGTGGCTTCTTTGGGGCATCCGGGCAGAGTGGCATGATGCCAAAGGGGGCGGAGGGGGAGGGCGCATGGAAAAGCATGGACTGATGGGCGACCTCGTCCACTTGGGAGCTCCTGCAACGTGACGGTGAAAGGGAGTGGATGACCACGGGATCTAAACCCGTCAGGCCTTTCACCGTCCCCCTCCCGCGCGCTGTTGTGTTTCCCCGCACTCTCGCTCCTCCTTCCGTCCAAGTTTCGGCGATGGCAGCCGTCTCCCAGCAAACAGCCAAGGAGGTGGGAAAAAGCTCCTTCGCTACAGACAAGCTTTTCGTTTCTGCCCTTCCGAGACCGCCCGCCCGCAACGCCCGCCGATCTCTTTACCTTTCTACCCTCCTTTTCATTTTTATTTAATTATTTTCAATCCCCACTCCTTTTTTGCAGTTCCTCATCTTAGACGACTCACCTTTCCTCCTCCTCCTCCTCCTCTTCCTTCTCCTCCTCTCAAGCATGATCATTCTAACCGCGCCGTTCATTCCTACCCGCTTAGTCATGTCCTGCTCGCGTCTTTCTTTAATCTTCTGGACCTGTTCTTTTAATTGACCGGATTTTATTGCATCATTTTCAAAACAAATTATCTTATTATTATTAATTTTTTCCCACTCTCCAGGAGCTTTACTCTTTATTGAGGCGGGTGAGGAAATTCGGGACATCACTCCGTGACCCAATTTACCCACTTGCTGCTGCGCTTTCAATCCCGTCATGTTCCGCAATCAGACAATCAACCTGCACAGAAAGAGCTAGCGAGTTAGTGAGGAAGCGTTTCTTCCGGTGTTCGTGTTGGAAGGAAGTGGGAATCCGGGTTTGGGGGCGTGTTTTGTGTAATTTGTTGAGGTTGGATGGAGCTGCCTCGTCACTGACCTTTGTCATGAGGTTATTGTCCTGCTAATGAGAACCCCTCCACATTTTCTTTAGACTTTCTGTGTGAGGGTTGGTTTTGTGCGTGTCTAGAGTGTAGCGAGTGATTTTGGTCTCCGAGTGTCTTTTACCGTAGCAAGCACACTGTTTGGAGGTCACCGTTTGAAAATCATTTCTAGAGCCCAAGCCTGCGGCTACAGCAGATAAGATTAGCGGAATTTCTTTTGTGCTGTGTCTCTTTCTGCGAAAAGCGTAATTTCGATCGGATCCGTCCTTTTTCTCGGTCGAGTGTTTGGAGTTCTGATGGTCACCGCGTATTGCAACAAGAGCATGCATCCAATGCTCCACAGGGAGATGCTGTTTAGTGTTAGTCACTCTCAGACTTGCATACCTCGTTTGCCGGATAGTAGGTTCGTGGAGGTGGTTACCGACGTCGCATTATTCATTTCGAGTTGACGAAGCGTGAGGCACGAAGGTGTTTGTTATTCATGAAGTTGGTTTCGCTCTCGGAAACGTTTATTGGATGTCGCTTATCCTCCTGAGAAGGTTACAACTCCAGGGCTCGCTGAACCTATATATTATCAAGGCTTCAGCACGTGTCGCTGTACTACTTTCATTGAGTTGTTGTTCATCCCCGCTATTGATCCTGCTGAAGGTGCTCTCCAGGCATTCCAAGGTATGTTCTATTCTCCATCACCTGAGGGGGAGTAACAACTCCGGGTTTGGGGAGTCGTGGGTGGTGTTCCTAGGGTCGCGGAAAGAGTTTCGTATGCCTGCATGCACGCCCTCTTGAGCGCAAGAGAAAATCGGTTGAAGTTCTTTGAAAACCAGTGGTACAATAATAATCTTACCGCATAAAGATGAACATAACCACGCAATTAGTCTGCGAGTCTCATTTTGACGCTTGCTCTATTCACTGTCAAACCCCACGGGCGTGAGTTCGAGGGTTCAACCGCAAGAGTTGGGCCAAACATTTAGCCATCGATGACGAGCATCATGACTGATCCATCATTCAGCACAACGTGAATATGTGTTGTGTCGTGAGGGTAACCTCTCGGATTGGCTGTATAAGCGAGCGCCGGAGCAGAAATTTGGCGCTCTATTAAGACCCTACAATAACGGCTGCTTAATTTTCCCCATCTCTCTGGCGCTCCTTTTTCTATCATTGCTTGGTATGTTGTACGTCGGAGCGCGTTAATAGTAAGCTGACCTGGCTTGTCCGATTTCAAACTTTTAAAACAAGAAGATTACGGGAACCGATATCTGCAGGGGTTCTGAAAATGGGGGAGGTCGTAGCGGGAGTTGATGAGCGCCACTCATTGGGAGACGTTGCGGTTGAAAAAGCTATCCTTAGACGCTGTACTTGAAAACCCTTCGATTCTCCTGGAACTCAGAAGACTGATGGGTCCGGCAGTTGTGCAGTTGGTGTCCTGTTAGGTCCTTCCTCCCTTTCGTTGAAGTTATCGTGTCTTGGACAACGAGTCCGTGCTATTTAAATGCAGGCCTGCAATTCTCTACCTAACATTCCGCCAGGGCTCAGTACACTGTAGAGTCAAGCCTGTCATTAAGCCGACAACTGAATATTTTGTATGCTTGCTATTACCCTTCCTGCGGCGATCTTGAAATGGTAATTGTGGTAATGTAGCTCAATTATCTACTAGTTCTAACAACCGAGTTTATGATTACTGTAATCAAGCCATAAAAGCTTATTGTAAGTTAGCTGTATTTTTTAATAGCTAACGGTGTTGTGCCATCCTTTAATGACAGGATCGCCAGCGTTCCTCTGCAGCTGGTTGTTTTTCAATCGCAGTTGTAGAGGTGGTTCCATAGCACTGTTTTCTGAATCTGCTGTGCATCGGCAGGCAAAAGTTAATTGGATAATCGGCAGCTGAATTATCGGTCGGTTGATTGACTTCAAACTAGAGAGGAGATTGCTACACTTTGCTAACTAATTGATCCAGAAGATGCCAGGAATGATCAAGGGGGAGACCTCTAATTCTATCTCTCACTCCCCGTCGCTCTCCGTCTCCACCACGTCTTTCTCCTCGCTGTCGCATGTATCTGCCCACCAGTCCTCTTCGTCATCCGCAAGCACTCCTGCACAGCTCACATGGCTCCAGGAGCTCCGGTCGGAGGAAAGGGGCTTATACCTAATCCATCTCCTCCTGGCATGTGCAAATGCAGTGGCCAACAACAACATGGAGCATACGAATGTATATCTTGAGCAGCTCTCAGTGTTGGCAAGCTTGACAGGTGACCCCATGCAACGGGTGGCCACGTACTTCATGGAGGGGCTTGCAGCTCGGATTACCAAGTCTTGGCCCGGGCTTTACAAAGCGCTTCATTCTACTCATCTCCCTTTTGTCATGGACATCATCTCTGCTCGACAGTTGTTTTTTAGCGTCTGTCCTTATGTCAAGTTCGCCTTCCTGATGGGCAATCAGGCCATTCTGGATGCCATGGAGGGGGAGAAGGTGGTGCACATCGTAGATCTGGAGGCTTCGGACCCCGTGCAATGGATTGCCCTACTGCAGGAGCTCAGCGGCCGGCAAGCAGGTCCTCCTCACTTGCGCATTACAGGAGTGAGCTTGAAGAGAGATGTGCTTGAGCAGATCGGCCAGCGCCTTTCAGAGGAAGCCGAGAAGTTAGACATTCCTTTCCAGTTTCATCCGCTGGTTGCAAGCCTTGAGAATCTGGACGTCGACTCATTGAAAGTGAAGACTGGCGAGGCCGTGGCTATCAGCTCTATGATGAGACTTCACCCTCTTCTTGCGAAAGAATCCGACACTGTGATCAGAACGGATACTGAGCATCACAATCATCCCGTCATTCATCACTTTAGATCGTCCAGTGGCGGCTACGAAAAGATCTCGTATGCAGGCAGAGACGAGGCCATCAACTCAGCTGGTGAAATCGGATCAGAGCGAGGGTTGAAACGCTCCCGAGAGACGTATGAATCAGCTGCCGAGGTGGCAGGTGAGAGCTTGAAAGGCCTAGTGGATGGATCTGAAGCTGCAGATCGGCAACGAACACGAAGTACGTCGCAATCAGATGGCAACGGCAGCAGCGTGGAGCTGAGAGGCAACTCAGTGGTGCGTCTTCCCAGAGACGAGTCCTCATTCTCCGACTCAGGCTTCGGCTCTGGTGTCGTGCAAAGAGTCTTGCAAAAGCTGCAAAGCCTGTCGCCAAAAGTGATGGTGCTAGTGGAGCAGGACTCCAACCACAACAGCGGCTCCATGCCAGACCGCTTCGTGGAAGCCTTGCATTATTACTCCGCTATGTTCGACTCGCTGGACTTGACACTGCCGCAGCATTGTCTGGAGAGGGTGACGCTAGAGAAGTTTCTTCTTGGGCAGGAGATAAAAAACATCGTGGCATGTGAGGGGGCGGAGAGAGTGGAACGGCATGAGAAATTGGATAGATGGAGGATGCGGATGCGATCGGCAGGGTTTGTGGCAAGGCCATTAAGCTCTACTGCGGCCCTGCAAGCCAAGCGCCTCTTGCATGGCTACCCCTGCGATGGGTACCGAGTCAAGGATGACCAGGGCTGCCTCACTCTCTGCTGGCAGGATACCCCTCACTACACAGCATCCGCATGGACAGTTTAAGATCACCATAGCCAGGCTGGTTGTATCTCGTAAATTGCCATCAATCAATTCCTAGTGACTTAATGACACTCGACATCGTTTTCATCCCCGGGGGAGGGGGTTATGGGGTTTGCTGGGATTGTACCTGCCAGCGGACCTCTGTCAACAGTTCACAACAAAATGATACATTTGACTTTCTACTGATCAGTGGTCGGTGAATTGATGTTAAGTGCTCGATTGGAGTAAATCGATTATTTTTTGGTCACATTTACAGGAAAATAGTCGTCTTAATAATTGAGAAAGACGGTTACCATGGCACCCACCCCAGCCAGGAAGCAAGCCGGAGGCGCTGTTCTGGAGGTACTGCACATTTTGCGAACCATCAAACGAGTTTAGTTCTGCTGAAAAAAAGGATCGGAGATCAGACGGTGGGGGTCACCCATTCTTGTTGATTGTGCTGGTCACTGCACGTAGGCACGGGGTTTTGATGGTGAAGGTAGGTGTAGAGGAGTCTGGATGATGGAGGTATGTTAGGCAGGTAGTTGAAGTCAGGACCTGGGTACACTGTAATTAACAAAACATTTTTGACAGTTTCAAACTGAATTGATTCACATTGATTCACCATTTTTTGATCATCCCTTCCATTCTTGGAATTATAGTCCTGTGGTTTACTCCCATTTGCTTATAATAACTCTGGCGTTTGTGGTAGCTTGTCTCCAATTGCAGTACCGTGTAATTTGTGTATCTGAATCGGAACTAGTGAGTTCCTAGATACCACCATTGTTACTATCATGAGTCAATATTTTATGACCATGTGACGCCCTTCCGATATTCTCGAGGTCTTTAGCCATAGTCCTTAATTATTATGTTACTATTTATGAGCTGCTGAATTTGCTGAATTTATGAGCTGCTGAAGTTTTACAGTTATTTTCTTTAAATTTTTCGTTATATTACCCATATGTCACACAGTTGGATGATTTGCCCAAGAACAGAGTTCCTCATATCAGCTTCTGATCCACCATGGTTGCTTGGTTTTTGTTTAGTCAACATAGAAGCATTTGTCAGACTGGTCAAGAAAAATTGGTACTCAGTGTACAAGGCAAGTTGTTCTTATTCTCCCACACATATGGTCATATTTTAGTAATATCTTCTACACACACAGCCTGTGATAGGTAAAGCACTGCCGGCTTTGTTCCAGACTTATCATTTTTACACTCAGCTTTGTTTTGATTCCTACTTTAAAAATAATAACAAAAATAAAATTCATAATTCGAGCCACAATTTCTGCACTTGATCCCAAGAATACCTGAAATGTAACACGTGCCTGTCAACAACATTGACATGTGTACGTCATAAATCTCTAAGACAACTGATTGCTGGAGTGTCCTATTAGGTCATCACCATCTCTAGCTGGTGTCTTGGAATATCAAAATAAACTAGAGTAAAGATGGCAAAATTTGGCCAACCCTGACTTACATAATTCTGCACACAATTCCTAAGGTGACAAATTCCTTATTTGCAAGTCATATGTCGCCAGGCATCATACCTAAGTCCAGTCATCCAATACCATCCTGCTGTATGAAATCTAATAGAATCCTAAATTACGCTACTAGACCTAAGGATGCTAATGATATACATCAAAATATGCTAAAAATGCGGTTCTCTAACTTGCAAGTCCAAGTTTCTCAATAATTGCTTGGATTATCTAAGTAACGGCAGACAGCAACCGATTTCAAAAGCCGCCCAGTTTTGGGTTAGAAAAAATCTCAGAGCTCCATGGAGGACTACGATTAGCAAGACAGTCTCCAGGAAAATGTATAGATGTTACACTCAAAACCTTGGATTTATCCAAAGTTTGGACCTTATCTCAGTTCCCTCTATCCAGTTCATTTTTTTTCTCCTTGAGCAGATAAACTGAAGAACTTTGTATTGCAATGTAGCTTTCAGGGGACGAACTCTCCTTCTTCGATGTCTTCTTCCCGAAAGAACTTGCCCTGGGGTTCTTCATCAACAGGGTTTACTCCAAACACAGGAGGTGCAGGTGCAGCAGGTGGCGGAGGTTGGCTAATAACAACAGGGAAGTTGACAGGGTCTGCGCTCAACGCTACATGGAAGACGGGAAACTCGAACACAGTCTTGTGTGATAGTTGAGAACGAACAGTGCTTTCCATATCCAATTCGTAATATACCTTCTTGTTGCCCTGCAAGACAAGCAACAAAAACACACATTCTGATTACCATTGGCTAAAACAAGGAGTGGGATGAAAGATTGAATGAAGGTCAGCGTAAGGGCGAGAGTTGATTGATTGATACCTCGCAAGGCTCTTTCTGAAAGTAAAGTTTCAACTCAGTGATATGGCATCGAGTAAAGTGTCGGAGTTGGGTGATAACGGGAACATTGTCTGCCCTAGCCTCGAAATGCTTCTCGATGAGACTCTTCAAAGTAGAATTTTCATCAACCCTGCAAGACATGACCACTGTGGTCAGTACTTGCAATCGACAATGCATCAACTATAATTTGAATGAGGATTGTTTCGCATGTGGCGATAGAGTAAGGACCCTCACCTTGCATTGACAATTCGAACATCAGTGCCTTCAAAAGTCCACTCTATCCTCCAGAAGATGCACTTACGCCTGCACTTGCAATTCAACACAAAGGGCACGAATGGACGGATTTTCAAATTAATGTGAGGATACAATTAACATGGCGAGGTTTTGAAAATACCACAAATTTCACTTGATACTTATCAGTAATTGATTGATAGGCTATGAGTAATTACTTCCTGTCAAAAAAGGTAGAGTTGCTCTTCCTCTTGCTCATGCCGTGCGGCCAATACACCAACGTAGTGTCTCGCATTTTACATTGCTGTTGAAGAGATTTCATAGCAGGATGCATTTCGTTCTTAGGTGCACCCAACGGAGCACGAGCTCGCTTAGCAGCTTCTGTTTGTCTCAACATC
Organism: Physcomitrellopsis africana; assembly: GCA_036785485.1. Taxonomy (NCBI): domain Eukaryota; kingdom Viridiplantae; phylum Streptophyta; class Bryopsida; order Funariales; family Funariaceae; genus Physcomitrellopsis; species Physcomitrellopsis africana. The sequence continues at coordinate 171,361 of JAWRVF010000140.1, read as the reverse complement.
TCTTCTAGTAAATTGTAATCTGCAACCGAGACAAATATCCTCGTAAGACCACGTACCCCATGAAGGCACAATCATAACCTTCGAAAACCTAATTTTGTTTTGATAGAGGGAAAATCCTCCAGAACATAGAAGTATTCAAGGAATTTAACATAGACGATAATTCCTCACACTAGTTTAACTCACCAGAAACAAGAACATTGTCGCAAAATTCAGCCAATGGCACAAACGCCGTCCGGTCACGCTTCCCCGAGCACCCAGTTCGCGCCTTGTGAGCTTTAACACAATCCAATCCACACGACCGAAGCTCACACCTCGGACACTTATATTTCCACTCACTCTTCTTACACTCTTGACACAGCTTGCTCTCCGGCACCGACACCGAATCCTCGGGTACTATCGCTGTAGTGCCCATGGCTACTCAAACCTCCTCAAAGTCTAACCAAACTCCTCTAAAATTTTACTAAAACCCTAGAAGTCAATATGTTGTATTGGTCTTAAAAGGATTGGAAGGCCAGTTCCAAACGAATCTGCGGCTACGACGATCACCGACTGCTAAGACCCTAGAGTTTGCATCGACGCAAACTTGACACAATCGAATTCTTCTCCTCTGAGACCCAGAATAAGATTTTAGGCACTTGAGAGAAATTTAATTGCCATGCTATCGTCTCCGCTGTAGCGACACATTGCCTAGTGTAACTACTGATCTAAGGTCTAGACTATGAAGTGCGGGGATGTTTATGGGTTGTGATGTTGCATTCAGTCTTCGGCGGCTTAATATTAGGGCTTGATTCATATGTTAGTTCTTTGGCCTTCCTTATTCTCGACTGCGGCGGCGTTTACTTTTACTTTTCATCTCGAATGAGACTCATTCTACTTGTACTGAAAACTGTGTCTGTGTTGAAACAAGCTTATCAAGGCAATGCATCTGTTTAGTTTTTACTGATAATGGTTCAAAACACGATTCACTGTGCTCTTGGAGGACAGTGAAAAATTTCAGGAAGGGATATTTTCGTCAAGAGTACAAGCTTTTCAATTTCAGACCCCACGTCCTGGAACCCCTAACATGGCCGTCGGTCACACGCAATCCTCAGAGAACAAGGTATGAGTACTAAAATGCTGCAATGCAATACTTCATCTGGTCGATGATAGCCTGCACCTTGGTTTGAATGGTTAGTACAAAATTGTTCCGTTGCATCCTGGCGGAGGTTTTTCCTTCAGTTTAATAATTACCAGCACAGCTAGCCTTGCAGACGAAATCAAGCCCAGGACGTCTAACTTATCAAGTCCTGAAAACGATTGTCAGTTCGAAACAAAGCCGTCGGGTGAAACGAGATCCGTGGTATCTAAAGATGAAGCACAATATGTGTGCCTAGCGGTCAAAGGTGCATTGCAACTTGTAATGTACACCTAAAAATTTTTAGCCTCGTAGGAGTCCAAACCAGCGAAACTTGTCTTGATTACCAGCTTTTTCCTGGTGCAAAATCAGTGCCTCGCACAGCGACACCGCTCATCCAAATATTTTGTGCATTCCAATAAAGAGGTCTGAGGATATGGACATCAACAATGGCAGGTTGGGATGCCATGCAGCCTTGAAGACTCTCTTCTGATGGGCATCTAAACTCTGAACGGGCTCCTCGCTGTTGTATCTTATGTCAAAAACATGTATCTTAGGGTCTGTGGAGCCCGACACGGCGTACAAACCATCTGGAGACCAGGATTGGCTGATGTATCCAGACTGTGAGTTGCCAGCTTGTTGCTTCCACCCAAAGCAGTGAAGCTCCGTGCTTTGCACCCGTATGTCAAACAAGCGTAACTGCTTTCCGGGTGACCTGTGCAACGAAATGATCATCAAATGTTAGACTCAGTTCATGTCATTCGAAGCACACGTTGTTGGAGAGGCTAAGTTTACACACGTATTAACTGAAACCATCAAGTTCAGGGAAGACTCACCCAGTTTGAATCATGACTAAATTGTAGTCGGCAGGGTTTGGTGCTACCCCCAAAGCTTTGCTGTCTAACTGATGCTGGAAGGTTGGCCTGCCATGAGAAGAATTGGGATCTACTGCAAAGACTCGCTTATCCATTCCTGCCAGTTCAGAGTTCACGGGTTCGTTTAGAAGATGCAGTCACACACACACACACACATACATATACACATATAAATATATAATATTGAGGTTTTAGCTGCTAAAGTCACTAAACTATGACAATTATAGTGAACTATGATTATTGACTACTATAAGCAAGGGCAAGAACTTGGAGTCCAGATATCCACAAGCTAGCAGATAAATTTGACAACTTGACTTCATTAAAGCTGTCAAGGTCATGAATTGAATGATAAGAGGGCATCAGTGGAAATAGAACGGAGCATTACTGTTCTTTCACTGTTACAAAGCATGAAATATTGAGAACCAATATGGTACAAATGCCATGTATCAAAAACACTAACTAACCTGAAGACATAATGTACTTCTTGCTCAACACACCACCCACACCTGTGACTGCAGATGAATGAAATCTATGAAGAAGGCGAGATCGCCATCCTTCGTCGTTCTCTGTCCAGAGTACAACACCATGATCACAACCCCCTGTAACAAGTTGTGATCCATTGCTCCAGGGCAAAAACTGAATACTATTGACTATTCCCTTCTGATGGGGTTTGTCATCTAAAAATTTGACCCCGGATTTCTGCACAGAAATGAGAAACATTGAGTGAGTCTATATGAACACCCAAGTACCGACAACAATGAATCATGTACATAATGCCACACATGAATACGAATAAGACATTCTACCTTAACGAACTCACTTTTTTAGAAGTATTAATAATGCCAATCTGCGGTCCCCCTCCATCAGCAGTGTACACAGCGAACAGCGTCTCGCCAAGAGGATGCCAAGCCAAATCTTCAGGCCACCTCCTCTGACCAGGTGAAATGCAGTCTACAGTATGGCTCAAATTGACTCCAAACCTGTTTTGAAAAGTCCATAACAGACATAAGCCACCTTATGTTGAAGAAAATTCTAACAATAGAAGGTTTAAAAATATAAGATAAAATAATAGGTTCTTATGTTTTTCTCTTCCTCTTTGGACCTATCGTAAAATCTATTGATGTCACTGCACCGAAAAGCCACGTTCCATACATCCACGTACCAAAAGGAAAAAAACTTGTGGGATTAATAGAGATAGGAATCGATCTTACCCTTTATCTTGAGTTATTTGCCAAAAATTTACAACACCATCCAATGCACTGCATAAAAGAGCCCGAAGCAGTTAGAGGGCCTTGACATGGAAAACGTATCACTCAAATTACAAACGATGCTGCTGAAAGCTAGTCACAAAATCAAAAGTACTCACTGAAAATACAAATTGTAACATAAGATAAAATTTCTACGATAGGTCAGTGAACCACATGCACCAGCTACACAACTCAAAAGCCCACACCAATCGATTTACAAGTGTTATTACCTTGTAGCGCATAGGTGATCAATGGCAGGACTTAGCACGAGACTCCGAGGCTTGCGTTTGTGTTGAAGAGGAATGTAGCTTGGCAATGCCACATCCATCTTCTTTGGTTTACCCTGACTTCTTATCTTAGCGATCAAATCTATGTGTTCCCGTTGTACAACACCTTTGGTTTTGTTCAACATGGCCTCTCCACCTGTGTGATGACTCGATGCATTAATTTCATTATTGAAAGCTATACAGTTACTGAACCATAAAGAAAGTATACACTTACGATGTTTATTGAATTTGGGCCAAACTGATGGAGGAGCTACATATCTAGCGTTCCATAGAGGTGGTGCATAAAGGTTGACATATAGAATGCTCAGAATGTTAGTGGCTTTTCCAGACACACACACCTGAAGATTTCTTACTGCGCTTATCCTGGCTCCGCTTCCCAGGAGACTCGCTTACGGCAGACTGCTTTGGCTGTTCACGGGTGGAGACAGGGCGTGATGCCGAGCTCCCACCAGTGGTTTTATTGACTATAGCAAATTTCTTAGCAGGAGAGGCTGATGCGAGAGCGTTTTCCTCTCCATCAGCCTGACCGTTTGCACCATTAGAAACGCCTTCACGATGTCTAGATGCCGGGTGGTTCCGATCACCGTTCTTACCCCTAATTTGATCCAGCATAGCCACTGCGTGATCCAGCTTGGCCTCTGCCTCTGCTAACTACATTCAAACAAGCGACATTCGGTCATTCAGAACTCTACTTCATTACACATGCTGAAAAGTTATCATCTTCCACCGTCGGCTTTTTCTGACATTGCGGCATCTCGCCCGGAACTAGTGTCCATTCAATACATAACCTCTCTCGCTCTCTCTCCCTCCCCCAACGCAATTAGCCTCTCTTCAAACAAATACATGAACAAAAGGGGTTTTAGCTCTGAATCAAATCCAAAGGCCTTACAGAGTAGCAAATTATTCTATAATGCAAAGACACACATTTTCTCGCCTATAATCAAATAACCCAGGTCGATCAGCTATAGTAAAAAAGAGTATCCAATTATGACCTCATCGGTTCAGGCGGGGACACAAATTGTGTGGAATACTTCAAGCGGCCGTTTCAAGGCAATTGTTGACCTTAATTGCAATAGAGATTTAACAAAGAAGAATTATCACAATACAAAATCATTCCCAAGTCAGAAGAAGACACCCGCAGAGATTAAGAACAACGTTCACTTCGTACATCCCAATTGCGAGAATTGAGTGTTGCACCGAGCAGGTCAAAGTATTCATGTCCTGATGCGGTCAGAGACAGACCTCAATTTCTTTCCTCTTAATATCGGTCACCAGCTTCTTCACATCACCGACGCGACGACGGACCAATTTAACTAGCTCGTCATCCTCCTCTCCCGCTTCACTGGATTCATGCGATCTCGGTCGCTTCAGAGAGCTCGCCATTTACTTGATTCTCTTGAACCCAATTACCCGTACTAACCCCCGCTAACCCTACCAACTTCGGCTCATCAGCACCAGTGTCCCATCTCTATAATCTCATTCCTGCACAAGCAATTCAAAACAGCACTAATTGAATTCTAAGGAAGAGACATTAGAATTCCCGGTGAAAAAAGTATTCTAAGAGTCACAGCGACTGAAATGTTGCATCAATGAACAATGAAGAATCTTGCATCAAATTTAAACTATCAAAGGAATTTGGGAAAGAATTTAGTAACGTGAAGACGTCACTCATGCCGAAAAGCGGTGGCATTTCTGAGAGCAGCTGTCTATGTGGGACGCAAACGGAAGCTCAGCAATCAAGGCGTGCCCTAGGAATTCTCTACTTCAGGAAAAATGTGACTGCATGAACACCCCTGGGTATACATAAATCCCCTTAGCAGCATTCATGTAGGTATTTGATATAAGACATTGCTGCGACGCATGCGTTGTGGTAATTGTGAAGGCACCTGAAGTGGGACGGCAAACTAGGGGAGGGCTCACTGACCGTCGGACGCTCGTTGGTTTGAAACCTAGGGTTCTGCTCCCGACCGTTGGTTTAAAGAGTAAACCAACTTGTTTCTGGTCTTCGGAGTTTTCATCAGTTGAAGCTTTGCTACTGATGGTGTTGCTGCTTGAAAGTTGAGTAAACTTGTAGGTTCTATCTCCGTGAATCTTATCAAACAATGCCGGGGGTTCCAGCAATTGGAGAGTACACCGTCTGCGAGATCAATCGCGATTTCTGTACAATCTCTACCTCACTCAAGTAGCAAGAAAAGGGCAGTTCATCCAAGTTGTTGCTGCGCTCCTGCTCATATTGCGATTGCATTTCTATTTTGGATTAGCTTTGAAGATGGGTTGTATTCTGATAATGTTGTGATTTTTTGTCTATGCAGTGACTGCGAAAGATGACATTGATAAAAGTGCGCAAGAATCTTACTGTAAAATTTTGGTCTGTACCGAACAGCTCATTGTGGTGATGCAATTTTGTCCAAGGGTTTAGGGTTTAGTGTCTGACATTGTATGCATTGGTTTGTAGAGTACTGATCAACCATATGTTGTTCTATTTTGTTGATGATTGTAAAGGATGATTTGTATGTGCAGTTCAGTTGGCTTTGAAATTTGGTTCTCTTCATCTTAGAAAATCCTAAATAGGAAGGGATGGCGTGGTGGGGTTTAGGGTCGCGTGTATCCCAGCATCCCGTATCAGCCTCGGGATTCAGGTGCACGTAATAGCCAAGGTGCAGGGAAAGATGGAGGCCCAATTGATGAAGACGCAGATCAACTGAATACGACTGATAGCGAACCCAGTGGATTTCTTGGCAGGCAATTAGAAAATGCAAAAACGCTTGTCTCTACAGCGTTGCAGAATCTACTTTCGCAAAATGTAAGCGGATGCTCTGTTCTCTTCAGGACTACAATTTCTTTTTCGGTATTTTTTAAAAGAAACTCTCTTCTGTTTTTAAGAAGTTCGATGTTTCGAATCATTGCTGAGAATGTAACTATGTGATATTATTTCAGTCCTACGGCGCCCAGAAATCATATTCATTTCAAGGGATAAGCTGGCACATGCACCGACACTGGGTTGCGTTCATTGGAGGCCAGGATCAAGTCTTTGTTCACGATTTTGAAGATGCAGGTGCGGGTCCTCCTTCTGGCACGAAAACCTATATAATTTATTCTGAAAAGATCTTATTACTCTTGATAAAGCACTTGCGTTTTTATCGTTACTCCTTAGTTTGAGTATTCAAGCAAACAAGGCCGTCATCAGTAGAGCAATTTTTTAAATATTTTGGTAGTCCATCAAAGCTCAGTATGCCTTTGCATAAGGTCAAAATTGATAGTCCTGTACGTTGATGGCAGATCCAAGGGATCCAGCTGTACTCGCAAATGACATTCATAAAGACGTCGAGTGTGTGGAATGGAGACCGAATGCTGGTTCGACTTTGTCTATTGCCTGCAGGTATTTTGCCACTTTTTCTAGTAGTATTTGTGTCTGTGGCTTCGATTTTCCTTAAAAATCGTTGATTTAGTCTCAGCTAAGTGGGCAACTGAGGTTCCTTTACGAATGGTATCATATAAATTGACACTTTTCTACTTTGTGAAGGATCAGTGTGTTTTTTGAAAATCATCGTGTTATGTATAGGGGAGGAATTGCTATATGGAGTGCTAATTACCCAGGAAATATGGCACCTGTTCGGGCCGGGGTTGTCTCCATCCTGGGTACACCTAACCGAGGCGCTGGGGCTCGCTGGGCGCTTGTCGATTTTTTGCGAACTGGTAGCAATGCGCCTGTTACAGCGTTATCGTGGAGCCCTTGCGGCAGATATCCTTTAATTTTGTGACATGTATATCTTGCCATCTTCAACCTCATAACTGCAAAGTTTGATTAAATTACGAGCAGTCTAACCATATGAGATGAGACTCCGAAGTAAATGGAAAGATGATTTACTCCGAAGATACTTGCTGCCACCTTGACCAATCACACAATGCTAGCATCAGCTTCGAAACATGATTCATCCTTTACCATCTGGGATGTGGCTCAAGGTGCTGCTCTTGTCCTCAGATTGTTTAATATTGGCTGTCATACACGCACTTAAAGCTTCGTCTGTCTCTTGGATTTTTTTGTTTCTTTATGTGCCCAGTGATACACCTCTTGTAGCCACCGTATCCTAATGCATTTAAGAACTTGTGTTGGATGTCAAAACTGCTAAACTTAGTTCCATGTTCCGAACAGTTTCTTCTGTGTCTACACCTTGTGACTTGAGCATGTCTGGTTGGTGTGTTTAGGTGTGGGGACGCCTTTGCAGCGCGGCCTTGGTGATATTTCTTTGCTGAAATGGTCGCCTACAGGAGATTATTTCGTCTCAGCCAAAGTGTAAGTGGTGATCTTCCAGTGGCTAGATTGGACCTGGCTTGCTTAAGTGCCTGGTAGCAATTACGCATTTGTGTGTGCATTCGTGTGTATTTTTACAAAGACTGTGCACGTGAAAGAGAGCTACAGATTCCTTAAGATTGGAGATGGCTGCTGCATATGTTCACCTTTTATCATGTTGTGTGCTATGCTTGAACAATTAGGTGATGCTCGGTAGAATCATGCCCAGTGTCGTGACATTTGATACATATGTGTTGTGCGTATTTTGATGGCAGCAATGGGGTATTTCATCTCTGGGAAACTAGCAAGTGGACATCTGTGCCATGGACATCAGCCGGTGGATCTGTTGTTGTAAGTAATCAGAGTGCCAATGATAATATGTCTTGTCAAATAATGTTTCTCTATGTGCAAAACTGATATACGTTCAATTGGCAGAGCGCAATGTGGAGTCCAGATGGGAAAGTTCTTCTGGCAGCTTTTGATCGAACAACTTCTTTGGCTGCTCTTCACTTCGCCGGCAAACCTCCCTCTCTGGGTACAATTCCTCTAGTATCATCTCACTTCATTGGAGCAATGATTAGATGGTTATCAGTCATGCTAATACTAGCGTTGATGTGAATGTTGACATGTGGTGGTCTTTGCGTAGATGTACACCTGCTTCCCTTGGATTTGCCAGATATTGAAGCCATAACTGGGAGGTGAGTTCTAACCTCTTGATATTCTGCTTGCTGTTTCAAAAATTTTAGTATTGTTAAAAGCCTGGTTTACCAAGTTGGAATTTCTTGGGTATTGCAGAAATGGTGCAATAGAAAGGATGGCGTGGGATGGCACTGGGGAGAGGTTAGCAGTCACTTACGGCAGTGCTGTAGATGCTAACCATGCTGGATTAGTGGCTGTCTTTGATACTCGACAGACACCTATAGTATCGACGTCGTTGCTGTAAGTAATCAGTTTTCGTAATTCTATATTGACGACGGCCTCAAAACGTATAGTTGAATTTCTTGGTGGATTTTTAGGATTAACTGGAGATAGATGTGTTGTTGATTGACTAGTGTTAACAATTTTCTGTTACTGTTGCTAATTCCGGTTTCGTTTGTAACCTCGTTATCGATTCCGTTATAGTTCTTTAGTTAGTTTGCGAAAGTGTAATATAATGCTATATGTGCAAACAGGGGCTTTATACGCGGCCCTGGCGTGGATTCAAAACCTATTTCACTCGCTTTCCACAACAACTTGAAGCAGGGTGCACTTTTGTCAGTGGTAAATGGCACTTTTGAACAGAATTGTACCTATCATAGTAGTTGTTTGGCCATTTTTGTGCACACTTCTTGACATAAAAGTTTTTAGGACTCCACATTGCTCTTCAGTTGGCTCCTCTTGCTTGTACCATAATTTGCCTCTGATTTGGAATGTTCATGTGCTAGGCTGCGATTTAGAAGTCAGGATTGTCAAATCAACCGTCTGGATTTTCCCATATGAGTAATATTGAGATTTATTTTGCAGTGCTGGAGTACGGGAGTTTGTTGCACATACCCGCTGTTGTTTCGTGGACATGGTGGACAACTCGTGCGAGCTTAGAATGGATTCTCGTATTTTTAGGCCTTTTTGCAAACTGCTAGTCACTTTCAATTCTTCTTGAAAGTTTGGCGTCCTCATGTTGATGATTGGAATGACTAAAGATCATTCGCATCTAAACATATCTCATATGCATTAAATACCTTGTAAGTCTTCGGGTAGTCAGCTAGTTAAATTGAGAGGGATACACGAGATCACTAACAATCCTTTTCGGAACTCTTTGGAGAATTTGATACTGCATTCATTGTAATCAAGGTGTTTCTTTGATGTTGTCACAATACATAACCTACTGGTCTTTGTAGATACCATTAGTTCCTTAACAGAAGATTGAATGGATACCCTGGATGGAGCACATTCTACTTGATATGTAAGTACAGTCTTCAAGAGAATTGTTGTCAAGACCTTTGTTAAGACCTTTGTTAAAGAGAACGCGAGTCTTTTTACTGAGCCAGAGCCTTTGTCTTTCAGTTGTGTTCACAGCTGATTTTCGATGCTATACGATGTAGTACAGTTTTCCCTGAGACGGTCTATGTACTTCATGAGTGTTGCACAGCACATATCGTGGTTGGAAATTAAGCCCATTCCGAAGATCATTATCTTTCTTATTTTATCTTCGATCAACTTAGAAACTGATCAAGTACATATTCTGTTCTACTAAATGTGTTAATGCGGTATCGAGCGTCTGGCTTGTGGGTGTCTTGGTCTTTGTGGGCTAGGTTATTCTTAAAATACCAGTTCACAGAAGTGTGATTCAGTTTTTGGTATGAAAAACTCTCACTTAATCGAATTTGGACGTTGTGGTCTCAAAAAATAACGTACTGTTTAGTGAATCATGCCTTATCATAAAATTGATGTGTATGACATGATTATGAATTTACATGTACACATTGTATAAATGATTTAAGACATGTAACTGTTTGCATTGATGAGGCTTAAATAGCCATGTGAGGGTCGAATTTTAGTAATCACACGATAAGATGGCATCTTTTGAATTGCTTGATGTCTAATCAATAGTGACGAATCTTTTTCAAAGGATGTGAAAGGAATAAAGTTCTTAATACGATGAATTTAATGCTCGTGAATCGCTTGCCAACATCTATCATACAACACTGAATAACGGAAGGAAAAGTACTGTGAAAATTGAGTGTCACAAGTTGGTACCATGGATTTTAATTAGAAGCATTGATTCACTGTTTACAATTATGATTCAGATTATTCGAAATCAAATGAAGTGGTATGAAGTGAAATGCTGGAAACATTGTGCATGTAAGTAGGTGGTGTAAAATGCTCTCTCAAAGGTGCTTGCAAAAAACCTACTCAAAAGAATGGCTATGGAGCTTCCGTCAAGTCGAAGTGTGTTTTTAGGTACAGAATAGTTTAAACTCTGGAGGGGTATTTATTGCATTTGCGGACGCACGGGCGCTCATAAAAGTAAAAATTTCTTAATTTGTTTTTCGTTGAAAATAATTTGCATGGGATATTTACAATTATAATCTGGAATAAACGAAACCGCCAAGTTTTCGACAGGGTGCGTGTACAACGTCACATGATAGAATTCTAATTTAGATCCAGATTTATTCACGTACAACATGCAGTGAAATTCTGATTCTGAATGAAAAGAAGATACTGATTAGAAACTTAACTACTATGGTTTTCAGTTATGTATTAGTCATACATGACAGGACACATACTATTAGAAAGCAATAGACTGGACAATAGTAGACGATCCACAGGCAGTGGGTCACAGTAATCGTCAAGCTAAAACTCTATTTTGATTCCAGGATATCGCCCCTCGGGGCCATTTTGACATACTGATCAGCAGTTTGAGTTGCTGACCATTAGAGATATCGACAGATTTTAACTACTGGTGTCACAGCACACTAGGTCTTAAATAGGCAAAAGCTCAAGTAACTGTTGCAAGCTACCTTCACATTCTCAACAACTTCGGATCCTTGAACGGCAACATATCAGTTCGTCAACTGATCATGGGAAGAATGTTGATTCATAACGAGTTGTGGAATGTGATTATGGTCTACAAGCTTCAGAATCGTTTATCTAGGTGAGACGGTAATGTTGGCGCTCTTCTCCACTAGCTTCCCACTCCTGAGCTCTCCGATGGCGGCCAACGGCCAGGTGAAACCCTTTGACATAATCCTCAGTGCCAATGGAACGTCGATGATGATCTCTTTCTCTGTCGGCTTCTTGGAAGATCTCACATCGATCAGGTATGCCCTTCCAACCCATCCAATCCACCCAGCAATGTACAAAAACACAAGCCCAGGGTATACAAACTCGCCCAAATGAGCCTGGTCGCCATCCACAATCAAGTGCGGAAGACCGTCAGTGCCACACAACAAACCCTCGTTACCATAGAAGGCAAACCGTCTCTTCGTCTTCTCAATGGTGGCATTGATAGCCAACGCCGGAGCACTATCAGGCGCGTACAGCTTCAACCTATTCTCCAGCTTCTTAATCTCCTGCTTCTGGCGCTTAGCGAACCCCTTGCTCTCCTTGCAAGGCGTCAACCCCGAGACATCAGCCTTCGCCTCAGGGACAACGAAATCACCAGCACCAACGACCACAGCCAACGCCAGCGCAGTGGCGAATTTGCCTGCAGTCTGTGCGACATCAACAGGTTCCTCACTGGCAGAGCAGACGGTTCTGCTAGCAACGTTCTTCACGAACACAGAGGCTCTAGTAGCGGCAGTGAAGGGAGATTTGGAACTGGACAGCGGAGTGAAGGAGGATACAAGTCTAGCAGGAGACGCAGCCATGGTGAGAGACGCCATGGCGAAGAAGGATGCCTCAAGACCGAAGTGCGAGGGTACGAAGGGAGGGGACGATGGAAGGGGAGAGCGAGAGACGAATACAGAGAAGGAAGGAGGAGGGGCGAGGGATATGGCGAGGAAGGGCAGAGTCGGGGAGGGGGGGGGATTGCAACAGAGCAACTTTATCTGATCCGAAGGGCAACCTTTCATTTCATTTGGCAACTCTGGATAGTTCGCATTGGGCTCTGCAACTGGACAGCCAATTGTCTTCCGGATTACATTTCTGCTTTTCCTCCTCCTCCTCTTGCCTTCCATCGTTCCTCCGCTCATCGTTCGTTCGTTCATTCGTTCGTTCGTTCGTTTAGTTGTTCGTTCGTTCGTTTAGTCGTTCGTTCGTTCGTTCTCGTTTTTTTTCTGGTGGAGAAATCAACCATTTTCATTGTTAACGAATGTGAAAATATACGTTGTATTATTAATAATGTATAAAATTTTTTATTTTTAAAATAAATAATATATTTAAAATAAAATATAATAGATTTTTTTTTGCAATCAAGTCTTTAAAATTTGATGATAATGATCAATAGAACAAATGATAATAATCTGTGTAAAATTGATTGTAATAAATTGAATACAAAAAAACCAATACTTTTATATTTTATTAACATGTTGTCTTTTGAAGAAATTTTTATTTCTTATAATTTTTCATAAGAGCAAAACAATGACAACAAAAGAATACAATGGATTATATGCTTTTTTGTATTTGTAAAAAAGAATCTTTACCATCACAATAATCATATTAATATCATTTTTTCAAATGATATCTTGCCTAGAGTCTTATCAAAGAAATTATGAAGAAATCTTTTTAAAATAAATTTATTATCTTTAATTCTAATATTATTATTTTAAAACTTATATTTTATTTATTTTTTGAATTAATATATAAAAAATAAATTTTTATATATCAAAATTATTAATCTTATATAAAATATTTTTTTAAAAATTTAGGATATATTTTTAATTATAAAATATGAATTTTTAAAAATTGATGTATTTTTATATATATTTATATTTTAATATTTTATTTTAAATTTTAATCTTATAATAAATATATAATTTAATAGATTAATTATATTAATAAAAGATAATCTATTCTAATATATCTTTATTTTAAAATATATATATTAAAAGATTAAGTACAATGGATAATATAATTCTCCAATAATATTATATAATAAATTTTTTTTAAAATTTTAATGATAGAAATTAAATTATCTTTGCTATTTTATTTATAATTAAGTAAAAAATCAAATATTTAAAATAAACATTGAAATGGTATTTGTAATGTATTATCAATAACCAATAAAACAATTGGACTATTTTTTTTTACCACCATTAAAATTTTTACTTGTTAACATAGTAGATTCTTCTATTCAATGTTTAACTTCTTTTTTTCCCAACCATTGTAAGTTTCTATTGTTTAATATTTTTGACTTTTTAAGAATTGATAATTTTATAGTAAAGGATTTTGCAAGTAAATTATTAAAGTTTTATACAACAACTAGGGTGCATCTAAAAAATTCAAGAATAATCAAAATTTATTACAAATATCTTTAAGAAAAATAAACATTATTCAAAGTTGGTGATAAGATATGGCTATTTTGTAATTACATCAAGACCAATTAATCCTATTTATAATTCAAAAATATATCAATTCTATTATAAATTGGTTTTAATTAGAAATTAATGAATATTTATTTTATATACATATATATTTTTTTAATTTTATAAAATTATAAAAATACTAAAAATCTTGTAATTACTATAAATTTTTTTTGTTGAAATAAGTAATAATTAAGAATTTGAAGTAAAAAAAATCTTGAATTTAGAACAATTTTATAATTAATTAAATTATCTTATATATTGGTATGAATAAATTATTAATAAGAATATATAAAATCTCTTTAAAAATTTTAAAAATGCATCAAAACATCCATCTAAAGTAATGATTAATAACTAATTATTATAGCAAGATGGTATAACTAAGAAAAAATAAGTTTGAAGATTATACAATTTTTTTTTTTTTTAAAATAAAATTTTCTTGTAAGATGAGAATGAATAGGTATGAAGGACACAAACTGAAAGGAGATGCATAAATCAATAGAATCTATATCAAAGAAAAGTGACAAAATAAAAATAAGAAAGTATATATATTTAAGAAGAAACTAGAATGACTATTGCTAAAGATTAAAAAATATAAAGACTCTAGAATTAGATTAGAAGCAAGAAAGGAGTTGACAAGAGTGAAGAAGGCTTCACTATTGTTTCTATATATATTACCTATCTAAGAGCTACATGGTGGCATTCTATAGGACCTCCAATACGTATCCAATTTGCAAGATACATGTCAAACTTACAAGATAAGTTTCTTATATGTGCGCCATGTACTAAGCTTGTTCCACAAGCTACCAACATGTATAATACGTGATTAACTTGTTGTCCAAGTTTCTAACCTATCAATTACCTATAGACATGAATAAAAATAAAACCACATTTATTAATCTTCTAGAAAGCTTCTCTATAAAATATCATCAAATTAATCTATTTTTATCTATTTCTATCTATTCATAGTAATAAAATAATTATTAATATAATTCTCATGTTCATGATATTATCTCCCCTTCTACAGACAAATTCCACAATGAGCAGTGATTACATATTGAAGAAGTTCAAAATGTACCAAATTATATTTGCTATATACTTTGATCTTTGTTTCTTTTGAAGATAGTTGATAGGTCCTCTTAGCCATTGATAATATTCCATATTAGGGTGAAAGGACCACCTTGATATTTGATCATTGTTGAGGCCTTTATAACTTCCTTCAAAGAAAACATTTGGAATACTATTAGAAGTAGTTCCTATCTTTAAAAATATTACCAAATATTAAAAGTCTCTTTTAAGGTTGTGATACTAAACATGTTATATCTTGCCATCAATTTAAAGAAGAACATGTCATTCTTGAGGATCTTTATCTCTATTTCATTGTCTTGAAGGTTGTGATAGTCATAATATCTCATCTAATAAGTCAGCAAATAATAGCTTTTGAATTGAAGTTTCTCGTTGTTTCTTTAACACTAAAAAATTTAAAGAAAAAATCAAATAATGATACAAGATAAAATAAAATCTCTATTAAATATATTTTATTTTATAAGAAATATCTTTTTGACTCTTCATCTTTGTTTTGATAGATGTCGTTAATAAAATGCATTGTCTTTAGTTGATGCATTTGTTAGATTTCTAGATGGCTCCTATGTGTATTCATTAATATTATATCCATACCAATATACAAGATATTCCAACCTATTGTAATGCCACTTTGAATCTAAGACCTCTTCCACCTCAAATTCTTTATTGTTGTCTACTTTTATACAAGGTGGTAGTATTTGTCTTCTTCATTGTATATCTATTGTCTTATATGATTCAAATAGTGATACGTGAAATATAAGATAGCTCTTCATAGATTTCAGTAAATGTAATCAATAAGCAATTAGATTGATATATTCACAAATTAGAAATGATTCAAGTCTATGATAATCCACCTTGTCACAAAGACAAATAGTCTTGATATTTTAATGATATAACCATACTTTATCGTCCATGTGAAATTGAGGTTGTTTCTTACAATAGACATCTAAATTGATCTTCTCTCATTTTCAAGCTTCTTTTAATTGTGCCTTCATTATTGCATATAGGTCTAATAACCAATTCACCAAATCTTTTGCTGCAAGATTATTAACTTTTAAAAAATCAAAAGTATCAAATTATGGATGATAATTATAATTGATAAAGAATGGAATTTTTTAAATAAAAGAATGTATCAAATTATTCTAGACAAACTCTATCAATGGCAAAAAAATTATCTAATCATCTTAATGATAGTTGATAGTATATCTCAAATATTATTATAAAATTTGATTTATCCATTTTATTTATTGATTAATTTGACGGTAGAAAGTTGAAGATAGTTTTATGTCTATTTTCAATATCTTAAAAAGGATTTTCAAAAATCTTGATACAAATTGCGTCCTTATATTTGATATAATATTCTTTGAGAATCCATGATAGTGATAGATGTTGTCAAGGAAGAATTTAGCTATTTCTTTACTTGTGATAAAATTTGTATATGATACAAAATAAACTATCTTTGTGAAATAATTTACAATAAGAAATATAAAATTACGTGAATTTGAATTTAAAATATTCATGATAAAATCTATAAAAATAAAAG
The DNA here is from genome assembly GCA_036785485.1 of Physcomitrellopsis africana. NCBI lineage: Eukaryota > Viridiplantae > Streptophyta > Bryopsida > Funariales > Funariaceae > Physcomitrellopsis > Physcomitrellopsis africana. The sequence goes on along the minus strand of JAWRVF010000140.1, from coordinate 154,919 downwards.
ATCAAATTTGTTTTGGTATAGATAATGGTTGGAGAAGTCTGTAAGGTCAATGATAAGGAATTTTTAATCTTGAACAGACATCATATGACCATATAAAATCTTTAATAATCTTCTATATTTGTGGCTATAAAAAATCTCTTAATATTAGCTTCAAAATCTTGTTATATCTAAAATATCTTATTGTAGAGAAGTTGTGACAAGCTTCAAGAGCACCTTATTATATTGTGGTTTAGATATCATGAGAAAATATTGTACATATATATTTAATATATAATTTATTATATAGCTAAATAAAAGTCTTATCAATAGATTTTTATTGGTTATAAAATGTGATTAGATTGTTTAAAAGAAATATAGGCGCATTTTTATAGGTTATAAAATGTGATTAAATTGTACCTACTATCATTCTTTTGGATATAACTCGTGCGTAGAAAAAGCAATAGAAGATCAACAACTAAGATTGAAAAGAAATTTTTTTTAGCTACACTTTTTATGTATGATTTTATGAAATCAAAGCTAGGATGAAGGAGATATTAGAAGTTGAAGTTAGTACTTCTAATCTAAGGGTAGTAAGTGATCCCGCTTAATTAGTGGTTGTGTTTTGAATCATATTTTAAGCATTTTGATAAGTTTTTGGCTCAAAATTTTTAAGAGTATATACATTCATGTTGTAAAACTATGTATAAAGATTTTATGGCATTAAAATTTTAGGTTTGTAAGATATGAAGAAAATAGTATTTGGATATTTCTAAACTAGGATTTTAAAATATCGGACCATTGGAAGTGAATTTATAATTGATTTTGTTTGTAATAAAGCTTAAGAGTATTATTTTTATTTTGAAAAAATATTTATAAAAATTAAATAGCTAAATAAAGAATTATTAAATACTAAATTTATTTTAAAAAATAAATTATTGTAGATGAATAAACTATTAAAAGGTTTTGTTGCAATTTGAACCTTTTATACAAGCTAAAAGGATTCTTTAGGAGCTAAGACTTTATAAAGGTGGAAAAATAGATATATGAAGTTATAATAAAATTTTAATATGAAGATGGAATTTTAGAAGGGGATTATGGATTTTTCTTGAAAGTTATTAATAATCTAACTTATCATCAATCAATTACTTGAGATTCTATAAGGAAAAAGGTGTTAAGGATTTTCTATATACCATAAAAGGACTTTATATACAAATCTACTTAAATACAAGAGATTTTTATTAGTATAATTTTTTTTATAATATTATTATATTATTTGTCTTTACTATTAATAACAAATTATTTATTAAAATCTTGCCAATAAGTTCTAAATAAATTCTCTATAGCTAGATATATAGTGTATTTTTAGATTGAAGATCATGCCACACAATAACATAATTGTGTTTCACCTTCTAGAATATATAAGCGTCCTTTAAATTAAAATAAATTTTTCTTGAACTCAAACTTTAAAGTAACATAAGATTTAAAAAAATTATTCTTAATATCATGAATAAGAGGGTTTGAGGACATATTTAAGTAGACTTGCTTGAAAAAATTTGAATCAACAATCAATGTTGATTTTATTGCTCAAAGATGAAATTGCTTCAGCTTCAAGAGAATCATTCTTTCTTGATCAAAAGCTGAATCTCCTTCTTTTGGTATAAGATAAGAACATCTAGAAGGCATTGGATAGATCTTATTATTTTTCTAATTGATAAGTGATAATGAATTCAAATCTTGATAAAGACATGCTCCAATAAGCCTGACAATGATTCAACATATGTATTGACATGAAGTACTCAAGGTTCTTGTGATTTGTATATACGATGATTGGATTAGAAGCACCTTCTAGATAGTGATGCTATTCTTAAAAAAAAGCCATAATTGTAAGAAGTTCTATATCATGGATTTTAGAGTTATTCTTTGTTGCTAAAAATTTTTTAGAATAAAAAGTTTTTAAATGGAATTTATTATATGTTTTTATTTGTGACAATATTATATCTAAAAAAAAGTATGATGTGATTGTTTTTATAAAAAAACTTTGAAGGAGTCGATGTGATACAAGATTAATATAGAAATAAAAGCTATTTTCAAAGCTTCAAACGATGCTTCTGTTTCTTTACTCTGCTCAAGTTTATCTTTATAAATTAAGCATATTAGTGGAGTTGTAACTTGAAAAAAGTTCTTGATGAAGATTTTATAGTAATTGACAACTCTTAAAAAATATTGCACATTTCTTATTGTTCTTAGAATCTTCTAGTCTATGATTGTTTGGACTTTCTTAGGATCCATTATGAGACTATCATTCAAAATGATGTATCTTAAGAAGTCAATTTGAATAGTGTGAAATATATACTTTTCTATTTTAATATATAATCTCATATCTCCAAGTTTTTATTATATATTACAAATATATTATTCATATTCTTTTATATTTTTAGAATAGATTAAAATATTATCTAGATAACAAACAACAAAATTATCTAAAAATTTATAAAAAAAATATCATTCATGAAATGTTAAAAAGTAGTTGGTGCATTTATAAGTCTAAAAGGCATAATATTATATTCAAAGTATTTATATATTATTCAAAATACAATCTTTCATTCATCTTTTTTTTTTATGTGGACTAAGTTGTATGCTCCTTGTAAATCTATTTTTGTATAAATTTTAATTTGATTCAGTTAATCAAGTAATTCAGATATTAAAGATAGAAGGTATTTATTCTTGATGGTAATCTTACTGAGCCTTTGATAATCTATACATATCCATAGTGATCTATCTTTTTTCTTCACAAATAAGATAGGAACTCATATTAGAGATTTTGAATGGAATCTAAAATTTTTAGCCAAGTTCTCATCAATGTATTCTTTGAGTTCAACCAACTCATTTTGTGATAAACTATAGATTGGTCCAAATGGAGACTAATTTTTCTCTTTAAAATCAATTGAACAATCATATGGATGATGTTTCAAAAGAATATTTGTATTTTTTTTCTAAAAAATATCTTAATAATCTTGATATTAGCTTAGAATACTACTTAAAGTCTTTTTATTGTCAAAAATGGATGTAACATAAATAACAAAAGATGATCTTTTTTTTATTGTAAGCATAAAAGCTTTTGTATTTACAAGTATAGATTTTATTATATTAGACTTATGACTTTTTACTTGGTTAATAATGCTTTGAGAAAAATCAAGTCTATTAGAAATCGAATATATTTAAGAATTATATTTTTTTAACCATAATAAGTTTAAAATAATTAAATTAAAAGAAGATTTAATTATATTAAAAATTATATAATTATTATGACCATCTATTATTATATTTATAAGAAAGATTTTATGAATAATATCTCCAAAAGACAATGAATAATCATTTATGACTTCTATATGTATGGGTATAGTTTTTTGTATTAAAAATATTCTATGACTTTTAATAAACTCTTTATCTAAAAAATACACTAAGGCTCTTGAATCTAACAAGACAGAGGCTTTGTAATTTTTAGATTCCAAATACACATCTATTATAAAATAAGGAGACAATTCTGAAGAGAGAATAGGACATTTATTAGAAATTGTATAAGATTTCAATTGCATGGTCTCTATTATAGCTAGACAAACTAGTTTTTTGACATATTTTTTTTCTTTGATAGCCGTACTTCTTATTTTATAGTTGTACTATTTCTTTGGATAATATTGAATGATATGTTTAAGTTCTCTAAAATATAAGTGTAATTATTTTTAATGATAATAAGTCTTTTTTTATTCAATAAGAGGTTTAAAATATATCACGTCAATTTGCATATCTTCTATTTTTAAGTATACATATTGAAAAGAAATTGGTATTGCCATTGAATTATAATAATATTGAAGCTTTCTTATACAACTCTCAGATTAAAACTCAAAAAGTCAATTGCCACATTTTATAGCAAAGTCAATTGCTTGATTTAATGTTTAAAGATTAGATAAATTAAGCATCAATTTTATTATTTTATATTATAATCCATAGAAAAATTAGCTAATAAATGTAACATCATCATATTTGATCTCAATTACTAGTTGTCGAAGTTGTAAAACATATAATATTATTAATTAATTGCCTTATTGCAGGATACAGATCTTATTAGTTGTAATATAAGTTACTTCATATTTTTTATATATAGATCAAAATTCTATTAAAAATACTTTCAAATTATCCAATATTAGATCATGTTATTAAAAAAAAATAAAAACCATGATAAAATAGAATTTGAAAGTAGTGTTTCAATAAACCTAACTTGTGATCCTTGAATTGGATAACTTTGAGATTGAAGTTCAATCACCAATTGTATTTGATTGATGAATCTTTGAAATTTAGATTTTATATTGTCAAACTTCTCAAGTAAATTAATTTTTGGTTCATTGATGCTTGAACAGTGTTCTATTATCAGTGAAGTAATATGGCTTGGTATAGATATTGAAGTAGCTTCAATCATGTCTATATTTTTACTTCTTGCTAATCTTGTTGTTTTTTGTGGTGGTAAATTGAACTAATGCATTGCAAACATTAACTCTCTCATTTATTCTTATACTTGTTGTCAAGAACAAGAACTTGATGAAAGCAAATAAACATATGAAACTTCTATTAAGAAAAATAATAAAATAGAAGTAAGAAAGTATGTATATTAAAAGAAATTAGAATGGCTATTGCCACAAGATAAAAAAACTATAGACTCTTGAATTTGGACTAAAAGCAAGAAAAGAATTGATAAGAGTGAAGAAGGCTTCTCTCTTGCCTCTATAAATATTATCTAACTAAGAGCTTTGTGGTAGTATTCTATAGGACCTTCTACACGTGTCTAAATTGTAAGACATGTGTCTAAATTGTAAGACATGTGTCTAAATTGTAAGACACATGTCAAACTTGCACGACAAGTTTCCCACATGTGCGCCATGTACTTGGCTTGTTCCGCAAGCTACCAACATGTGTGACACATGGCTAGTTTGTTCCATAAGCTACCAACATGTGCACCATGCGGCTAGCTTGTTGACTAAGTTTCTAACCTACTAATTACCTATAGACATGTATAAAGGTGATTTCGCGTCTATAAAGCTTCTAAGAAGCTTCTCTATCAGATATTATCAAATTAACTTATTTTATCTATTTTTATTGATTTATATTAATTAGATAATCACCAGAATAAATCTTATGTCCGTGACATTACCCCCCCTTCTAGAGATGAGTTCCACAAGAAGTGATGATTACATGTTGAGGAAGTCTAAGATACGTTGAATTGTGCTTGCCACATACTTTGATCTTTGTTCCCTTCGAAAGTAGTTGATAGGTCCTTTTAGCCATTGATAATGTCCCATACCAAGGCGAGAGGATCACCTTGTTATTTGATCATTATTGAGGCCTTTATAACTCTCTTCAAAGAAAACATTAGGAACACCATCAAGAGTAGTTCCTACCTCTAAAAGTATCACCAAACATTGGGAGTCTCTTCCAAGGTCGTGATACCAAAGACATTGTATTTCGCCATCAATCCAAGGAAGGACATGTTATTCTTGAAGGTCTTCATTTCTATTCCATCGTCTTGAAGGTTGTGATAGTCATAATGTCTCATTTGATAAATCAACAAATGATGGCTTTTGAGCTAAATTTGCTGGTTGTTGATCTTCGATCTCTTTAGCACAAACAAATCTAAGGAAATAATAAACAATGATATAAGATAGGATGAAATCTCTATAGAACCTGCTTTGTTTTATAGCAAAGATTTTTTTGATTTTTTTTTTGATTTTTTTATCTTAGTTTTGACAAATGTTGTCAATGAAATGCAATGACTTTTATTGATGCATTTGCTAGATTCTTGGATGGCTCTCATGTGCATTCACTAATATCATATCCGTGCTAATGCACAAGATATTCTAATCAATTTTGATGCCGCCTTGAATCTAAAATCTCTTCAATCTTGAATTTTTGATCGTTGTCTACTTCTATAAGAGGCGATGGCATTTGTCTTCTTCCTTATATATCCACTGTCTTGTATGGCTTGAGTAGTGACACGTGGAATACAGGATGGATCTTTATGGACTCCAATAGGTATAATTGATATACAACTGGATTGATTTGTTCAAAAATAGGAAAAGGTCTAAGCCTATAATAATCCAACTTATCACAAGGATGAGTAGTGTTGATATTGTGACGAAATAATCATACCTTGTCCCCCACGTTGAATTGTGGTTGTTCCTTGTAATATGCATCTGTATTTATTTTTTGTCGTTCTTGAGCTTCTTTTAATTGTACCTTCATTATTGCATGTAGCTCTAACAAACGATTTGCCAAATCTTCTGCCGCTGAATTATCAACTTTTGAAAAGTCAAAAGTATCAAGTCATAGATGGTAACCATAATTGACAAAGAAAGATGTTTGTTGCATTAAAGAATGTATCATATTGTTATAAGCAAACTCTGCCAATGGCAAAAGAGTTGTCCAATCATCTTGTTGATAGTTGATGGTACACCTTAAGTAATATTCTAAGACTTGATTCACGCGCTCTGTTTGTCCGTTAATTTGAGGATGAAAAGCTAAAGATAATTTTATATCTATTTTTAAGATCTTGAAAAGGATTCTCCAAAATCTTGATACAAATTGAATTTTCCTATCTGATATAATATCCTTAGATAACCCATAATAGCCATAGATATTATCAATAAAAAGCTTAGCTATTTCTTTATCTGTGATAGATTTTGTGCATGGCACAAAATATGCCATCTTGGTGAACCGATCTACTATCACAAATATAGAGTTATAAGATTTTGAGCTTCGAAGATTTATGATGAAATCCATAGAAAGAGAAGACCATAGTTGTTCTGGAATAGGTAATGGCTGAAAAAGCCTAAAAGATTGATGACGAGGAATCTTTGATCTTGAGCAGATATCAAATGATTGTACAAAGTCTTTGACTGCCTTCCATATTTGAGGCCACTAAAAATCTCTTGATATAAGTTCCAAATTCTTTTTGTATCTAAAATGTCATGCCGTTGGAAAATCATGATGTGCTTGAAGAACACGTAAATTTACTTTTCCTTCTGGAATATATAGGCGTCCTTCAAAATATAATAGGTTATTCTTGAACTCGAATTTTTAAGAATCATGAGTCTTAGAAGAATTATTCTTGATATCATGAACAAGAGGGTCTAAGGACATATTTGATTGAATTTGCCTGAGAAAAGTTGAATCAACAGTTAATGTTGATTTCATTGCTCGAAGATAAAATTGCTCCGATTTCAAGAGGGCCATTTTTGGTTGCTCAAAAGTTACATCTCCTTCTTTTGGTGCAAAATAAGAACATTTAAAAAGGGCATGAGACAAATCTTGTTGTTTTCCTGGCCGATAAATGATAATGAACTCGAATCTTGACAAAAACATACTCCAACAAGCTTAACAATGATTCAACATGCGTGCCAACATGAAATACTCAAGGTTCTTGTGATCTGTATACATAGTGATTGGACTGGAAGCACCTTCTAGATAATGATGCCATTCTTGAAAGGAATCCACAAGTGCAAGAAGTTCTTTATCGTGGATCTTATAATTGATCTCGATTGCTAAGAATTTTCTTGAATAAAAAGCTACTAGATGAAATTTGTCATCTATTCCCATTTGTGACAAAACTACACCCAAGGCAAAGTCTGATGTGTCTATTTCAATAAAAAATACCTTGAAAAAGTCAACACCATACAAGATTGGTGCAAAAATAAACAATGTCTTTAGAGCTTCAAATGTTGCTTCTGCTTCTTAATTCCATTAAAGTTTGTCTTTACAGGTCAAACGTGTAAGTGGAGCTACAACTTGAGAGAAGTCTTTGATGAAGATTTGATAATAATTGGCAAATTTTAAAAAGCATTGGACATCTCTTACCATCTTTTGAATCTTCCAATTCATGATTGTCTGGACTTTCTTAGCATCCATTATGAGACCATCATTCAAAATGATGTATCCTAAGAAATCAACTTGAGTAGTGTGAAATTCACACTTTTCTATCTTGGCATACAATCCCGCATTTCTAAATTTTTGTAATACTTGACAAACATGTACTTCATGTTCTTCTACGTTCTTAAAATAGATCAAAATATTATCTAGGTAGCAGATGACAAAATTGTCTAGGAATTCACAAAAAACATCATTCATGAGATGTTGAAAAGCAGCTAGTGCATTCGTAAGTCCAAAAGGCATGACATTATATTCAAAATGTCCATACCTAGTTTAAAACACAGTTTTCTATTCATCTCCTTCTTTGATGCGTACTAGATTGTATGCTCCTCTTAGATCTATTTTTGTATAGATCTTAGCTTGATTTAACTAGTTAAGGAATTCTGATATCAAAGGTAATAGATATGTGTTTTTGATTATGATCTTATTGAATCCTCCATAGTCAATACACATTTGCAATGATCCATCTTTTTTCTTCACAAATAGAATTTGAGCTCCTGTTGGAGATTTAGAATGGCGTATGAAATTTTTGGCCAAATTCTTGTCAATATACGCCTTGAGTTCAGCCAATTCATCTTGTGATAAATTGTAGATTGGTCCAAATGGTCGCTCAGTTCCTTCCTTGAGGTCGATTGAACAATTATATGGATAATGCTCCGGAAGAATATTTGTATTTTTTTTCTCAAAAACATCTTGAAAATCCAGATATTAGCTTAGAATGCCACTTAAAATCTTTCAACCATCAGAAATAGGTTTGGTATAAATAGCAAAAGTTGATTTTCTTTTTGCTGCATATATAAAAGCTTTTGTACTTATAAATACGGATTTTATTATATTAGACTTATAGTTTTTTATTTGGTCGGTAGGATGTTTGATAATATTTCGAGAAAAGTCAAGTCTACAAGAATTCCAATCTATTTGAGGGTTATATTTTTTTAGCCATGATAAACCTAAAATAATTGGATTAGATGGGGATTTAATTATGTTAAAAATTATGTAACTATTATGACTATCTATTGTTACTTTTATAAGATGGGTTTCATAAGTGACATCTCTAGAAGACAATAGACGACCATCTATGACTTCTACATGTACGGATTTAGTTTTTTGTACTAAAAGTATTTTACAATTCTTAACAAATTATTCATCTAGAAAGCATGCTAAGGCTCTTGAATCTAATAAGGTAGAGGCTCTATAGTTTTTTGGTGCCAAATATACATCTATTATAAAACAAAGAGAGAGTTCTAAGGAGAGAATAGGACCTTCACTAGGAATTGTACAAGATTCTAGCTACACGATGTCGTGTTGTAATTTGGCTACTATATGAAAAAATTATACATGTATATTTAATGTGTAATTTATTACATAGCTAAATGAGAGTCATATCACTGGATTTTTATTGATTATAAGATGGGGTTAGATTGCTAGTTTAGAAAAGATCTATTAAAAGGATTATTATTGAGATTTATACAATCTTATTTCTTCTTTTGATAGTAATTTTGAGGTTGATTTTATATTGATAGTAACTTTTGTATATCTTAAGTCATCTTTGTTAGACATTGGTGATCCTTAAAATCTTAGTTTACTTCTTTTATTTGGTGCTTAAAGCACAAAGTATATAAATCTTATAAGAAAAAGGGTTAGAAAAGAGTTTTTAGTATAAAAAGGATAGTTTGGCCATCTATGTGGATGAAAAGAGGTAGATGATAGAAATCTCTATTCTAATTGGCCAAAAATCATACCCAATGGGCTTCAAGGAGGTTGCCCGGAGATTTATTAGGAGTTAGGGTTTATTTTTTGAAGGGAGTTGAATATCAAAGGCTAGGATCATAAGGTTTAGGTTTTTGGATCTGATTTAGGTGCAAATTTTGTGTGATTTGCACTTTTTATGAAGAAGTTACATGTGCTCAAAGTTAAGGTATTGATTTTGGACCTACTATCACTATTTAGGATATAACTCGTGCATACTAAAAGCAATCAAGGATTGGCGACTAGGATTGAAGAGAGCACTTTTACGGCTACACTTTTTATGTATAGCTTGATGAAATCCAAGCTAGGGTGAAGGAGATATTGGGAGTTGAAGTCAGTGCTTACAAACTTAAGGGCAGTAAGTGACCCGCTTATATAGTAGTTACATTTTGAGCTATATCTTAAGCAATTTGAAAGATTTTTGGCTCAAAATTTTTAGAACTATATATATTTATGTTAGAAGACTATGTGCAAAAATTTTGTGGCATAAGAATTTTGGATTTGTGAGATATAAGAAAAATAGTGCTCAAGTGTCTCTGAGCTAGGATTTTAAGCACTTGCTAGGAGTTTTGAGATATCAGATGATTAGAAATGAATTTATAATTGATTTATTCTTGTAGTAGAATTCAAGAGAATTTTCTATACTCTAAATTAAATTTTATAGAAACTGAATAGTTGGATCAAAAGTTATTGAATTCTAAAGTTGAGCAAGAAATAAGTCCTTGTGGGTGAATAAAGTTTTGAAGGATTTTTGTGGAAATTTGAACTTTTTTTGTACAAACCTACTGGAATACAAGAGGATATATATACATAACCTCTCTTTTGTGAGATTGTTGTATTATTTGTCTTTTTTATTAAGGACAAATCACTTGTTGGATTTTTGCCATCAAGTTTCAAATAAACTCTCTACAGCTAGGTATCCAGCGTATTCCCAAATAGAAAACCACGTCATACGACAACAATCCCTATTGTAGCTAGAAAAATTTGTTTTCCGACATGTTGTCTTCTTTAATAACCATACTCCTCATTTTGTAGTTGTGTCGTTTCTTCAGACAATGTTGAACAGTGTGCTTAGGTTCTCCACAATATAAACATAATCCTCCTTGACGACGTCAAATCTTTTCTTGTTCAGTAAGAGGTTTTAAACATACCGCATCAATTTGTATGTCTTTTACTTCCAATTATACGTTTCGTGAGGACGTTGATGTTGCCATTGAATAATAATATTGAGGCTCTTTTGTATGACTCTTGGATCAAAATTCAAAAAGTTGATTGTCACACTTCACAACAAAATCAATTACTTGACTCAATGTTTGAAAATTGGATAAATTGAGCATTAATTTTTTTACCTCATATTATAATCCATAGAGAAATTGGCTGATGATTGCAGAATCATCCCACTTAATATCAGCTGCTAGTTGTCAAAATTGTGAAGCATATAATGACACTGATCAATTGCCTTGTCATAGGATGCGAATCTTGTTGGTTGCAACACGGATTGCATTATGTTCTCCATACATAGATCAAAATTTTGCTAAAAATACCTCCAAATTATCCAATATTGGATCACATCATTCAAGAAAAGATGAAAATCACAATACAATAGATCTCGAAAGTAACGTTCCAATAAATCTAACTTGAAATCTTTGCGTAAGATAACTTTGAGATTGAAGTTCAATCACCAATTGTATCTGATTGACGAATCTTCAAAACTTAAATCTTGTGCCATCAAACTTCTCAAGCAAACTAATTTTTGGTTCTCTAATGTTTGAATAGTACTCCATCATAGGTGAGGTAGTATGATTTGGTGTAGATATTGATGCAGCTTCAACCATCTCTATATCTTCACTTCCTGCTAATCTTATTGCTCCTTGTGGTGGTTAATTGAGTTGATGCATTGCAAGTATTAGCTCTCTCATTTGTTCTTGCATTTGTGCCATTGCATTCTTTATTTCCGCAAGCTCTGTCATGATAATATAATAGGAAAGAAGGTATATACTCTTAATTCAAGAAATGTAGAATAACACACTCAAAAAAAAATATTTTAGAAACAATATCAATTTAGAAGTGGATACTCTACAACTTCTAATATACTTATGTCTTATTAAGAGAAAGGGATAATCCACTCTTAATTAAGAAAAGACAAAGCTTTGATACTATATGTATACTCTTATCAATTTGTCAAGGACATGAACTTGATGAAAGCAAATAAACATATGAAACTTCTATTAAGAAGAATAATAAAATAGAAGTAAGGAAGTATGTATATTAAAAGAAACTAGAATGGCTATTTCCACAAGAAAAAAAAATTATAGACTCTTGAATTTGGACTAGAAGCAAGAAAAGAGTTGACAAGAGTGAAGAAGGCTTCACTCTTGCCTCTATAAATACTATCTAGCTAAAAGCTACATGGCGGTATTCTATAGGACCACCTACGTGTCTAATTTGTAAGACACGTGTCAAACTTGCACGACAAGTTTTTTACATGAGCGCCATATATTTGGCTTGTTCCACAAGCTATCAACATATGTGACACATGGCTAGTTTGTTCCATAAGCTACCAACATGTGCACCATGTGGCTAGCTTGTTGACCAAGTTTCTAACCTACCAATTACCTATAGACATGTATAAAGGTGATTTTGCGTCTATGAAGCTTCTAGAAAGCTTCTCTATTAGATATTATCAAATCAACTTATTCTACCTATTTTTATTGGTTTATATTAATTAAGTAATTACTAGAGTAAATCTTATGTCCGTAATACTTGTGCTATTGTGCTCTCTATTTCAACCACTTCTACCATAATAATATAATAGAAAAAAAAAAGTGTCTATTTTCATTCAAGATATATAGAATAAAATATTCATAAAAAATAAAATAAAATAAAATAAAAATAAAGTTTAAAAGTAGATAATCTATAACTTCTAATATACTTATGTCTTATTAAGAAAAAGGGATAATCTATTCTTAATCAAAAAAAGACAAAGTTTTAATATTGTATGTATATTCTTGTCAATCTATCAAGTACATGAATTAAAAAAAGATGCATAAACTAGTAGAATCTATATTAAAACAAAGTAACAAAATAAAAATAAAAATATGTATATATTCAAGAAGAAACTAAAATAGCTATTATCAAAGACTAGAAAATATAAAGACTCTTGAATTCGACTAAAAGTAAGAAAGAAATTGACAAAAGTGAAGAAGGCTTCACTTTTGTCTCTATATATACTATCTATCTAAGAATTATATGGCGGCATTCTATAGAACCTCTAACATGTGTCCAATTTGCAAGACATGTGTCAAACTTGCAAGATAAGTTTCTTATATGCGCGCCATATACTTAGCTTGTTCTACAAGCTAGCAACATGTGCGATATGTGATTAATTTGTTTGTTAAGTTTCTAACCTATCAATTATCTATAAACATGAATAAAGATGAAATTACATTTATGAAGCTTCTAGGAAGCTTTTTTATAAGATATTATCAAATTAACTTACTTTTATTTATTTTTATCTATCCATATTAATTAGATAATTATTAAAATAATTCTTATATCTGTAACAATAGGCAACAAATCCATCTTAAGAATTACTTTTGTTGCAATTATCAAATAAATCATTTAATTTGTCACACTCTCTATGATATTAAAACTATAATAAAGATCTTCATAAAAGATATGTTCTTTAAAAATAAATAATAAAATATAATATATTTTATATAATAATTTAAAAAAAATTGTATATATATTAGATTTATAGATAAACTATGTAGCTATAAAATATTTCTTAGATTTTTTTTTTTTTTTTTTTTTTTTTTTTTTTTTTAATTTCTTAAAAGCCATAGTAGAAGAATCTTATAAATATAAAAATTAGCCTAAAATCCTTGTGGTTCTTAAAAAATTTTCACATGATTTTTTTTTTGGAAGTATATATATAAAAAAATTAATGCTATTTTAATATTTTAAATACTTTTTTACTCTAATTTTGATACAAGTCTCTTTATGTCCTTTACACTTAGAAATAGCCATTTTAATACCTTCCTATCTTATAATTAAATTTCTTATTAGTCTTCTTCTTTCCTTTCTTAGTTGTATATTAATGTGCTATCTTATAATAAGTATATTTAGATTTATGCTTTTTCAAATAAAAATTTCTAAACCTAGAAACAATAACATATCATCTTTGAAGTTTATTATGACTGATATAATTTATTTAATTTTCTTTGAATTTTTTCATTCCCAATTATTGTAATCTTTTGATTAAATATAAATTTAGCTTCTTGATTGTTCTTAGTACTTGAGGTTTTTTTTAAAATTTTTATTCAATATTTTATTTCAAATATTATGAAAGTTATATTAATTTTATATTTTGTGCAATATAATCTTATTTAATAGGGATATAATTTCTTATTACATTATATTCATTAATTTGTAGCTTTTTTTTTTGGTATTTTTTCTTTTCTTTATAAAAAATTAATTTTTAAAATTTTGAATAATTGCTGAAATATGGTCTCTAAAACAAGTTAACATTCCTATGGTTTTTGTTGTTGCAAGTTGATTAGAGAATTTTAATTAAGCCTCGTATTTTTCTTGTGACATATGGTCTTTTATAAAAAGTTTGTTATACCAATTGGTATAAATAATATACAAGAACATGCAAAATAAGGTATTGAGAATTATTTTGGAAAGCACAAAAAAAAAAAAGTAAATAGAATTGATAAAAATAATTAGAGCTTTAAATGTGATTGTTTAAAAAAAAAGTTAGAATTAATAAACATAATTATAATTTTTATTTCAAAAAATATATATTAGATGAAAGCTAGAGTTTTATAATGTAAATATAATTTCATTATACTATGACTTCTAATGTCGTAGGTCTAAAGTATAAATTTTAATCGAACTAATATTTTATGTTTTAGAAAATATTGGAATTTTAAAAGTAGGCATTTCATTAACTTTAATTTAGATTTTGTAGAAATTTGAAATAGTTAATATAATATCATAATTTCATAGATAATAATAATTTTTAAAACTGATTAATAGACAAGACCTATTTTCTACAAAAATAAATATTATGATTCTTTTAATCTAAAAGAAAAACTAAAACTACAAAATACGGATCCATAAAAATTTATGTGTATAAGGTCTAAGACTAGTTATACAATGGATTGATTTCTTAAGAATGAATAAATTATGTTATTATAATAAAAACTTGAAATAAAATAATAAATATATTATAATAAATATAATAAAAATATTTATTAAATATTATTTAAATAATATATTATTTAATATTTAAATTCTAAATTCTAAAAAGACATTGCCTCAGATAATTTATATAAATAATTTAAAAATATAATGCTTATTTTAAATTTAAATTAAATAAAAAAGTTTTAAAATTTAATAGTGATTTTGGTGTAAAATGTATGTATATATAATTTTTTTCTAATAAGGTCCATACCAATAATATAATTTTATTTATATAGATGGTATTTTTAGAAAAAAACTTGCATTTATTGATGCATCTCAAAGAATTTTTAAACATCTCACTATCATACTATATTAGTAGAATTAATTTATATTTTTAGATATTTTTACTTATTCATTCTATTTTTATTCTTTGTGATGGTAATTTTTGCTCTTATATTGAACATATCTTATATAAAATTAGTTAGTAATGATATTTATTCTTATTTTATTGCAACTCTTCAAAGATTCTTATTGAATAATTTGTTATTTTTCTAAAGTCTTTAAGTGATATGTTGAAAACAACTTGTATTAAAGAATTGCATTATTATAATTTATTAATATATTTTATAAGGTGAAATTTATTCAAAAAAGCATGAAATCTAAACTCTTGCAAAGAATACAAATTCAATATAATTCTCTCTAAGGATAAAAATACATGTTGTTTTAGATTTTTGTATATGTGCATCTAATATGTGTGAATGTTTGTAAATATTAATATTATATAAATAATCACTCTTCTATGCCATCTACTCTATCTAATTTAATATTAAAAAATTTAAACATAAAAATATAAACATCACTCTTTAACACATGTTTAAGATTAAAAAGTTACAAATATTAGTTATTAAGATGAGCCATCTTCCAATGGTAAGAGAATTTATGAGATGTTATTTAGGCACATTTGTAATAATGACTACTATCATTGTGTAAATATTACTCATTTTAGCTTAAAAACTAAATAATGACTAAACAAGAAACTATATGTAGAAGTATCACATAGTTTGATTATTAATTTCAAAAATTTATTGAAAATAAAAATAAAAATAAAAATATTTAAAGAAGCAATTTCTCAAATCTAAAAATTCTAATTTAATATGATAAAATAATTTATATTCTAATAAGAATATAAGTATAAAATTAAATATCTATAAGTCTTTGATTTATTATTAATAACTTTTAAAGAGTTCTTTTTCTTAAATAACTTATGTTGCTACAAAATATTCTTTGACAATTTGTTGAGTAAATAAGATTTCTTATGACTATAACATAAGTAAGAATAAATGAAAAGAAATATATATATATATATATATATATATATATATTATTTTTTCTTATTGATATAATAGAACGTAAATATTATAAAGCTTGCTAAAAACTATTATCATTATCATTGTCATTATTATTATTAAAACTTTTAGATATATAATAAAAAAAAATGTGCATTTGTAAATTGTTTGTTTATAATAAAACCAACAAAAATAACAATATATTGTACCAAGATATAAACTTATAAAATGAAAAGAATAAAGGGGAGTTTACTTAAACCCATTTATTAGCATGAGCATCATTGTTGGTATTAGTATGAATACTAATCTCAACTTTTTTCATGGTCTTACTTTGCTTTTGTAAAGAAATACTAGAATAAGTCAAATTACATAAAATATCTACAATTCAAGTAATTGGAATAGAATAGAATAGAATAGAAATAAAAATGAAATGATTAGAAAGTATAATGCATTGATAAAATTTTAAACTTTAGATTAGATCCCTATGTCTATAAACTCCAATAAATTTATGTTAAAAAAAAAAAAAGTCCTATTTACAAAGCCACTAACTTCCACAACAGGACTAATGCTATAAAAGAAGTCTTGTGTGTAAGCTTTGTCATCTAGCTAATAAATAAACTTTCCAACAATATCTTAGTTTTGTGGCTTCTATGCAAGAATTTACATTGATTAAAAATATATATTTATGCTGGTATTGAAACTAAACTTCCTTATAGATATAAAATAAAACAACTCCATTAATCTCTGTTTGTATCATATACACAATAATATACCAAGTATCTCAAAGACTGTGGACCACCAAATTAGCAAGAGTTATAAATATCTAACAACATTAACAAACACATGGCCAATGCAACCACACACATACTTCTCACTGGCTATAGTAGAATGTCTCCTAGATTGGTACCAAGTAATTTTTTCATTTCATCCATACTTGGATGTTGGGCAATTCTAGTTTTGTTTTCATTTTGTTTTGATGTACCTGTGCCCCCCCAGGAGAATTCAGTGCTAGAAGTTGAGTGCAAAGGGGGCAGGGAAGGGAGGAGAGATCAAGGAGTGTGAGGAAGGAGAAAGGCAATGCCATGCCAAAAAGTTGCGCATATCCTCACCTATCCATCTATGCCTCTCCCTACGCCGGGATCCAAACCTGGCACATGCAGGAGATAAAACACCCCAGCACCACCACACTAGCTTCTCCGCCTTATGACCAAATTCTGTTTATCGAAACGTGGGAAAGAAGACGGAGTTGGCTAAGGGGGCTCGCCCGGACCCGGGAACGCGCGCGGCCCGGGGGATTTCCAGGATTTAAGCGAGCCCGCAGTGACGAGGAGCACCCCCTCGCTCGTGTTTCGAAATCTGCTCAAGGGACACTGTGGCGAGAGGGAGATCGTCTCCCCAAGAGAGGGACTTAGATTCCTGAACTCGACCGTTCACGATTCAAAGTGGCGGATGGATGGCTCTCTCCCTCGCGTCGTCCGTGACTCATTTAGTTTGCGCACAGCTCTTTTGCCGCGTCGAAGTTTGAATTGCCATTGCAACATGGCCGGGAACGTCGTTGGAGTTTATGTCAACGGCCGTATGCGATTTTGAACAAGCTTCTTGCGGATTTTTTGAATGCGTTTCGATGCGAATTTGCGCCCTCGTGCCAACGCTTGCACGCCTTCAGAGACGTGCTATGTCTCCGATGACTTAATATTGGAATGTAATCAGTGAGATTGTGGGTATCTGGTGAGGAGGGTACAGTAGGCAAAGTTGCGAAGATATGTGGACGTTGCGAAGGCCGATTGCATTTGTTATGCAGGTAGATCGCAGCTGTGTAAATTACTTCAACTGCCTAAGTTCGATTGTGAAATGTTGTGAGCATTCAGAGTTGGAGATGAGTTGGAGTCGAGTTGTGTCCTATTACATTTGGATGTGCGTCGTTGTGGTTGATGTTAGAGTGCATTGGGACATTCTCCGGGTTGAAGAGCGGAATAGTGTGCTTTGGTTGGCTAATTTGGTAGCAAATTGTGTCGACAAAAGCGAATGTAACTGTTAGTGTGGCAATGGTACCTTTCGTTGCCAGTGCAAATTACAAATGAGCCTTGCTTCTGTGTGCTCTTTTTTGAGAAGCTCACGGAAATTCGCAGTTACCACGATCAAATGACCTCAATTCGTGTGAGGAACCGCTAAAATGCATGAGACCTGACACTTCAGTGCTGGGGCAGAGTGCTACTGATTTTTCAAGTACACTTGACCTAGCTGAAGATTCAGTGGTCAGGCAGGAGCCTTCAACTAAACATATGACTCCAAGAAGCGAAGATGCAGGGAGTAGAGTGCAATGACACCGTACTTGATGTTGATCACATCCTGTTGCTGTTTCACGGCCTTTTATAATAATCTTCTCTAACATCATCATTACCGGAGCTTTTGCCTTTGGAACATTCCTTCAAATAGCACAAATTCGGCCTCCAGTTTTCTCCAACTATTTCAATTTCTACTTTAACTTTTAAGGCCACTTACTTCAAAGTACACAGGATTCAGTGATTTTCATATGCAGCCACGTAACTGGGAAGGCCCGAGTCTATCAATTGGGAATGGCAATAGGGGTGGACATAAAAAATGTTACTGAAGAGTCAACTTCTGGAGAAGAGGGCACCTCTTTGGCAGAAAAAGAATCCTCTCATGCCGTTCAAGTTGCCTTGAATATCCGGCCTCTAATTGCGTTAGAGCGTGCTCAGGGCTGCAAAGATTGTATCACAGTCGTTCCTGGTGAACCACAGGTGATTTTCTTGCTCAGCTTTAGAACTTCTCAAGTAACAATTTGTCTAACCTTGTTAGAGAATCTGATCATGTTTCACTCTCTGAAAACTTGTCATGAAAAGGCCAGTTCCTTGTGCATGTGTGCGTGTTTTCTCCATCACGAGTTCTCTCCGCCATTGCGGATTATGTCTTAACATTGCCTCTTGTAGCATGGGATTATCTGTGCTACAATTGAGGATGTTCAGCGAATACCAATTGTACTGAAGTAGAAAATGTCCTCTGGTCATTACAGGTTCGAATCGGCACTCATTCGTTTACATTCGATCACGTCTTCGGCAGCTTTGGTTCACCTCTCTCTGGACTTTATGAAAAATGTGTGAAATCTCTGGTGGATGGCTTGTTTCATGGCTACAATGCGACCGTATTGGCATATGGTCAGGTGCGAATTTGACACGAATATCAGACCTGTCTTCGTATATCTTACAGCTCCGTCATAATCTCATTTCTGATTGATCGCACTGCCGAATAGTAAGTGATGTAGATGAAACAAATTGGTGGAGTATCACGCTCACCTACATTGACGCTATTTTAGTGCACGAGGCTTCTTTAGATAACTACGGCTATTTCTGCAGACCGGTTCAGGGAAAACCTACACCATGGGCACTGCATATGCAGTGGGGGGCAGCATTGACGGAGTTATTCCACATGCAATGCAACACATCTTCAAGCAAATCGAAACCCTGAAGATTAAAACCGATTTCCAAATCAGAGTGTCATATATTGAGGTGTGATTTCCTACAAGAACGTTCATTGTTGTGGATAAGTGTTTTCCAATTCGGGTTCTCATCTTTCTAATTTAGAAGTGGACGTCACCATGCTGAGAAGTGAACAAAATTTCACCCTTAAATCATTTAAATGTTCCCATGCTTTCTAGTACGCTAATCACTCTCTTGAAGTCTTCAGATTTTAAAGGAGGAAGTTCACGATTTGCTGGATCCAAATCCACCGGCTACAGAGGCCAATTTTGGAGGAGGATCGAAGCCCATAACAGTGGGCAAACCTCCAATTCAGATTAGAGAGACAACAAATGGAGGCATAACACTAGCAGGTGTTACGGAAACTGACGTGAAAAGTCTGGAGGAAATGGCAGCATACCTGGAGCAGGGTTCGCTGTGTCGGGCCACTGCAAGTACGAACATGAATACCCAATCAAGGTGTGAGTTCTAGCTATCTTGCAGGGCTATTTACTTCAGAATTGGTGTTCGAAGAGAAAGAGGAATTTAATGGAGTCGTGAATATTTCTCATAGTTTCATTTCGATGCCTTATTTAGTGTTCGTACGTAAATTTACAGGGTTGAACAACGAAATCACGAAGTGGAGTTAATCCTTAGTACCAGTTACTCGTTTCCATCTAAATTGTGAATAGAACTTGAAAAAAAGTTCAGTGTTATCTTACTTCGGCCCAATTTTCTCGTTGTGGGCGCTTAACTTGTAAGTAATGTTTTACTATGTTCCGTACTGCAACACAGTCGATCACATGCCATTTTTACCATAACGCTTGAGCAGCGTCGGAAATGGGAGATGCTTCCTGATGGAAATAATGCACTCCTAGAGGGTTGCAATGAGGATTATTTGTGTGCGAAGCTGCACTTGGTGGATCTAGCTGGATCAGAAAGGGCTAAACGAACTGGAGCAGATGGACTACGATTCAAAGAAGGTAATACAATTCATTTGTAAAATTTTCTATTCGCTCATTTCCTGGAGTTGTTTGATGGTCTGAGTCCCTGTCTTTGAACATCCACGTGTATGAAACTGATGAGATATGCTAAATGACTGAATCCTTTTCTCATAGCAGAGTGAGTAGTCTTGCTTTTGTGCTGAGTATTGACGTGCTGTTTTCATTTCTTGATGCTTCGGCACTCAAGTAGTTCGAGGAAGCGAGTATCTTTGAAAGTTATGTTTTCGACGGCTTTTGCAGGTGTGCACATCAACAAGGGACTTCTAGCGCTTGGCAACGTAATTAGTGCTTTAGGAGATGACAAAAAGAGAAAGGAGGGAGGTCACGTTCCTTACAGAGATAGCAAGCTGACAAGACTGCTGCAGGAAAGTGGATGCGTTGTCAGCATTTTAAAAATGCAATACGTTTTACCTAAGTGGAAATACTTAAGATGTCAACTGGAAAGCTGATTATAAACCATATTTTTGTGCCAACAGGACTCTCTCGGAGGGAATAGCAGCACTGTGATGATAGGTGATTACCGACTAATCAGTTTTTCGTATCCCTACTTTTTAGCAAGTCTCTTGTTGCTTATTCTAATTTATTTATTTATTTATTTATTTTTCATTTGCAGCTTGTGTTAGTCCAGCAGACTCTAATGCAGAAGAGACTTTGAACACTCTAAAATACGCAAATCGAGCGCGTAACATACAAAATAAGCCTTTGGTAAGAGCTACGCCTCGCAGTCCTAAATTTAGCTTTGATTCAGACCCTATTGCATTATTCTTCACAGATCTTCTGTCGATCTTGCTCTGTGATTATGCAAACCCCTGAGGGGTTTTGTTTCGATGATTGGCTGTTGTGTGGACTAGGTCAACCGAGATCCTCTGTCTGCTGAAATGCAGCGACTGAGACAGCAGCTTGAGCTGGCCCGAGTTGAGCTCCTCTGTGCCAGAGCTGGAGGATTGTCAAGTAATGACGTCCAGGTATGCGTATGATCTGAGGCTTGAATTGCATGCTTTTATTCTGTTTCAGTTTGTTTAACGTGGTTCGTAGTCTGGGTACAAATCTGCAGGTTGTTTACGTCTGATCAAAGAGAACGTAACGTATTTTGTATACTCGCCTATGTTAAGACAAGATGCATTCTTAGAATCATACATGGCAAATACTGCCAACCTAAGTTCATCATGTTCGAATGCTTTGGATTTTCCCGTCCTTGTGGCGCGTACCACTAGCGTCCCTTATAAACTTGTGTCCCTTCTAAGTCGTTTTTACTTTGCAGATTTTTAAACAGAAAATCGCATGGCTCGAGTCTAGCAATGTAGATCTTCGTCGACAGCTCGATGAGGCTCAAGAGAAAATAACCTCCCTCTCACGAGCTGCTTCGGATTCGCGGGTAAGACTGCTGTAGAAATGTTCATCGCATTTTCTGTACTTTCCGCAATATTTTAACACACGTTGTCGCGTGAACAAATTTCTCAAGGCTGGATTGGTTTTGTAGCATGAGCGAGATAAGTTATTAATCAAGCTTGATCTGCTACGGTCCGGGAAGGTATTTGAGGATGAGAATATCACTCAGGTACAGTATACTGATCCACAAATTAACTGATGATTCTGTCGTTTGATTTTCCTTAAAGTGAGGGAACGTACTTCTAAGAACGTAATTGCATGTATCTTGGACTCAGACCGAAGACCTGCTGAAGGACTACTCAAATAGAATTGAGGAGCTAGAAACTGAGGTGCAACAACTTCATCATGCGAAGTCACGGTCTGGAATCGCCACCACACCGCCCTACTCTGATGTCTCTAATGTTGTCAAGGGCAGCCCATCTGAAGCCATTCCTCGAGTTCCAGAAGTTAATGGAGATATCTTATCACCTGGTACGGATTAGCGTGAATATATCTGTCAACTTGCTGGTCTAATTGTTTGTTTGTGTTCCTGTGGAATCGCGTGACGCACTGAACTATCTGTGGAAATACCACATTACTTGTGGGTTGGCTGTGCTTCTGACTTTAACAGCTCATTTCAGTCTCTTCTAGTCTGCAGTTCGATTATTTTTTATGGACATATCATGACGGACGATCACGTGCAGGTGAGGGTTCTGGAGAGGCAGAGGCTGACGTTGTTGCGAAGGAGTTGGAGTACACATCAGTGCAGGCCGACTTGGACAAAGAATTGCAGGAATTGAATAAATGCCTGGAGCAGAAAGAGGTGATAACTGATCTTTTATGAAATCTTGTAATGTGAATGTCAACTTGCGAGATTTTGTCCTTTGTTTTATAATCCCGAAACTCTCCCTGGGAATATCTTTGATTAAGGAATATCAGCTAACTGATGGATTATTTCCGTACAGGCAGAGATGAAATCCTTTATTCGAACTGATACGCTAGTCTTGAAGCAACATTTCGAAAAGAAGCTGATTGAGCTGGAGGAGGAGAAGAGACTCTTGCAGGTTGACTCACATTACCTTTGTGCTGCACCTTTACATGGAAAAGGACAAACCGACTTGTCAAAAAATTACGTAAATTTTAAATAAGAGATTGTGTTTTGCAGAAAGAAAGAGACAAGTTGATGATGGAGCTTGAGACCCTTTACCATGTATCCGACGAAAGTGCACAGAAACAGCAAGATGCACATACACAAAAATTGAATGAGCTGGAGACTCAGGTTTGTGGTCAGGGCCTTAAAACCGAATTTGTAGGAAAGGATTTTGTCAGTGGATATCTCGATCACCTGTCTCGTAGGAGTATTAACTTCATCTTACCGACTAATCGAACCAGATTGCGGACTTAAGAAAGAAGCAAGAGAATCAGACTCAACTTCTTCGTCAGAAGCAGCGCAGTGATGAAGCTGCCAAGCGTCTGCAAGATGAGATTGTCCGAATGAAGACTCAAAAGGTTAGCACATTATACTTTCATCATTCTAAAGAAATGTCTAGCGTGTGGCATATCCGTTGCAATGTTCTGAGGCACATAATCCCACCACGTTTCTAGGCTTTTCCCTTCGATATTTTCATGTGTATTCGTACTGGTGTTCGATTTGAAGCTAACTACCAGTAGGTTGCATCATCAGGTACAAATACAGCAAAAGATGAAGCAAGAATCTGAACAGTTTCGGTTGTGGAAAGCATCCAGAGAGAAAGAGGTTCTACAGGTTAATTTCCACCACCTCCATCTGCCTAACTAGGAATCCAAGCTAAGCGTGGCTACATGCTTTTTCAGAACAACAGTGTGATAGTGATTACCAGCCCCATTTCGCATGCATACAGCTGAAGAAAGAAGGGCGTCGCAATATTTACGAGTTGCACAAGATTCAAGCTCTACACCTGCGTCAGAAAATGGTGAGTGTATCGAGATTCACAATTTATTCTGGTCGTACTGCTGATAATGTTGGGTGGAAGTCAATTTCAGCCGATCTTACAACTTGTATCCTCTTCTGCAGGTTCTTCAACGAAAGACAGAGGAGGCTGCAACGGCGATGCGGCGTCTAAAAGAGCTCCAAGAGGCCAGGAAGTCCTCTAAAGACACTATGCCTAATGGTATCTCTTTTACTTGTGCCCGATCCTTGTTGTGGTTCAATCTAGAGTTTTGTGCTATCAGTTCAAGTCTTCAGCTTAACCTCCCTAACCCACCTCCTTGGTTTTGCAGGCACTTCACTTCTCGCCGGTCCTTCCGCACAGGTCTCACTTACCGTCGTTGGGAAACTCACTATCTTGTCTCTGCTGAACATCTAAACTAAGTTATTGTACTAAGAATAGTATTCTGATAGAAGTAATGGGTGTAACTCGCAGAACAATGAGAAATTATTGCAGCATTGGCTTGAACAAGAACTCGAAATGGCACTTCGGGTTCATGAAGTTCGTTCTGCTGCTGAGAAACAGAGGGAAGAGTAAGTGTTTCTGTCTTGGTTCTTTGCAAAGCGGTTTCAACTTCCTATTGCCAGTGATATTCCAGATAGGTTGTGGTTTTGTAAGTAAAAGATCTTCAGTATTTAATTTTTTCATTGTAAATCACCGTTTCTTTTAATACAGACTTGCTGCGACAGCGAAGGAGATGATGGAACTAAGACTACAAGATGATAGTAAACTTGCTTTTGCAAGTGATCTTGATGAGGAGTCCAACGCCAGGTACGTAAAGTATGTCGCTATTTCCCTCATAATAATTGGTGGTCGATGTCGCCATGTAATGGATGTGATGTTTTACATGTCTGACGTACATCTTAAATGTCTTTTGTTTAATCTCTCAACTGTGCTTAGCATGCTGTAGCCCTGCCGTTAATATTCTGTTTAGACTGTAATATGAGTAGCCTGTAATGTAAGTGGATGTTACATTTTGCAGACACGCCCGGATCGCTTACTTAGAGAGCCTTCTAAGCTCCTCTTCTGGAGATATGGTGGCGATGGCTTCACAGCTGTCGGAGGCGGAAGAACGTGAAAGAGCCTGCAGTGGTCGGGCACGTTGGCAGCATTTGCGCTCCATGGGGGATGCGAAGATCCTCTTGCACCTCATGTTTGATGTCACATCCTACTCCAGGTTTGTTCATACCGATTTACCTTCCTATCATTATGTCGTACATATCCGTAACTAGTCATTCCCAAAACCCGTTTGCATACGCTATCCAACGGTCTCTTCTAGCCATGTCCCTTCGGTCTGCAGCGATCTACTTGGATATGTGCCCGACTGTAACCTTGCCTCTCTCATCTCTCATATTTTGTTTCATTGTCGAATCATTCGTTACGGTGAACTGTCTCGTGAATTTGTTTCAGATGTCGGTTCAAAGATCTTGAAGTCGAGAACAAGGAATTGAAGGAGAAGCTAGCAGAAGTCGAAGGCCTTCTAAAACATGCGGAGGTACAACGTCAGGAATTTGAAAGACAAAATCTGCTAACAAATCAGGCCTTGTCTAAGGCTTTGGTAGCAGCCAGCAAGGTAAGACGCTCTCCAAAGACTAAACTTCTCAGGCCGGTAAATTCATAGCATTTCAGAGGCCATGTATAGATCCTACTTCTCTCTCGAATTAATGAGATTTACGTATTGGTGTGAACTCAGTCGGGGATTGAGCTTGAGAACAACCAAATTGGGGGCAAAGGTTCACGCAAAACTGATGGGTCTTTTGACATTCGAAAGGTATGTCACTGATTCGCTATTCTATGTTCTCCATGATCCACCAGCATTCTTGTTCATGTTCTTGGGTTTAGGTGTCATTCTTGGGTATATGAGGTTATGATGAATCTTTAGGTTGAATTTTTCTGTTTACTTCCAGATCACTCCAGGGAATGGTTGAATCATTTCCAGAACAAGACCTTCCTGTGGTCACATGCCTCTATTAATAGCTACTGTCTTCTTAGTCGTCAAGGAAAGTTTAGGGCAACTACTTGGTGCTGTATTCGAATGCCATTTCAATTTTATGAATTTGCATTTAATATTCCACCAACAGAATCAGTTTAGCATTGCATTTAGAACCTCCTTTAAGAGTTAGAAGTATCTTAATTAAAGTAAATATAATCAATGTGTACGCACAAGAGTTCATAAATTTTCATCTGCCGAATCATTTTGTTTTCTGAACTTGATTGTCTTGCTTCGAAGCCATCCTTGATCAAATTTTTTTTCTGTGAAGGTATCGCGCGTTCCCTCAAAAGTCCGGCACTCTCTTCTGGATTCTGATATGGATTTGTCGGATTCGGAATCAGAGTTTGAGATTTGTACCAGTTTCTCCGATACCGAGTCAGACTTCGGAGAGAATGACAAATCTTACGAAAGACGCGTAGCTCGTAAGACACAATCAGGAACCCGCGTTCTCTCGGGTGGACGAAAGCACCCTTCTGTTAGCAGAAAATCTAGCACTGACTCACAGCACCCGTTGCACTCAAGTGAGCCAGGGTCTGCGGAGAATGATCGTTTAAATGGGTCGAGTTATGCAGTCCTTTCCGAGATCAAAGAGTCCAAGTTTGATCATTGCTGCTATTGCTCTCCATGGTCGGGCTGTAAGACCAAGAAATGTGAATGCAAAGCAGCCAGTGGTTTCTGCGGACCTGAGTGTAGATGCAAAATCGGTCGATGTGCTAACCGTTGGGAGATTGCTGCGGTTGAAGCGCCACTGCTGTCCGCTAATCCACTAGCACCTGTTCAAGCAGAAATGACAGCGGCCATGGCGGGTCTCCGAGTTGATGAGACACCGCAGCAGCGATGCATACTCAGTGGGGATCTCAAAACTGAGAGGGAGCAGCCAGGTGATCCATCTTCCGAGATTGAGCAAGATTTGGTGAAGAAGGGAGTGACGTTATTGTATTCGGCATGGAAGAACAGTCTACACAGCAGTCCTCTGAGTCCTCAAGAGCAACAATATTCTGAAGAAACGGTGTCCCTTGGGACACGAGATGAGAGAAAGAAAGATGAGGTTGGGAACAAAAGACCTCGTCGACCACTATCAGATATCGGAAATAATAAGGTATATTCTACTTACCCTGCATTCTGCAATTCAGCACATTCTGAGTACGTAATTCTCCCAATTGATTCTCACCATTCATTTTCACTCTACGATAATGCAGTTCAATTTCTCTAATTATTATCTATAATCCTTACATCAAGTTCGATGTTTCTTCGGTATCTGACCACATGGTCTGTCTTGCCTAGCAGATATTGTCTAAGCCCCGCATCGATCGCTCCCTCTTGAAATCTAAACGAACAGTCCCAAGTGGTTTGGTTCATCTAGTGTCTGTCCCATCGCCAGTTCCGCAGCAGTCAGCTGCCATTGCTGATGCCACTACGCCACCAACAACCCCTGCCCTTGTAACTGGAACCGCTGCTTTAGCAGCTAATACCACGGCTTTTGTATTCGGGTCCACGATGCGGTCAGTACGAGGCCGACTGAGCGCTCCAGAAAATTTTGTTCCTTCGTTGAAAACGAAAGCAGACGATACGATTAACAGCGCAATTTTAGGACCGCGGGAGCATGTAGTATCTTCTAGGGTACATCCTTCTCTTCCAAGGACTGGCCACAGCCCTTTGAGAGTGCGGTCGGATTCGACCTGGAAAAACGTCGAAGTTGATGAATCAATATCCAAAAGTAGGAAAAGGGAATTGAGCAGTGGCCATAGACGGGAGGGTGCGGCGGCTGATCAATAGAATTTTCGGCTGATCAATATAATTTTCGAATTGTTAATAACAATTCTAGCTGTATTTAGTGTGAATTTGTATTTTGTGAGCACAACTGACCAACAGAAATTGTAGAAAGTATGTTTTCAGCTGGAGCGAACCTCTGTTCGGTTCTTACAAAATCTTATGACTCCAATTCAACATTCGTACATTTAATTCAACACCTTCTTTGTGATTCCATTCTACCCATGACACCTTGCATTTGCTTTTTCTGCTCATGATACATTCCCTGTTGCTTTACACTGGAGTATGTCAAATCCGAAACATGTGAAAGGTTGCAGGTCGACAATTTAGGAATTACCAAACATCAAAAGAATATCAAGTAAACTTTTGATGCATACATAAAATTTAGAAAGAATTTTACAAGTGCTTGTGCTCAAAACATACTGTCAGTTTTTATATGAATTAGATATGTATGTAGATTTTGTTTCTATATATATTTATATATATACATATATCAACTTCTGTTATAAATGTACATATATTATCTATTGGATATATGCATATAAAAATTCTACAAATGATATATACATAGCTTCTTTGAAAGATGTATAAACAATAGAAAATTAAATTACTTAAATAATTGCCAACAAGAAATTATTTTAAGAATTATTTTGTTTTTTTGTTGATTTTTATTGGCTGCATTTTTTATATACAATTTTGAAATAATAATACTCTAAATATAAAATTTATATTTGGATCAATTTTGTAAATTATTAATCTTATAAAATCTTCTTTGATCTACTTTATTAATTTACAATATATATTATAAGCCTTATTTTTTCAAGCAATTGGATTCTTGCATTGGGCTAGTAGAAATGATATAATAGATACTTAAATTTAAAATCTAGGAAAAAAAAAAGAATAAAAGAATAAAAGACTTGGTAATGATATAAATTATGATGTAAAAATAATTAAAAAATTAAAAAATTAAAAATGTAGTGAGAAAATAATCCAAAGTTGTAAATAAAGTACAAATTAAATGTTACATAGATACAAAATATTTTTTTATTGCACAACCTTGGTAGATATAATGATGTGTCTTATTAGAATAGAGCAAATGCAATTTTGTTGCAATCATGGATGTATTGTAAGATAATATCTTAGTTCTTTATGATTGGTTGTGTTAGAGTTCCTCTTTACCTTTTGTTGTTTCCATAGTTGTACACAATTCTTAATTACACATTAATAGTTAGGATGTTATAGAATTTGATATTGATATTTTTTCATTCTTTCATTGAGAGCTACTTGGAAGCAAAGAAAGAAGCCTATATTACAATTTGGTATTACATCAAAGAAGTGCAAGAATGAATCTTTGGTATTGTATCTAATATTTTTGATTCTTCTTCTTATTTGTTAAAATTTTAAGATTTAGTTAAGCCATTGAGGATGTAGTACTTATTGAAACCAATATCTTTAATTTTTTATAGTAATATTATCAATTTTATACCTTAAATAAGAAGTATTTATAAAAAAATTATTAAATATAGAATTTTAAAGTTTTTAAAATTTTAAACTTAGATAGAATATTTTTAAAATAAATAAAATTTATTTGAAGAGAAGAACATCTTATTGGTAGATTCTATGTTACATATCAATATTTAATATTTATAGAGTAAAATGAAATAAATTGGCAACTTATTTTATACTTGGTAAAAAATAAATTACATGTAAAGTTTTTGTTTTTGTTTTTGTTTTTTTTTTTTTTAATAAATATTATATGATCTTACCAAGAAAATAAAAATTATATTATAAATATTGAAAATCAAATTCATTATACAATGGAGAAGAAAAAAACAAAGATGCTAATATAATCAAATGCATAAGTCTAGGCAAAGAATTAGAAAAACCATAGTGAGGTAGAAAATCAAAATTGCATACATAATAATATAGATATGAGCACTTTTAATTTAATCTCTTTTGAATGTATTGGTTTTAATTATAACTATTATATAGCAAATTGATAGAATTTTTCTTTTAAAATAAAAAGAAGATAAACTTGTATTCTAAAATACTAATAACTTCCATTAATAATTAAGTTGAAACTAATATATTTATTATAGTAATATGTAACTACAAACCTCAATTGTCTTGTGATATATGTTTAAAAAAATTATAATTAAGAATATGAAAATCTAATTTTAAAGTAAAAACCTAAATTATCTTTAAAAACTTTTAAATAATACATAATGTCATAAATGTCATGGTCTTTATAGTATACAAAAATCCAACTCTTAATAGAATATGTTCATGAGTACAAAAAAACATCCTTTTCTATTTGCTATGCACTCTTATGATTAATGTTATATTTAGAATTTAATATTATAAAACTTGTCTTATCAATTAAATGTCTACTTACAGTAGTCTTCTTGTAGATCAAAAAGTCCTTGTTGGTTTGCAATATTAAATGATATATTTTATTATTTTGTTAAACTAATGACAAGTTTTTCTTTTAAAATTTTCTTATAAACATGTGATTGTTTGAGATTTGGTCTAACTTAGTAATTGAAAATGGGATATATTGCAAGTAAAAGGCAAGAATATATGCCTAAGTTATACTCCATTTTAAAAAAAAAAATGTATATATATATCAATATGTTGATTAATTAAGTTGAATCATACATCAAGTATATACTAGGCAGTATCTTAATAAATTAATTGATTTTCATAAATGGATTTGTAGACAATCTTTGGAATTAAAACACTCATCTTTATCTTTAAGGATATTGATAAAGGCTATTTTCATTTGAAGAAACCTTAGACTTGAAGTATGCTTTTAATTGTGTTGTAAATATAGGGTAACAATTTGTCCTTGTTTGTTAAAGATATGAAGGGAGCAAAAATTATTACTTTGGTTTTTATAACTTCCGATTTCAACAAGAATTATGAAAAACTAGACTCCTCAAAACTTTCTAGATTCTTTTCTTTTGTGAGTTATGTTGTGCAATATATAAGCTATGATTTGATAAGCTTCAATCATTAAATCTTTGTAAAGCTCTTGCTGGAGGGGTAGTTAGCAATAGCTGGGTTCAATGAACCCACAGCTGAAGGATACACTTATTCAACAACTTGGTG
Organism: Physcomitrellopsis africana; assembly: GCA_036785485.1. Classification (NCBI taxonomy): domain Eukaryota; kingdom Viridiplantae; phylum Streptophyta; class Bryopsida; order Funariales; family Funariaceae; genus Physcomitrellopsis; species Physcomitrellopsis africana. The sequence continues at coordinate 123,992 of JAWRVF010000140.1, read as the reverse complement.
AAACTATTGAGGAGAAGAGTCTAAAATCATACTGCTTACTAATAGAGATAGTTTTCGATGAAACTGTTACCACATACAACCTATGCTCTCATCTTTCACAACTTGAAAGTTTTTTTCGTTCAGAGACTTGCAGCTTTTGAAGGCTTAAGTGAGAAAGTTGGAGCAGTTACTGCAGCTGAAGAAGCATAAGGTTCAAATGCTCACTTGCAAGGTTCCCAATCAAACGGTCGTGACTTGGCATTCGGATGCTCTAGCTACTCCCTTTATCACTCTGTTAGATACAAGTCATCCAGTGCCAAAGGGTATGTTAAATGGAACATCAACTAAAGTTGGGACCAACCCATGCTCGAACTACTGGTATTAGTTATGTATGTGTACACAAGAGTAAGGTGATATGCTATTTCTTGATCCATGGAAACACTGACAAAGAATTTGAAAGCTCCAAATTTCTTCCACAAATGACATTTTATACCGAAGATAAAGCTCTGATACACTGAATGCATCAATATTTTCTTGTAACCATCTTTAATTTCTATCAAGTTTATATTGTCACTTTTAGCAACAGAAGGGTACTTGTCTGAAGACCCATCTGATTGTAACTCCAAATGTTGTGCACTGTTTTGTAGTGATGATTTAAGTCATAGTCTTCACAGCTCCCACCAACGAAGATAATAACAGCTCGTTTCTATGTGAAGAGTGGTGGGAGAACGATGAGAGCCATTGGTGAGGTTTCGTCCATGAGAACCCCAATGAAGTGTGAAGACTGGGACATTCAAGCTATTGAAGTTCTTCCGTCTCCTGTTTGAGCTACTTAAACCCGAAAAGCGAAAAAACGACCACCATTAAGATATAACCATAAGCCAAGGAATAACTTGCCACTGAGCAGGATTAGCATCAACCTTTATTGACCTCAACAGAAGCACACGTTAAAAAAAATTATTATTTTTTTCAAAAGATTAATGGTTGGTAGACAAATAAAAAACCACCCAACGAACAAAATTTGTTAGACATGCTGTAAAAGTAGAAGCCCCTTTGAGGCCTTTGAACTTGACTTACAACTTTTCAAATCTTTGCAGATCAAAAATCTCACGTAAACATGATATCATTTTCTAAAGTGGAAGTTTACAATAGTGGTTTGCATGAATGACTGCTGCACAGAGATGGCAAAGGGGAAGATGGGATGGAAGAAGAAGGATGCTACACGTTTGATGTGGCCATCGTTTGAACCAAACTCAGTACCTGCCACCCATTCAACAAGAAGTCTTAAAACAAATCGCTCTACAAATGTGGCTTCACGTATTAACTCGAAGCTTTTACCCATAACTCACAGCTAACAAATAATTTGGAGCTCATTGGCAGACATCCGAACTCCGCCAAAATCCATTAACATGAGCAAGCCTTAACACCTGCTAAGATTGGACTAGGTAGCACACCAACATATTAAAATCCATCTAACCCTTTCTAATGTAGATTTGAAGACAAGCGCGGATAACAAACGCCAATCCAATCAACGCACACCAATAACATTCAAGAGAATTATGCATAATACCAGGATTAATTTTGAATTTGAGTATGTTGGGCCGCCGCCTGGATATGAATTTGATAGGATGCTCCATGCAAGGCTTTTGTCGATCAGTAGCTGATATCAACTGCAACGTCACAGTGGCAGGTGACTCAGTTCAACCGTTTCCATGCCAATTCTAAGCTAAATAACAACGAATTCACCATTCATAAATTCATAAACTAGTCATTGTATTGCTTTGCCTACAACAGAGATACGCATCAATGCCGTGAAACCGGAAAATCAGCTGACCATCTCACCCCAAAGAGCAGTTCATGACATAATAGATGACAAATGCTAAAACAATACCAATATAAGGTTTTTGTTGCGAATGCGAACCTTTTCATCGTAGTGGAAGAGGTATTGGTCGAAATAAGGTGACGGACTTAGGGATTGGGAGTTATGGGGAAGAGAAGCCAACGTCCTTCTTACTACCTGCACGGTGCAGAGATTGGTATAAATTCAATAGTCTTACAGATCATCCCTGCATTTTCTGAAAGGAACATTTGTAACTGCAGCAGACCTACAGTCGTTGAAATGAAATATACCTGCGGATAAGTACTAACTTTGCTGGTCATGCTGACCACCTTCTGTTTTTGCAACTGCTCTCGAGCAAAGAAGTTGTTTGAATAGCTAGAAATAAAATTCATATACAAGGGGTATTGTGGAGCCATTCTGAAGTGATCACTATATCGCTCCACACACTGCAGCAACTCTTCTGAGTTGTTCTGTTCCAAAGCAATAAGATTAGCACAGTGTCACGAAATCCACTGTCAAGTACACTAACTAAACCAAAAAAAAAGAAAAAAAAAAACACTTGCTTCACGTAAATGTTAAGAATAGCAAGAGGGAATACTTTTCCAGAGGGGACCTTCCAATTACCTGATAAAAACCACGCATATCTGTAGTCTCCATGTTGTAGACTGCCAAAAATGATGTTTGATTAGAGGCTTCTGAGTTTCGCGCCACCTGCATAACCCCAGCGGCGAATCTAATAAATTCCAAAAAACATCACACAAACGGCTGTAGCTGTTTTTCCAGCAACACGCAATAAGTTTGAAGTGCGTGAGAAATGCAGTTACACAATCTAATTGGATAAGTCTGATGAAGTAAAAATATCATCTATTTTGAAAAAGAGGTGATAAAATGTGGACGACAATGTGCAAAAGCCACCCCAAGCAAGACCACAGAAGTGAAACAAAACTCGGAAATACTCACCAAACCATCAACGCTCCCAAACCTAATAAGCAAATGACAACGATCCAAAAATTGTACCTATCACAACACTGACGCAGATCAGTCACTGTAATGAAACATTTGTACCATCTATTGTAGCTCATCATTTGGGGAGAGCATAATGAGAAACACAAAAAATCAAACAAACAACAAACGTAATGTGCATTCCTAACATACAACACAGAACCTGTTCGAAATACTTCTTTTTAAAATCAGCCTATCAGTGGGTAGAGTTCACAAACTAGCTAAATTTTCTGTTGTAATTAAGCAAAACATGTACCTTCCACATAACTAGATTCACAAATTGCTGGAAGTTAAAATAAAAGCGCTTCAGTTGTGTAACCTTCTGCACGCACACAGAGGATACACCAGACTTAAACAAAACAATATGAAACCAAGTAAGAGTGTCAAATTAAGTTTCCCAAATATAAGGAGTTTCACTATCACAACCAAGCATAACTCAAATGATAAAGTGATAACAGAACCAATAAAAATAAAAATAACTACCTCAAAATAGCCAATAAGTTTCGCAACATCAATAAAAACCTCCAAAAAGATCACATCACGAGGGCACCACTAAGAACGTACCGCCGCAGGAGTTAAATCGTCGTTTTGAATACACTGCAAGATGAAGGATAACAATCGGTGCTTCAGTCCACCAAGTATCTGGCTGCATTGCTGCTGACCGTCTTCGGGCCTTGTATCTGTCCCCGCATTGGAATCGATGATGTCACCTCCCCTACCGCTCCCAGATGGGTGAGCAAGTGAAGGTGCTGTAACCCCTGGTAGTTATTATCATCAGAAACTATGTGACATATGATATCGAGGCTTGGATATGCTTGTGAATTCCACCTTGAATGAGATTATGAGTTCCTGGTACTATTATAACACTAATACATGTGGACTTGCTGATAAAGTGAGCAGTAGATTCAAATCTGAACATTGAGTTCTATTAGACACATCAGTCAGTCAGTCAGCTAAAAGTTATTTGAGATACCTGTGGAAGTGGTCGCACTCAAGTCTCCATTCGCTCCACCCGATCTCGATAACAGATTAAAAGGGCCAGCCTGAGGGTTAGCCTCGTCCTGGGAAAGAGCCTCGGCTCCCCTAAATGAGGACCTACTACTAATCAAGGTGGACGCAGGACGTGTTGAAAGCCCGTGTTCTTCAATGCTGCTAAGATGTCCATGAGCTTGTCCCAATTCCATCACGACGTTGTCGCCGCTAGAAGGAGTACCGTTCCCGTTTCCAGAGACGTTCCCATTAAACTGGTGACGCCCACCAACACTCTCATAAGCGGCGTACTCCCCACGGCCACCTAAACCTTGAAAACCGTGAGTGTATTCTCGACCAGTTCTTCTTGTACCGAGTTCCACTCCAGCTACACCAGGCTGTTGATGTCCTCCAGTAGAGTCTTCGTATTGGCTATATTCCCCACCCAGCCTCAAATGACGCCCTGGAATGGAAGAAGGGTCGGGCTCAGGCTCCACAAAGCGCCACACATGAACATTGTCTTGCGTGTTAACGGGGTGATTCTCTGGCTGTAGTCTGATACTCCCATCAGCGTCAACGGAGCTTGAGAAAAAGCCTCGAAAGTAACCATCGTAGAGCACATCGAGTATCTCAACACCAGGCTGCTTGCCACCGGAGGGGCTCTCAGAGGCTTGCATGGAAGTGCCTGGGTCATCTAAAGGGTTACGTAACCACGACCGCCTGTCATTGCCATTGCTATTTCCACTTGTCCACGGCTTGCTCCCAAAGAATTTCACAGGTGCTGCTGATCTTGGCTCGGAGATCAAACCCCTTGCTTTTCGCTGAGCTGCCTGCTCCTGCTGAAACCGAGCCTCTTCCTGTTTCACATGCGACAATTGGTTGGACTCAAGAAAAAGCATTCGCATAGAGAGCTGCAAACACATTGCTTATAGTGTGAGAAGCAGAGAAGATGGTGATTACCAACTTCGCAAAAACTTAAAAATATGTACATCACCATACTGAAGAAAGGGGAAAGTTGACCTGAGACAATGAATTAAGAAGGAGCTCATCATCCTCACGACAGAATTCACCAATAGTTCGAATATCAAGAAATAGGCCACCATCTCGAATCTGAAGAATGTGGATCCGCTGAAACCGCACAGACAAGATAGCCAACAGGTCATCATGCAGAAAGACGCCTTGGTTGTGCGCAAGATGGATGTAATCATCCTGGAAGACTGATCGAGCTGTGATGACCCCATCAGCTAACCGGACAATTAGAAACGTTATCTTCTCGATGCAAGGAACCCCTGCAACGGCGCCCCGAGTTTCTGGTGCAGAGGTAACGTTATGTTGATCTGGAGCCGTTGAAGTTGCAAATATCCCATACAAATTGTTCTCAGTGGACAGGAAAAAATCCTTGCATATGCCCTCGTTGAGACCCGTGGCCAGAGGAATACGATGCAGCAAGCTGAAATGGCTCTCAAACTTGTTAGCTCCTGCAGGAAGCTCATCGACGTATTCGGAAGTCTTGGAGTGGTAGGAGAGCCATAGCGGCCGATAGATGAGCAAATCTTGGGAACTTCGACTGAAACAGACCAAGTACTGTCCATCATTTGTGAAGCGGCGCCACCACTGATCGGGACAGTCCACTTCGTACACCGTGTGGCTCGGAACTACATTTTCATAAAATCCTCGTGCTCTATGTATCTGAGAGAAATAATGCAACGACAAGAGATGACACCAGTGCGTTCTTGCAACAAATTAGATAATAACATTTTCAAACTCGTAAGCAAACAGCCATTAAATGCATCAGCACCACTTTCGATGATCTGACAACGACTCTCAACAACAATGAGACACAGGCCAGAAGGAACCTGGCTTCAACGAGACTGGCAGTGTTTGAGTAAGCCTCAAACTTTGGCTAAACTAGCATTATACTCACTCATATCTGGACATCGTCTCCCACTTGGTCAACCCATCACCATTCAACGATATTTTAATACTAATACTATTGAAAGAAATTCGACATTAGTCATCCGAACTTCGCTGAATTTTACACTGGCTTGTTCACTCATGGGAAAACGATGCTGGAAGCAGAGTGAAGGGAAATGAAGTGAAGGAAGAGTGGTGAATAAATGAATGATCTCAGAGCTTACATGTGTATTGGGAGGGGCACGGCTGATTTGTCGGGAGAAAAGCCGATGAACAATGTTCTCACTCTGCTTCCACATTCATAAATTAGCCCTAGCAGCACCGCAGGAGCCCACCCTCGGGAATACTTGGTTTTGGTGAAGCACCTGCTGCCACGCACACTGTTACATACTCCCAACCGCCCAGTTCGCCGCCCTCAGCACCATGTACAACATCTGACACAATACCTGCGAAAGAAGAGCAACAACAGATCCAGCACAAATAGCATGCATTTAGCTTGCGTCATTTCCGTCACAGTATTGGACAAACGCCACGATAGGTAATCCAAATTGAGCAGATAGGACTTGCGATGCCTTGCCATGACTTGCCAAATAGCTCAATAGTTGACATCGGTAAACTCGTTGTGTATGGCCCCACATGGCTCGGCTAGGAGATACCCGTGTTAGAACTTACACAAAGATGGAGTAGAGTCCACACCAAGTCCTTATGGATAAACGCAATTGAAAAAAGCAAACGATAGAATATCATACCCTGTTTCTTCTGAAGATATATCCTATTCCAGTGATACGCAGATATTCCAGTGTATCTCGTGTCTCGAGGCAGTCTTCAGCTGGTAAACTGGGCAATAAGAATATGATGCTGTAGCAAGATACGGTGGCCTGTTTCCGTTACAACCACGTATTAATTTTCAAAATTTTCGTCGCACGATCAAAAAATTCTTTAGTAGTGATTGATTTCTATTAGATGACCTGCTATTTATTTACTAGACAGTACGAATACGGGAAGAGACAAGCTTACCTCTTGAGATTATAGTTTTGAAACCTATGGCGATGAACCATACAACTTATCACGAGTCAATCAAGCGAATACCACTGCCGAGTCCTCCCTTTGAAATGGACGTTACAACATGATTCCTTTTTCTTCCAAACTTTCTCGTTTGCTTCACACAAAACCCTAACCATTCTGCACTGAATACAATGCACCCAGCTAATTACGAACGAACCACCATGCCCAAATTCCAAGAAGACGGTCTCGGACTGATAACTGGTTGTAGTTCCAACTAGATCAACTACCAAATGCACCACCGAATACTGCTCGCTTCTTTCGCAATGAAACCACCTTCCTACTGCACATGTTTCAGCTCTCGCATGGAGCCCCTCTCAACTCCGATGCTGCAGAAGAAATCCCCGCACCCCTAAAATCCTCTCATGTAATATCCTAAGATTGCACTTTGCAGAGATACGAAATGGTTGAAATTCTTCCTCGGCGGCCACTACGTCCTCGCACAAATTGACACGCTCCTGACGAATGAATGAAGGATTCCAAAAACAGTATCCGAACAAGACAGTCTACGAAATGGCAGCGTGCTTGCTAAAATTCGCAAGATACCCTTCCTCCAAGTAGCTGCCCCTCAATTAGTTGGAAATCCTTGGACAAAAAGACAAACAATCTGCTACTAACTGCCGCACAGTTGCGACGACTACTACTACTTACAAAGAGAAATAGCAGAAACCAAAATGATTTAAGCCACACTTATCCTCTCAGCCAGAAAAGTGGTACAGACACAGACTGAATCTCCAACGCCCACCAATCTGGTCCGTCCCCTCAATCAAAGTCAAAGGGTGCAAGGAGGGAACAATCCAGTCTGCCTGTGCTCGAATCTCCTGAACCCCTGCATATGTTATCACTTGCAAAATTGCTCCATGCACGGAATGAGCCCACAAATTCCTGCCAAGCTGCCCAAAAAGCTTTCACGACTTTTTAGAGCGAGAAGCACTGCCGGTGTGGCCCACTGGGAGGATACAAGGATGGATGGATGGTGGAGACTCCAAGGTTGTGGATGTGTTCTTTTGAGCAGTTGGACTGCGTTCCGCTGGTTTTGGCTACTGGTTTGGGGACGGCTACCAGTGTTGCAAGAAGCGTAGTAGGTAGTGTAGTTCGGCGATCTGATTTGCTTATTTTATTGCTTTTCTGTTCTGTTTCCACTGCATCCCTCGGTGCGTGAGGACCGGATTTCTAAACGTGGTCGAATCTTCCGAGTGTCCTCAGGGGCTTGGAGCATGTGAAAGGGTTTTTTACCCTTGGACAATGGAGCGACGGCCCTTTGGCTCGTACCCTCATGGCTTCGTCCCACCGGTGTGCTGACGACGCTGAGTAGCTAGTGAGAATCGAGGGAGCTCCTCCGCATCAAATTGCGAGTGATGTTGAAAGATTTTTCTGCACCTGAGAAGGTTTCTCAAACATCTCTCTTCAATTCTCGTCTTCAGATGCTTGAGATAATCGTCTATCCCCACATCTTCGTTCTCACTATAGAACTTCTGCTCTGGAGTTGAACAGGCTCTTATTTTGGTTCTATGCACTCATCAAGACCTGAAGAAATGTGAAAAACGTATTGTTCGTGTATGCGATAGGAAAGTAGGAGTGCTTCTTTGCTCGTGAGGTTCTTTTTAGATTAGATGGTGAGATATATAAAACACTTCACCATCCAACACAGACCAGATGACTTCAGAACAATAGCAGTGGGTATTGAGGATGCGCCCTATATCCTTCTTTCATCGGTAATAATAAGTGCAAAGGAGGCCTACCAATTTAGACTAGATGATGGGCCCCGGCTCATGTATACACCTCTCATGAACCGGGACACCAAAGCTTTCCACAGCGGTGCACCTTTACGACACGGCTTTGCTAAATCGGTACTGGCATACGAGAATGCTGTGTTCCATGTCTTTACAGGTTATAGAGGTCTTCATCAATTGTGCAATTGATTTGATTCCGTTCACTGTCTGCAGCACCAGACTCTTCTAGAATTCAGCCGAAATCATAATGCTAAGCCCGTAAGTAGGGTACCCTTCGTGAAGAATGTCAATTCTCTTTTCTTCGCGAGGTCCTAGTGGATGGAATGGACCTGGATCACTGACAGCGTAGGATGCAAGAGTTGCAATGCTTTGGGCTCGTTCCAAACGTTGTCTTCAGCTCAAAGTCACATCTCCAATCTTCGGCCAGCATTCAGCACGCCTGCAATGAGTTGCAAGATCACATAACTTGGTCATCACAGACACCCTTGGGTGCTCTCAAAGCTGGTCGTGCTGTAATTCCACCATTAGAACTGGTAATTGAATACAGTAAGGAAATCCACACCAACAGTTTCTTCACATTTCATATACTCTTCAAGACCAGGAGCTGGAAGTCCGAAACCAACAGTTCTCAGATGGGTACCCACCCTCACTTTTGCTTCGGTTTTTTCTCCTTAGTTTTGTGGGTACACGCAGATCCTTTTTTTCATGTTGAATCCCGAGTTTTGCTTCGTCACTGTTGAGCTGCCAGATTGCTCCGCAGTGCAGAATATTGCATCGTTTTCTCCGCCGCGTTGTTGACGAGGCTTTCTGTTGTGAATTGTGTGCAGGGCTAGCTTTTTTCTGAAGAACACCACAGACAGAGCATGTGATTTGTTAGATTGCATAGTAGTATGTTCTAGTATGTCCTGTTTCTGTGTTGTTTGTTGTGTAATATTGTGTGACCATTGGCATTGTGTTATACTTTCCTGCAGTTGTGTGTATGTTTGATTCATAAGCATAAGTTTATGCACTATATACATTCGTTGTAAGTTTAGTTATAAGATGTTAACATATTATGCATTGTAGTTGTAATTAATTAATTTGTTTGTTTATACATAGTTATATACTTGAATAAATAAATAAAGAGGTGGAAAGATAATGTGTTTTCTGAATTGGTGATTTTGACTTTAATTATGATGAAAATATATTAAGGTAAGATTCAATTGTAACATACAATTTGATTATGAATTAGGTGAATACAAAAACAAAGATCTTTGTTCCAAACATTTTTGTACTTTTATCAAAACAATTTGTAGCACTTGTTAAAATTTATAAATTGATGAAACATAATGAGAATTTGATGTATAAAATTTCAAAATTATGTAAACCAATTTAATTCCAATTATTTTGTTTAAATAGTTAGATATTTATTTTTTAACTTTAATATAATAGTAAGTATATTATTTGTATTCAAATATTTGTAAATTTGTACTATTAAATGAATTTGGAGTTAAAATATGCTAAATGATTAGATAATTGTTTATTCTCTTAAAACAATTATACTAAAAGTATAATTTTTTGAGATAAAAAATAAAAAAAAATCATACTTTTAGTATAATTGTTTTAAAAAAATTGATTTTTTTTTTTTTTTTTTTTTTTTGAGATAATTATTTATATTTAACAAAAGAGTTTATTTAATTTTAAATAAGTAAAATAAATTAAATTAATATATAATCTAAATTTTAATTTTAATATTCTTTATAGTATGTTGTAATATAAATTGCTAAAAAACTATACCAAATTAAAAGCTATATCTAACTACTTAGATAAATAATTAAAAAAATGTTATAAAAACAATTCTACAACAGAAAACAAAGAGGGTCTATAAAAGCCCACTTTGAAAGCCCATAGTACAAAAAGCTTATAAATGTCTCTAGCTTGCTAAAAAAATAACTTTCTTTTAGAGGTTTTGGTTTTTGGAAATAATATAAAGTGTGAAGAGGCCATAAAATGAACCAAATGAGTATTTTAATATAAATCCAAATATATTAGATTATATCTTAATTGTAAAAATTATAATAAATATAAAAATAAAAAAAATAAAAAAAATTGATCTCTTTTTATTTTTTTAATAATTATTTTTAGCAATTTTTTACATAACTTATATATTTTTATAAAAACTACAAATTCCAAGAAACAACATTATTTATGCTATGTAAGAAAAATTGCATTCTACCTCATATTTTTCTCTCATGAACTATAAGTTGATTTTTCTAAATAAAAAATCTATTAAAAGAAACTTCTCATTTTTAGCCAATAAAAGTTGTAACCTCTCATCTTCTCCCCTAAATATATAGATCTCCTAAGTTCTTTTAATAATATGTATAAAAGCTTAAAATTTAATTTAATTTTTTATAATTTAGGAATTTAATAACAAAAAATTTTAAATATGTAAGATATAATTCATATGTAAGATAAAAACTTATGATGACATATTGTTCTAAAATAATATTTTATTTTTAAATTAAATAAAAATATTTAATTTTTTTTTAAAATAGATCATTTTAGAATTATTTTCTTTTCATCTAATGTTTTCAAATTTCCAAAAAAAAATACCATATAAACCAATGTAAATCAAATAAGAATAAATATAATTTTTCTTAAATTATATTTTAACAATTTAAAACACCACATTGTGCCTTTTTCTTTTTCTTTTTAAAAATTGTGTTTATGTATTTGTTCCCTTTTATTATATGACTTTTGTTTTTGATAGAAAGTTATTCTTTACTGAAGCAAGTTCAAAATTAAATTAATTAATAAATCTAAAATTTAAGAGAAAATCTTTAAATTAGATTTTCTCAAGAAAATTAGATATAAAATTAGTTCAACTGCAATTTCTATATAAGATTTTATGTATTTATTCTGCATATTTCACATTTTTTGCCATTTGATATTTAACTTTCAATCCTATTTTCTTTACATTACTAAACTGTACTAAGTAGTAAGATTGTGTTGATTTTGTCTAGCTTTAAATTGTGTAAATCTGTGATGCACACGCAGTACTAAATTAAAGTGCAACAATTCATTACTAGTTTGAAATCACTACTGAAGTGCAATGTATATTTTTTAATAATATAATCATGTTATAATTTTCAATACTAAATAATATTTGAACAATTAAAATCACCATTTATATTTTTAAAACAATAACAATGATAATAAATAATTAATTCAATATTGTTATTAGAAATACTTTTTGGCCTGAAATGTTTTTACTGTATCAATACTGTTCAGATTTGAATTTCAATGTAGTTACATCAAACAGACAAGTAGTTCTAATAAAGATATTGGTAAGAAATATATATATATATATATATATACTTAAAAGTCAGCCTAGAAATACAAATTCTTTGTACACATTGACAATAATTCAAAACCAAGTAGACTCTTCAGATGTTCAATATTTTCTCACCCATTAATAACACAACAACAATGAGTTATCTTCTTAAAAATAAATTCGCACTATCACATTAAAAAATAATTTTCAACATTTCTCCCACATGGTGCACACAAAAAACTTGTAATCATATATTTCTCCCTCCCTCTTCTCACTTTACAAAAACAATGCATATAATTTTTCTTGTTAAATCCATAAAAATCCATAAAATAAAATATATGGGCAACGAAAAAGTGAAAAGGGAAAAAAAGAAAAGGAGCCAAGCAGGCCACACAACAAAAGGCAACGAAGGCCAAGCATTAAAAAAAAGGGGGAGATGATGATGATACAACAACCATGAGAAACAAAAGAGGAGGAGGAAGGGGCAACTGGTGGGGGATAGGCAGACAACACAAAATAAAGGGGGCAGGGTCACCGAGAGAGGGAGACCCGCGATCCTATCCACATGGGCCGGGCGACGCACTATCTCTACAACAGCGCAGCCCCGGCGTCGCGCTCCGTCACAATCCCATCGCGCGCATCGCGACCCCAAGTCTCGACGTGGCCGCGACTGCTCGGCCTCCGCCTCCTCCCCACCTGCGTGCCCACTCCCTCCACCTCCTTGCGCTCCCTCGCCATGGTCGTCGTCGTCGCAGCGTCCTCCATGGCGGCGACCGCGCCGTGCGTCGCCGGGGTGCAGCTGAGCTCTGCTGCCTGTAGCAGCAACAGCAGCAGCAGCAACGGCGCTGGGCGCGCGCTCGCGCCGGGCCAGGTGTTCTTCTCGTTGCGCTCCGGTGGGTTTGCTGATTCTGGATCTGCGCTGGTTTGTGTTTACGTTTCCAATGCGGTTGGGTTGTTGTGGGTGCGATTAGCGCTTGCGCTCGAGATTCTAGTCGTGGGGGTCGAGTTGCAAGGCTCTTGTACCTGCACTGTTGGTGTTTGCAGGGTTTTGTGTGAATTGGTCCCCTAGCTGGGTAGAATGTCACATTTACCATGCCTAGCTTTACTTCGGGGAGAAGAACGTGGAATCTTAATCAGCTGTTCTGTGTAATTAACTTAGTGCCTGGTCGGATACCCGGGTAAGGCGTGGTGGAGGAGTGCCTGGTATGCAATTATGGTGCTTAATTCGCGTGAATATCGTTATTCAGAGATTGTACATCGTCACTCACTTAGTTTACGCGAACTTACAGGACTGTGAGGATTGCTTCTTTGTTTGAAGTCAGCACTGAGTGTTGTGCACGCGCACAGAGATAGGAGATGGTGCAGGAGAGACTTACGGGGTTGTTTCCGCGTGTTTGCGGCATATACGTGGTTCTTTCAAGTGTGGATTATTGTTCCGTCGGTCGTTTGACATCTAACCAGATCATTACTGGTTACAGAATGGTATCCATGCGATGTCCTGCACTTATCATGCTCTATTTGATGGAAGAAGCCAATTCTCTTAAGTAGGGAAGCAAGTGATATTTAGCACAGAACTCTTATTCCTCACTTGAATAACCTTTTCAGGATTCATCTGTCGAATTGGAACCACAAGCAGTCTACAGTCGGGATTCGCTGGCAACGTGGGTGAGCTCTCAACAGCGACGCAGATGTCCGCCATCGACGGCGGGAAGGCCAGCAGGTCGGTGGCGACCATGCAGGTGAAGCCAGTGATTCAGTTCATCCGCGGAGTCGACGAACGCGTCGTTCCTGAGATCAGACTAACACGGTCCACGGACGGAACCAATGGCAAAGCCATTTTCGTGTTCGATCAACCATCCGTGTTCGACGCCTCTCGGGAGCTGGGAGACATCACCGGCCTGTACATGCTGGACGAGGAGGGCACTCTATCCACCGTCGAGGTGAGCGCCAAATTCCTGAATGGGAAACCCTCGAAGATCGAAAGCCAGTACGTCATGCGCAACACCACCGAATGGGACCGGTTCATGCGATTCATGGAGCGCTACGCGAAGGAGAACCAGCTGGGATTTGTAAAGAGTTAGGTTACAATTTCATTAGTTTGTCTGCATTTCAATCCCCTCAACACACTGGTTTTGTTCTATTACGCTTTGATGATGTACCATGTTCACGACAGCATTCGAAGTTTCCCTGGGAGGCCCTTTGTTTTATACCTTGTAGAGAACTGCTTGTTGCACATAACTCTCCGCTGTACATCAGAGACCCACATCGTGTAACAATCCGTAACGGCGATGTTACTCAGAAAATCAACTCCACATGATTATTTCCACCCCTTCCACTGCACTGCCATGTGAGTGTTGTTCACTTCGTCTCAAGCTTCTTCTGCACTATTCCTTTGTCCTAGTGATCAGTTAAATCATTTCTCCTGCTCTCGTTTTTGTCCGTGTCAGTCTTTATGTGACGATTACATGAGATGTTCTATCGTACACAACCTGAATTTAGGATCAGAATCAGACTTTCAGAAACTGAAAGTCCATACATGTCGATCCCACGAGATGATCTACATGAGCGGCATTTTCAGTCTATCTTTTGCTGCTGACAATGCATCGCATGACTCACCTTTCATTTTATGGTTTTAAGATATCTGGGTTATGGTATGAATCATATTCAGCTTTGATGAAGATCTAGAATGGAACTGTGGGAAAAGAATGATTGTAGGAAACATTTCCTTTGCATGCGAGTTCAAAGCAACGTTTAGTGGCTGTAAAGTTTTCAAGCAGTGTGCATACAACGTTTATAACTAGAGCACTTGCAGATTAGTGAAAATTTCAGTGAAATCGCACACGATCTTGTGTTGTATTTTTTGTTTGCTTCGCATCTATCTCAAACACACTTAAAATTTCTTAAAACTACATAGTTTCTTTTTTAAGAAACTATGTGGTTTGTTACTTAAATGAAATTTTATATTTTTTATTATTACTAGTGAATTTGTTACGCAGATGTCCACTACAGTAAAAGCCCACTAAAATAATATCTCAACACACACAAGTATTGAGTATTTATTTATCTACTTATCTGTGTATACAAAAAAATATATCTCTATGTGTTTGAGTATTTTGTCACATAAATTAGCATGTGTCAGAATAGAAGCATGTATTTGTGTACGCTTAATGAGTGTACAAACTTGATGTGAAAAAGTTAAGTTTTGCTGAAAAATATTTGACTTTGACTAGTTTGAGGCCAAACTGAAGATATGCAAGATCTTTTCATAGATAATGTATTACCACCTTTATATTGTTTTGTTTAAACCACAATTTTTCTTTGAAAACTTATTTTAAGATTTGGTATTGGTATAGATATTTTTAATTATAAAATGTAAAGGTTTATTAATTGCATTAGCTGTTTTACAAGCAGTTTTGCAAATTTTGCACTTATAATTGTGTTCATATTTGAATTAAAAATAAAACTGTGGACACCATAAAAAAGAGGCATATATATTTGGATTCATATTCTGTTTTTCAAATTATGACTTTCAAAAACACACTACTATAATTATATAGAATCAGTTTAAAATATAGAACTTTAATATTAATCCAAAAAAATCACACAATATAACCTAAAAAATCACAATGCTCATTTATTTAAACTTTATCAATTAAGTAATTAATAAAATAAATAAAATTTATAAAAAAGATATGTTAGAGATTGTAGTAACTAGATTAAGAAATATATTATTCTAAATTCGTAATACATGTATAAGTATAAAAAATGATTCAACTGAGTATGGATATAAACTATAACATTTTAGTTGTAAAATATAATATTCTGTATTCATTGATGATGGTTCTGTTACATAATCCTCGGATTAATGATTTGATGATTTTTTAAGGTTTTGTGATAATTTACTTGTCAACTTTGCATCTTATACTTTTTTTTTAAATGATGAATTTAAAGTATAATAATTCAATCATAAAAATTATAAAAAATGAAATATAAGAATTTTATATTAATAAAAAATATCAGTTTTTACAACAGTGAAAAAGTAAGTTCTAAAATAAATTTAGATTTATTTTAGTTTAACTTATTTATCATACTTATATTAAAATGACTAGGTAAATACTAATTAAAGTTATTTATATTTTATTTTCTACAATTATTTATGCTGTTTGAATTGTAGAAACATTATAAATCTAGATTTTATATATATATTATAATAATAATAATAGTTTTACATAATGTTAAATTTTTAGATTAATAAAAAATTAAATGTATTTTAGAATCTTAGATGCATGCCTAAAAACATAGAAATATCACCATTTTTATAAATACATCATTTGACAAAACATAAAATTTGGTTCTTTTAAAATATGCTAATTTTAATTTAATTAAAATCCATAAATAAAAAATTTATACATCAAATGTAGTTTTTGTAAAATTATTTAAATCATATTTAGTTATAAAACTATAATTATTTAATTTTAAACAATTCATATTTGAAGAATTAAATAAAAAAATTTAAAAAATAAATAATAATTATAGTATTCTCATCAAAATCTATGATTTATTTATACATTTATTATTTTATATTTTTTAAAGTATTATATTTTTAAATAAAAAATTTAATCACATTTAGAAAATAATACGTATTATTAATCTAGGTATTATATATTATAAAAAGTACACACAAAAAATAAGTTAAAATGGCAATACCCTTCATAAGAGCAAAAGCAATAGCCAATAGCAATAATCAAAGAAATATATTCTGAGATTAGAAAGTTAAAGTGTAGACCTGTAAGATTTTAGTAATCTAAAAAGAAGCTAATTAAAAATCATAAAACATCAAATTTTTACTTCTTTTGTGGCAATGAAAGCCTGGTTCTACCAAAAACTCACATGCTATATTAAATGGTGCTCAAAAGAGCTAAAAGATATTAGAAAGAGCTAGCAAGTTATTTAAAGTGATTTTTTAAGTTATATTAAAAATTAGGGCAAGGTCCATTATATCCTAATTATGTTATGTATATTTTTTCATAAGATAGGATACTTTAGTTAGAAGTCTAAATTAATATATTTTTTAAAAAAAATGGATGTTCTTACTAATTCATTTTTTTAATTTTTTAATTTTAATTTTTTTTTTTCTATGTAATTGAGCATGAGAGGCATTTTTTTTTATAATAATAAATAAAGTTTTTTAATAATAAATAATTGATCAATCAAAACAATTAGTTATAAATATTTTTGTTAGATGGACTTTAAATTTGTAGTTTTTACATGTTCTAACAAATATGGACTTATTGATGCAAATCAAAAACAATATTTTTGCTATTTTGAATAAATATATAACTTATAATGTGAAAATACTTTAGACTCATGATTGCTTTTAATTGTTTTGGTGATTTATATAACTTGTGTTAATTTTAATTATTATTTAATTATATATATATAGACTTGATTTGATATATAATTATTAAAATTCTAAAGATCTAAGCACCTCTTAATATGTAAAGAGATACTTGCCATATTTGGTATAAAATATTGTTTGGAATAATGAGCCAAATACTATACTAATGAAATTAAATTCTAAACTAGTGAATAGCAAAATCTTAGTTCTTAGGAATATAATATCAATATTAAATTTTTTTAAAGTTATGAAAAATTATTTAAAATATATTAAATAATAGTAAGAACCATTTTTTGTTACTTACTTGCATCTTATTAGATTTGAATATAAAAAAATGACTCACCAAATAACATACATAATAAGAAATAAATGTGATTAAAATATCTATTTAGATTATATTATACATAGTTGTTTTAAAATTGTAGTGTTATTTTTTGAGATAGTTTTATTAATGGATAGTTTATAAGAAAAATTTATCATTTGACAAGAAAATATAATCATTTTTAACAACAAAAAACATATTAAAAAAACTAAAAATTAAAAAAAATTAAATATTTATTTAATAAGTTTATTTTTTAATACTTTTAAAATATAATATAATATAGGTATTTATTTACAATATTTGAAGGTAGTATCAATAAATTATTATAATTATTTAGACATAATTTTAATGTTTAAATATTTATCTAGCTAAAAATAATTATAATAATATTAATAAAACCATAATAAGATTTTTAAAAGAATGATTATAATTTTAAATGAATATCTATTCTTATAAGAATTATATAAATATATATTAATATAATTTTTATAATATATAAAAATATTTTATAATTTATAATATTATTTTATTTTATATTATTACAAATACATCATTTAAGTAGAAGAAGACTCCAAAAGTTCAAAGAACTAAAATAGAAGAGGTTCATTTTATATCACAAGTAAAGAGCTACAATAAGGCATAGGAATAAGATAAAAAGATCCAAGTTAAGCCACAAGGATTATATTGTTGAGATTAAAAATTCCTTCAACCTTGACTCATATATATTAGATGTGAAGAAGTTCTTTAAAGAATTTTTTTAATGCTTGGAGGTGAAGCAAGCCAAAGATCCTTCTTTGGCAACTTTTTAAAATATCTACACCTCCAAGAATCTTCCACAACCATCTAAGATTCTATAGAATCTTTTAAGATCTTTTGAAACCTCTTTAGATCTATTAGGATCTATTAGGGCCTATTTGGAATCATTGGAAATCTTTTAGAACCTTCTTCTATTATATGTCTAAAACATCACTTCTTCTTTTAGCTCTAAGTTCTACAAGAAGGGACAGAGTCAAAGTTGATCAAAAATAAAAGAAATCAAAGATATATTGTATGATATCTGCTACATATTCAAGTTGTCTTCTATAAGTCAGAAGATTTATTAATCCTTGCAATCAACATTAATGACCAATGTCTTTTGTGTCTTTGTTGCAAAAATTTCTTTTAAAAATTATTTCAAGGTATCCTTCATGGATAGATTCTACTTTGATGATGATTGCCACAAAATATCTATTGAATATTCTTTGATATCTTTTTAATTTAGGCAGTTCTTCATCTTAAGATTGACAATGTAAAATATTTGGTTGAAATGGCATACTTGACATGGTATTATCTTCTTCACTATCCATATTTAATTATGAAAGCTAAATCAAAGACATGTTGCAATCTTAAGATAGAATAGAACTACTTCTAGGTTTGTTTATTTATATGTAAATGAAGATTAAATTCTAAAACTTTTGAAATAGCTTCCACCTCTCCTACAAAAAATTGCAAAGTTTAGAATACACAATATTTGAGTATACTAAGTGGGAGTATTATCTAATATATATTGTTACTTTAGATCTAAAAGGATGTCATTGATGAAATTCCTATACCTTTTGCGATGCATTGACTAAGTTTGAAGTTGGCTCTTTTGTGTGCTCACTAATATTGTAATTACACCAATGCACAAAATACTCTAGTTGTGTTCATCTTAGCCTCAAATCAAGTACTTCATCTACTTCAAATTCTTCATAACTATTTATTTTATCACAAGGTGGTAGGGATTGTATTCTTTTTGATATATTTGATTTTCTATAAGATTCTAAAAGAAAAGTGTAAAAAATAGGATGTATCTTTATAAATGCTAGTAGTTTTAATTGATAAGTAATAAGATCAATTTATTTTTTAAATAGAAAATGGTCCCAATCTTCAATAGTTCAACTTGTCAGATAGTCAAATAGTCTTTATATTATATTAAAAAAACCATAATTTATTGTCAACTAAAAATGGAAGTTGTTTCTTTCTCTATGTGTCAATTGACTCTTTTGAGAATACTTGAACTTCTTCTAATTGAAGTTTTAAGATAGCTTGGATATCAACTATTTAATTTGCAAAGTCATCTACCGTTGGATTTTTGGAACTACTAATAGATAACATAATCAATTTTGGATGATGGCCATGATTGGAGTAAAAAGAAGTTTGTTGAGTAGATGCATAAAGCGTGTTATTATAAGTAAACTTGGCTAGAAACAAATAAGATATCTAATTGTCTTTTTCATAATTGATAATATATCTTAAATACTATCCTAAGATTTGATTAACTTGCTTTGTTTGGCCATAGATTTATAAATAAAATACTAAAAAAAGCTTGATATCTACTCAAAGAATCTTAAAAAATAACTTCTTAAAATTGGGCATAAACTATGGTCTTCAATCTGATATAATATCATTTGCTAATCTATGGTATTAATAGATATTATTAACAAAAAATTTAGCCATTTCTTTATCAACAATGGTTTTTTTTTCAAGAGACAAAATATGCCATCTTGATAAATCAATTGATAATTACATATATGGTATTAAAAAAATTTGATGATGGAAAATTTATGATGAAGTCCATAGACATAAAAAATCATAGTTTCTTCAAAATTGGTAGTAGTTAAAGAAGTCCATATGGACAATGTCAAAGATTCTTTGATCTAAAATATGTATTGCAAGAAAGAATAAATTCCTTAACAACTTTTTATATTTGAAGCCATTAAAAATCTTTAGAAATAAGTTCCAATGTCTTATTGAATCCAAAATGTCTTGCAACTAAAAAATTATGATGTATTTAAAGAATACAAGGTGAAATAGTCTTTCTAGAATATATAGACATTCTTCAAAATAGAAGAGATTGTCTTCAAACTTGAATTTATTCAAATCATTGTGAATACTATTAGAACAATGTATAACATAAAAAACAAGAGGATCTATAGTCAAAGTTGTACAAACTTAATTAACAAATAAAAAATCTATTGGAATTAATATAGAAGTTGTTTGAATACAAAATTTCTCAAGAAACAAAGAATCTATTAGAATTGATATAGAAGTTGATTGAACACAAAACTTTTCAAGTTCCAAGAGTATTGCCTTTTCTTAATCATATGTTACCTCTCTTTCTTTTGAAATAAGATATGATCATTTTAATAAAATATTTGACAATCATTGTTGCTTCTTAGATTGATATGTGATACTAAAGTCAAAACATAATAGCAATATGCTCCAATGAGCTTGATGACATTTCAAAATATGAGTTGATATAAAATACTTGAAATTCTTGTAGTCTATATATAAAATTATTAGATATAAAGTGCCTTTAAGCAAATGACACCATTTTCAAAAAAAAATCTATAATAGCAAGAAGTTTTTTATTGTGGATTTCATAATTAATCTTTGCAGTCTAAATTTTTTTGAAATAGAATACAATTGGATATAGTCTCTTTTTTCTTCTAAATTATAATAAAATTGCTTCCAATGTAAATTCCAAGGTATTATTTTTTATTAAAAAATTCTTAAAAAAATCTATATGAATAAAAATAAGGACTATGGTGAATATTATCTTTAAGCATTCAAAGGCTTTTTCAGCTTCTGATCTTCATTCAAGCTTATCCTTATACATCAATTATATAAGCAAAGTGGCTATTTAAGATTAATTATTGATGAAGATCCTATAGAAGTTTACAAATTCAAAAAAATATTAGATATCATGTACCAATTTTGAAGTTTTTTAATTGCTAATAATATTAATATTCTTTGGATCCATTATTAAGCTTTTATTTGAAATGATATAGCCAAAAAATTCTACTTGGAATTCATGAAATATATATTTTTCTAATTTGGCATACAATCCAATATCTTATAATTTTGATAAGATAAGATAGATATATCATTATACTCTTTTAGAGTCTTGGAATAAATAAAAAAATTATTCAAATAACATATAACAAAGTCATCAAGGAATTCATAAATACATTGTTCATCAAATGTTAAAAAATAGTTGGTACATTTATAAGGCTGAAAGGCATGATATTGTATCTAAAATATCCATATCTTGTACAAAAAGCGATCTTCTATTTGTTTTCTTTTTTAATGTATACTAGATTATAAGCTCTAAAAAGATCTATTTTGATGTAGATCTTAGCTTGACTCAATTGGTCAAGGAGTTCAAATATCAATAGTAAAAGATAATAATATTTTATTGTCACTTTGTTGAAATTATAGTAGTGCACACATATCTATAGAAATCTATCTTTTTTCTTCATAAAAAGAATAAGTACACTAGCAAAAGATTTTGAGTATCAAATAAAGTTCTTTGCTAAATTCTTGTCAATATATTCCTTCAATGTTATAAATTCATTTTGTGATAAGTTATAAATTGGATTAAAAGATGGTTGTGTACTATCTTGAAGATTAAAAATATAATCATATGGATGATATTCTAACAAGATATTTGCATTCTTCTTTTCAAACACATCTTTAAAATTTTTATATTCTTTTAGAAGAATTGTAGGAGTAGTTGCCGCTTCAAATATTAGAGTTGCATAAAAAACAAAAAGAAAGTCTTTCTTTGTTGCTTTCATAAAAGCTCTAATTCCAATAAAAAGAGGCTTTATGGTTTTAGATCTACAAGGTATATGATATTTTCTATCAGATTTAATAATAATAAGTTGTGGTATTTTAGGCAATTCTATTTTATAAGATTTTAATGTATATAAGGATTATATCTTTTAAGTCAAAAAAATCTAAAAATAATGGGATTGGATGAAGACCTAATGATATTAAATACAACCTAATTACTATGATTCTCTAATATTACTTCTAATAGACTGATTTCACAAACAATATCTCCAAAGGATAAAGATTGACTATCTATGACCTCTATATGAATAATCTTGGATTTCTTAATCATAAGAATTTAATAGATTTTTAAAAATTTTAAATCAATAATGCAAGCAAAGGCTCTTGAATCTATTAAAGTAAGGATTTTGAAGTTTTGAACATCCAAACATATTGATATGGTGAAACAATATGAATGATTAAATAATAATACAGGATCTTTTTTAATTTATAGAATAAAAAAATCCAATTACATAGTCACTATTGTGGTTGGATGTCCTTGTTTTTCTATAATGCATCTAATGATGTGATCGTACTTTTCATTTAACATATGTATGTCAATGATTTTTGTGGCAATTATTAGCCTTGTGGTCAAATTCTCCATAATACAAACATAAGCCATATTCTTATTGATACTTCTTTTTTTGCTCAAAAAGGGATTTGAAGCAAACCGCATTTATTTACATATCTTCTACTTCCAAATGTTCACTAGAATTGGAAGATATAAAAGATATCAAGTAATTGGTATAAAGCTTTGATACCTGTAATGGATGTTTATCTTGTTAATGTTAAAATAGTAGATTATTCTACTTTACAATTTGATTGATGGCTTCATTAAGAGTTTAAGGACCAAATATTGATAATATTAGATCATTTACATTGTCTTGTATTTTTCATTAAAATTGACTTATCAAATCATTGTCATATTATAACACGTTTATATAATAAAAAGTATGAATAAAAATAATTTTTGCTTAATACTTAATTATCTTAATTTAATAGGAATTTAAGATATTTAAGAAAAGATTTATGAAAGCCTCTTAGATTATTTTCTTGTTTTAATAGCTAATAGATAAAAGTTAGTTATTAAATTTTTCTTCTAGATTATATAAATTGTGTTATTACTTTTAAAAAAGCCATAAGTTAATAAAAAAAAGAATAAAGAAGATAAATAGTTAATATGGTTGATATTAGGATTAAGTTGAAGATAGGATTAAGCTTAAAAACCCTTAGAATTAATTGGATTGATATCCAAGGGTCAACCGGGTATGAGACAAGATTAAAATCAGATCTCCAGCCACAAAAACAAGCATTAAGGGCAGAGAGTCAAAATATTTGGAAATTGATAATTAAGGTTAGAGAGCTAGCTTGAAGTTCGTTCTAAGGATGCTAGGCTTGTATTCAGAGGATTTGTGAGGACTTAGCAATTGTTGTTTGAAATCAAGGTTTGTATGTGGGATTTTGTTTTTTATGCAATAAAATTAGAGCTAGCACTTTGGCTATTTTATGCAATTGGTATTAACATCCATAGTTGAAATTTTTATAGTATGTGATTAATTGAGTGTGCTAAAATTAAATGAAAAATTGTAGCAATCTAACAATGTATTCGGAATTTATTCAATCTTTAGTACAAAGAGGTATTAAAAGTTGGCAGTTTAGGGTTGTTTGGAATTCCTGCAATATCTTAAGATTTATTAGCTAGATCAAGGAGAAATTTGGCATAGTACTGGAAGACTTAAAAGTTGAACTATACACCAAATTTTAGCTGAAGTTAATGGTTATAAAAGGAGAAATTTTTGCTAGGGTTTCTATCTTAACTTTCAAGCTGGCAGCTAAGTGATATCAATGCGGGATTTGGTCAATTTTTCCCAATTTGTAAGTTGGATTGGATTGAAACTTTTTGAGCATATAGAAGGCTTATATTTATATCTTTATGCAAAGTTTTACACTAAATTTATAATAAGATTAAAAATTATAGCTTATTGAATTTCACTGATTGAGGTTAAGACTTATATAGAGACTCTTGATTGCTTAATAGTAACAAGTAACAAGCAATTGGAATTTTATGTGAACAAAGTTATCAGGAAGAGTATTTTTAAGCACTTTGCATCAATTCAAGCACTCTTGTTATGATATTCGAATCATACCTTTCGTATATGGATAAAATTTGTTAGGGATTCTTGAGTGTATGTGAACCACAACTTCACCCTCCACAATCAAGTGCCTAGTGCATTTCCAAGCAAGACAACATGTTATACAACAACATCTTCACTTCAATTGGTATCACATATTAATTGCTGAAATTTCAAAGCATAAACAAATATAAAACATGTTCTCCATTGAAAGACTTGGATTTTAATTGTGACAGAATAAATCTTATTTTGTTCCTCAAAAGCTTCTGCAAATGCTACCAAAAATGTTTCAAAATTATATAATATAGAAAAATTCTTCTCAAATAATGTAACAAATCAAAACAAAGCTTGATTTGAAAATAAGATTTCATTTAGACTAACAAAAGATACTTTCATAGAATACCTTTGAAGTTGGAATAAAATAATAAGTCATATTTAATTTATATAGCTACAAAATGTTAAACGAGTTCTATCAATCTTCTTTGAGAGGCTAAATCTTGGTTCTTTTGCTATTGACATTGAATTATTATCTTAAATATATATCTTTTAATGAAATAGACCTTAGTAATGGAGTTCTTAGGATAACTTGTCATAAAGCTAAGATAGTTCTACTCTTTAATTATTATGTATGGTCATATAAAGTTCTTCATTTTGCTTAGATAAGATCTCTATCTTGACTTTCAATGCTTTAAGAGCATTACTAATTGAATCCAATTTGGCTTCTTTAAAAAAAATTATATTAAATTCTTTATTTTTTACTATTAAAAAATTAAAAATTAAAAAAAATATAAAGAATCAAAAATAATATTGCTTTAAAAGAGAATAATCTACAACCTTTAGAATACTATAGTACTTCCAAGAAGAAGAATAATCCACTTTCTATTTAGAAAGATCAAATCCTGATATTAAAATATGTCAGCCTTGATAAATTATTAGGGACACACCACTCAATTAGAAGAAGACCCCAAAAGTTTAAAGAACTAAAATAAAAGAGGTTCATTTTATATTACAAGTAAAAAGCTATAATAAGATATAAGAATCAAGTTGAACCATAAGGATTACGTTGTCAAGACTAAAAATCCCTTCAACCTTGATTCCTATATATATTAGGTGTGAAGAAGCTTTTTGATGAGTTTCTTTGATATTTAGAGGTGAAGCAAGCTAAAGATCCTTCTTTGGCAACTTTCTAAACTATCTAAGCCTCCAAGAATCTTTTACTACCATCTAAGATCTCCTAAAATCTTTTAGGGCCTTTCAAAACTTTCTTGGAATCTACTAGAATCTATTAGGACCTTCTTGAAACCATCAAGAACTTTCTAGAACCTTCTTCCATTGTATGTCCATGATATATATGATGTTATTTTAGAAATAAAATAAAATGATATAATTTTGATGATTTTTTTATAATCTTTTTAATATAATTTTATCTATGAATTATTTTTAAAAATTAAAATATTAAATTAAAATATCAAAATTTGAAAACTAAAATCTATAACTATTTTATAGATAAATAAAAGAAAATATTAAATTGACCCACTTAAATATTAAATTGACCCACTTAAATATTAAATTGACCCACTTAAATATTAAATTAACCCACTTAAGTCTTAAATTGATCTATCATATAATAGTATATATTTCATTGCACTTTTGATATAACTCTCATCAACTTTAATAGCTTTATTTCATGTTCATCAATACATTTTAATCTAGTTAACCTTTTTATATAAGTCAATCATGTCACATCTCACATTTATCCTAACCTTCTTTGACTTTTCTACCTTAAGTTGTTTATTAAATAACTCATATTACTATAGCAATATTACAATAGATAATTATATTTTTTTATTAATTCATAGTATCATTAATATTTTATTTAGAAGCAATGCTACCTCCACTAAAGTATTCATATGAATCATTAGAGGAGGATTTGAAGGCAATTAATTATTTTGTGTACATGATGTTGTGTTATAATACGACTATAAGATAAAAGAGCAAAAGAAAATATATATTATAGAAGAGCTTAATTGAAGACTTAGTACCAAAATTATTTTTAAAAATTTAGATAAAAGATAAGAAATTAATAAAAATATTTGATATTAATGCTATTTTTTTATAAAAATAACTTCTATTTACTTTATATGGCTATAAATAAGATAAAATAAGATAGATTAGCAAAAGTAATTCTATAGGCATCTTTAGATCAAAGCAAAGATAGTTCTAGCAAAATTTACCTAAGAAAATCTTAGATTGATACCTGAAGAAGGCCGGTTGTGAATCAAGGTCAAAACTAGATCCCAAGGTACAAAACCCTGCACCTATAGTAAATAGAGGGTTTTTTGTTGATAAGAGAGTGAAGTTGAAAAGCAAACGTGATAGGGTCTCTTTGAGCATTGGTTTTAAGGTTTTTGAATTTGTAATGACTTTGTAAAAGCTATACAAAGTTAAGGTTCTATTTAAAAGACTCTAATTATTAAGAAATAAAGTGGATTCAAATTTTGGATAATTTCATAAGTTTTAAAATAGATCTATAAATAAAAATTTATAAATTTGTGAATATAGTTGTATTAAATTTTTTTTATGAACTTTATCTTAATTGGGCAATTAGATCAAAGGCTATTAGAATTTAAGAAGATTAGAAACTTAGAAATTAGATTTTAAGGGTCAGTGAAGGTTTCTATGATTTTGAAAAATTTGCTAGTTAGATTGGAATGGTTTCTTTTTGAACTAATAATTGGCTTAGTTTTTAATTTTTATGTAAATTTTTAGAATATAAAATAGTATAAATAGGAGCTATTAATATTGAAAGATTGACATGAAGATTGGAGAAGGAAGATGGCTGATACATGAGTAGATTAGGAGTCTTTTCTTCCAATTTATAAATTCAAATTCCTTCAAATTTTGTGTATTTTTTTATGACTAGCAAATCAAAAAGAGTGCAAATTTTGAATGAAGATCAATAGTTAATTTAATAATTATTAAGATTTTAAATCTACTATATGATTTAATTAGGATTTTGTTAGGATTTATTTAGGATATCTTTAAGATTTCATTAAGATTAATTAGAATTTTATTATTATTTATTTAAGATATCTTTAAGATTTCATTAAGGTTAATTAGAATTTTATTATTATTTACTTAAGATATCTTTAAGGTTTCATTAAAATTAATTATAATTTGATTATAATTTATTTAAGATATCTTTATGATTTCATTAAGATTGTTAGGATTTTATTAGGATTTGACAAAGATTTTATTAAAATTTTGTTAGGATTTATTTAAGATTTGATTAAAATTTAATTAGGCTTTATTTAAAATTTCTTTAAAATTGGCTAAGATTTGGTTAAGATTTTTTTAAGATTTTTTTATGATTTCTTTAAATTTTCTTTAGGATTCTTTATGACTTCTTGGGATTTCTTTAAAGTTTTTCATGATTTTTTTATTATTCTTTTAGGATTTTTTTAAGATTACTTTAAGATATGATTAGAATTGCTAAGAATTCAATTGGAATTTATTTAGGATTTTATTAGCATTGTTAAGTTCTTGGTTAATTATAAAATACATATTTATCTTCCACAGCCAAGTGCTCAATGTATTCTCAAGCAAGACAACACATAATATGATTGCATAAGCAAATGTACTCATGAAGCAATGCTTAGATGCCACTAGAGCCACTTTGAAGTATAATTGGAATAGATATTATAATCTTTGAAATGGTCGGGGGCCAACGGTATAATGGGATGTTGAAACACAACTATGTAATTAGCCAGCTACTCGTTTGAGCTTTATAGGAGATTGTTGAAGGCTAATAATTAATAGCATATTTCACTTTGCAATAGTGAATATAATCACAAGCATGTAGATATTAGTGGTAATCCAATTACTCATCAGCTTCAAACTATCAATTGTGTATTTGTTATATAAATACTCAATTTTGGAGTAGCTCCAAAATGCATATTGATTGCCTTACAAATGGAAAATACCAGCTTGCGTATAATTAACTAGACAATCTATAACAAACAAGTGCACCTCTACAAAACTAAGTTGTAAGTTCAATCCTTACTTCTTTCTTTCATAGATACCTTCTACAAAAATGGATATCATTTTAATTAACATTACAATACTTCTAACAAAATTATGCATTTATTTTATGTCCATCCAAGTTGCATCAAGTTAGTAGAGAGATATCTATACAATCTTGTAATTGACTATACATATAAGACAAACAAATTCTCATTGTTGGCATGATAAGCTTCAATACAATATTTATCATTGCACTAGATTATTTACGTGAGGAAAGCAAAGCATATTATACATAGGCCTTGAAACAATTGGTGCAACTTTTTTCTTGTCAAAAATCAATCATAGTAATAATGGATTGTAAGCTTTTTTTTATCCATACACTTGCAAGATTTTTTCTCAACTCACAACTAATTCTTTGTCTTTGGCACATCAACAAAAATATACTAGCAAATTGTAAAAACTACTTTAGCATCAAAAAAAATTTGCAAGAATTTGAGCAAATTTGGCAAAGCATTGTCCACTCCCTCACCATATAGATATTTGAAATGCACTGAAGCAAGTTAAAGGGCAAGTACCAAGCTATGTTAGTGCTTATTAATTACCTTAATAATACTTGGGTCAAGAATTACAAGGACCATTTTGTTGCCCCATGAACAAACAAATACTCTCAATTTGGGAATGTAAATTCATTGCATGTGGAAGGAGCTCACTTCTTCTATGTCATAACTTAGATTGACCTATGTAGGTATGAACTCACAATGCAAGGTTGTTGCAAGAGAATAAGACAAGCAAGATCAAGACTTTGATGTAAGAAATATGTTGCAAAATGCTTGAGGTGTTTATAAGATTGTATCATAAACACTTGAATCCCTTCTTGCCACCATGAATAGTACATACTAGGTACTAGTGCCCCACCAACAAGAAGACATCCAAAGTTGTTTGCTTGAATTAACAAACATGTTACTTAGGCTAGAAAACCCGTTATTATAAAGGAATTGGGATTTGCTAGGGAGGAGCCTTAGGACAACAATGGCTAAGCCAAAGTGTTGTTTGATTTGAAGCATCAACTCGTTGGGAATCTTTGCTATTTGAAATAATAGAAGCCTCATCGTTAATCCCCAGTAATAATAGGCCACATGCTTAAAAAATGCCAAATTTGCCAATTGTATGTGCATGATTCCTAGACATATCCTTAACATCTAATATATATTATACAAGATTCTAATAGATAGAATTGTAGAAGTAACATTGTGGATCAATTTAATATTTTCCTAAATAAAATTGTTGTAACTACGTTAAAATACTATTTACATTTATCTTATAAAATCAATTTAATACCTCATAATGTATCCCATTAATAGTTAGAGATGTTACAAAATGCAAGCCATAGAGGCCTTGGAAGCAGAAATTTATAATTCTAATCAGATAAAGATAAAACACATAAAATTTATAATTCTATAGACACAAATAACAATCATTAAAGGTAATCTTGACTTAAATGATCAATTGACATAAGAAATGAATACTTGAGATCATATGTTACATTCCAATGGTTAATTCAAAATGATAATAAATTTAAACTAATAAAAAAAGTTAAACTAAATTTTTTTTACTGTCCAAAAAAAGATTACAATACAAAGTTGTAAAATCTTCAAATAAACCAATTGCGGCATAAGAAAATCTATAAGTTATACTAAAAACATCACGAAAGAATGTTTAAACGGTCGATAAAAAAATGTTTAAACGGTCGATAAAAACTTGTTTCAAGATATTGTATAAAATCTTGATAAGCTTATTGCATTACTGGTCAAGGTGAATACCAAAGCTTAAAGGTCCCTGAAACTTTTCTTAGACCTTCATTCAACCTACAACATGAACATCAGAGTGCACCTCTTGATGCTCCTACTCATACCAAGCTCTTTCCTAATTATCCTAGCGAGTGTTATCAACTCCAAAAATTGTGTAGTGAAAACCTGTACAAAACAAATTACAAACCACAATTGCTTACCACATTCGGAACAATATTCATCCAAACACAACTTTCTTATGACTCGCAATATGACCTTCACATATTGAAAACGACACGGCTGAAAACATTTACAAATTTAGTCACTTGGCAAAATTACTGTGCAGCAACGAACTGCACTACACGTTGTTTATTGGGGAGCTGGTATCTTCTCACGCAGGCTGGTCCAAACTCATGAAGTCTACCTGTAGTATACTCTGCAGTAGCCATGCTAGAGGGAACTCCAAAACTAAAGACAGCTGCCCCCTCAATTTTACCGCATCATGCTAAAACTGCGTAACACTAACACAAAACCACTCGTACTGCGCTGCTTCAAAGATGTTAAACTAGTAGGTTCTCCAAAAGTACGCGAGTCTACATTATACAATAAGAACAAGACGATATGGTTCATCAATAGTAAACAGGGCCATATACTAAGACCCTGAGTACGAATAGCTTCCTACCGAAAAATCTTTGGGATAAACGTCCTAGACGTAGAACAAGTCCACATCAGAAACCATAGTAACTCACGTCTCTTTCGTTGATCTCAATACCTACTTTTCCTGCACACACCATAAACACTTAACTTCAGAAATTGTACAACCTCTATATGATGCTTTTTCTCAATATTCTAGACCTCTGCAACAGATGAACAAATCGAATGCATACTGTATGATATAGTAGAATGTTCAAACTACATGTAATCAAATAATCAGTATTATAAGTTCGCATAAAACAAATAATTACCAAAGAAAGATTACTCCGATCCCATGCACAATTATTTACTACGATTATACGAACTAAAACACTCGTCGATTGCAAATTGATTACTGTACTGAAGGATTCTATTACAAGAATTGAAAATTTAACAAAAAGTGAGATTCACGCGTTAAAATACTAAATATTCCATTTTCGCATAGGATTACACCCTTGATCACAATTTACCCAAGATAAGTTTTATCAGTCTTCATCGTGTCAAATGAAACGGTGACAGGCCAACCCTTGCAGTTGAATCACGACGACTAAGCAAGCGTACAAAAGAACTGAAGAAAGAGCCTCAGCCCAAGAGCTCGAGCCTGAGAAAAAAGCACTGGCCAAGTAAGCTCACTTACTTGAGAGGGGACGATTTCGTAGCGACCAAACAAAGCTTCACACACCGTCAAGGAAACCAATTTGAAGAGAACATGAATGAAGCCTGAACTTGCTCCGTCCAATTATGACTCTTGGGTGTTGGAAGACAATGTATTTGAGACAGTCAACTCAGTGACATACTGGCCAATACCAGAAGAGATACAAAGAGCACGGACACCCCAGAGCTACAGCTCTCCCCATGTAATCTGCAAGACAGATATAGATATCGGTGATACTCCTCTAGTCTGCAATGGAAGGTTAAGGACGATTAAGCTTGCCTGCCACAAGTGAGATTACCTGCAGCACCCACACAAAAATGAGGTGATGCTTTCCACGAAGTGCACGAATCGAGGTTTCCAACCTTGAAGTAGATATAAAGTAACATGGGATTCGATTGACAGTCACCAAGCTCAGTATAAGAAACTCCTCGGTCAAAGGCGCAATCCCGTCAATATTGCTCGCTAGTAACATAAAATGTCTTCAAATAAAACTTACCAAATCCTACCATCCATCTTATGAGACAAAAGGATCCCGTGAATGGAATTGTCCTGGCAGCTGCTGCTGCTGGTATTGTTGCTGCTGGCGTTGAAGAAACATAAGCTGCTGCTGCTGGTGAAGCTGTTGCAGCTCGGTCTGCATCTTCAGTTGGGCCTTAGTTTCATCAACAGGCTTCTGACTTTCATTGTGAGTGGCCTGAGTACCAGAAGAAAATTGAGGTGGAACCGTAGAATTGAACTTCCAATGATGATGAGCCCCCATCCCTACATAACAAAATATTCATAGAAGATTTTTTTTTAAAGATCGGAAAATACTGGATTCTATTCAATAGCCAAAAACCAAAAAAGATTAAAGATCATATCTATATGAGCTGAGGTCATCTAAATTGGAAAATCGCACCATTAGAATGAACTCATAGACTCAGAAACAAGATTATCACCTGGAAAAGGGAAAGGTGCACTGTCAAATGCTCCGCTCTTAACAATCACATCATCCGTATGCCACAAATTGCGATCGCTACTGCTAGACTGGGTTTCTCTCTCTCCAGAATAATAACCAGGCTGTGAATTGACAGGCTTTACACTTCTAAAGTCATCCAACCACCCATAGTCATCAATATTATCTTCACTTATGTTAGGTTTCTGACTCTGGAATGTGCTCGGGGGTTGAAACAATCCTTGAGAGCTTCCCAAAATTGGTTTGGAAACGGGTTTTCCGGGAAGCGGTCCAAAACCAGGTGGCGGACGCATCGCGGGGTGGCTAACTCTGCTGTAAACAGATTGCTCCTTTGTGATCCAGCTGCTACTGGTGGTTGTAATTGAATCTCGGTTTCCTGGAACTATGTACTTTCCAGATTCACTACCTGGAGATGTCTCAGAGGAGGTTAGGATAGGAAGGGAGCTCGGATTTGGTACTATCTCCCCACTAAGGCGGCTGTTTATAGGTACACTAGGAACAAAGCCTGACACTCCATATTTGTCCAGCGACTCGCGCTCTGAGTTCCATAGTGACCGAACGTCATTCTGGGCTTGAGAAGCTACAACTGTGCCGGCACCCATTCTTTTGTCCGGGAAATTTGTAAAAACACTTTTCTTCCCTTGTAACCAGGGCTCGGTACTTGAAGATGTATACTGATCTAACCAGTTTGCCGCGCTTGTCAATGGCGACGGCATTATAGGAATATCAAGTGCCCTTGTCGCAGGAGCTTCATCTCCTGTGGAATTCAGATTAGACGGGGTCAAGGTTGAAAACGTAGCTGCTGTATCATGAATCGAGGGACTCGACCCCGGTAAAGATCCAGTCACAAAAATCGGAGTTGCTAGCTCAACTAAACCACTCTTCGAAGAACTCATGAATTTGCTAGCATCAAGAGGGTAGCTGCTCTCTCTGGAAGTGTACTGAACTTGTCCATGAAAGGGACCTTGGAGCTTAGTTGCGATAGGACGCAACTGAGTGTCTACTAAGTTCTCTGAAAGCCAGGGTATTTTGCCAGCGGTCTGCACAGAAACTTCAGAAGTAGGCAGGGGGGAAAATTTAAAAGCCGGAGGAAAAACCTCAGAATTGGAAGGAGCAGTAGTATCAGACGCAGGCGGTCTGTCCTTAGTCAAAGGCTTGAAAACTATCACTTCCTCATCCTCCTCTTCACTAATTACTCTAGCAGGGGTCCTGACTGAATTTTCTGTTTTCGGATGATTATCACTGGCAAGAAAACTACTCTGCAATGTAATAGAAGCATCATTCCCCTCTTCTTCTCGACTGTCAACAGTATCCTCGATGCCAGTATCAATAAGTTGCTCTTCCTTTTGCTCCCGCCGAGCATCTTCAGGTGACATAAATTTGCCCAACTCTTCGTCGTAGCAAATACCTCTCTCAGTGCTCTCTACAGCACTGGCAACAGCTTTCCCAGCAGCCAGAAGCCTCATAATACGGACTTTGAACTGTTTGTCTCCACTGCCATCACGAAAGGAACCTTTAGAATAATCTAGAGTGGCCTGAGCGGGGGCAAGAGGCGTAAACCCTTGTAGCTCAAAATCCTCCCATAGTGCAACACCTCGTTCGTTCTCGACTGAACCACCAAATGACTCAATGGTAACAGAACCCTCCAGCCCATTCTTCGGGCTAGACTCCTCTCTAAACATCTCCAATAAACAGTTAAGCAAAACTAGACATTCCGCCCAGAAGGATGATCTGGCATTGGCTTGATCTGTGTCAACTTCACTTCCGATTGCCATCTCGGGTCGGCCCGCTAGCCATTCCATGAATATAAGCAACGCAGGGAGCAGCACACTTCGAGCCGGGTCTATAGATTGACTACACCGACGCATTAGATGCCCAACACACTGGAAGGCTGCTGTCAGAGCATGCTGAAAAAGACCGGATCTCTGTAAAATTTCTGCATAAGTTGGATTATTTGCGGAATCTGAACTCCAATTAATGTTATGAACTGTGAAGATCAAAATAGCAACAATTTGCAGGCCAAAAGATGGCCCCGCGTTGCCCATAGATTTTCTACTTTGATGATCAGTCCCGAATACCATCTCCAGGTTGTAATCATTTCCAGACAAAAGTTTCTCCAGGTCACTTAATGCTTCCACATACACCTGCGAGAATGTCTCCAGACTGCACAACACGTCCACAAATAATGATCCATGTGAAAAAACCGGAGCTGTTGTTGACATTTTTAATTGAAATACAATTAAATAAAACGAAAATGTAAACAGCTACATGAGAGCATGCTGTTTGATTAACAAAAAAATATATAAAGGAAAAAAGAAAAAAGGCAAACCCAAATGTTCACTCATCAGATACGCAAGTTATTGGAAACCAAAAAGAAAGTCTAAAGATATTAACACGGACATCATCTCTGACCTGTAATATAGAATATGTTGACTAAGACATACCACTAAAGTTGTCTACCACTAAGAGCAACTATGGCATTACCTGGTGCGTGTGAACAATATTCCATTCATTCGCACGAAACGGATGCGAAAACTCCTCAAGTCCATGTTCTTTACTGAGTTTAATGTTAAATCTGTGTTCTCGGATTTCGCATCTTTCTTAGATAACTTCATGATACCACCGCCAAGAGGTGAGGCCCGATCACCTCTACCAGTTGACGACACCTGTGATCCTCCACCGTGTACAGCACTCTTCGATACATGAAGCTGGCTGTACTGCTGTCGATTCTGCAAGCAAGAGACGGATTATTAAGACTACGATCAAGGACATGGCTCTGCTGTTTCTCCTTTATCCTAGTAAAGAGCATACGAAAATAGCATGTACCACTGGGCAAACAAATACCTTCTCGAAGAGGAGAATCAGATTATCTCTAGCAGTAAGAAATGGCGTCTCCACGGCAAGACTGCGGAAGTATCGATAAACTGCAAGGAGTTCGTCACTGACGTACGTTGCCAATACTGCCAACTGCCATCACCACTCCAAGCATAAATGACGAAATACAAACAAACCGATCAGTTTATGTTGACCTCTACTAAATATGCAGTAATATGTTGACCTCGATGACTGCAATAAACTATCAGCCACGGCAAAAATAAGCCCTGAAAGGTAAGGTCAATCTGCAACTAGACCAACCTGCTAAAAGATTGCATTCAAGCATCCCCTAAGTGTGTTTGGACCTCACTCAACAGAATAATACAAATCACAAGACAGGCCAGGTTAAAACGCATCTAGAATGATCAGAAGTTAAACATTATGTGCTAAGATAAGTTCCAGAGACATGAAGAGCACCTGATTATGCGGATTGCCACTAGGGGGCCACAACAAAGCTGCCTGAAGGTAATATCTAGCAGCCACAGAAAAATCGAGAGAGCGAGTATCCTGAATATTTGCATGTACTTCCTTGTACCGGGCCAAATCGCCCAAGAAAATAAAGCAACGGTGACATGAGAGCTGGCAACGTTTCACTTTCGTCATCCGATCTTTGTCCTCTGCATTAATAGCCGCACTACCACTGCTCTCAAAGGCAGAGTAATCCTGAGGCAAGCCATTCTTCGCTCGCAATTCCAAAATGAGATTGTGGTAGAATCCAGTCACTTCATCTAGAAAGCTCTTAAATGACGCAACAATTTTAATAATAGAATCTCTCTGAGTTCCACTTTTCGGTGCTGCGGCAGCATGATTAATTTTCTTGATTTTAGCCCGATATTCATCAATTTGTTTGTAATGAAGGCGCCAAATAGCTTGCTCCACTTCATGTGTCTCAGAAAGTTCATGATCTTCAAGAATAACTAACTCATATTTTTCCCGCAGGGAAATTTGCAGGGATCGCACATTCCCATCAAATGGCCCCTTCGCCTGAAGCAATGTCCGTAGCTGCTTCTCTAGCTCCAGGGCCTACACGGATAATTGTATAGATAAGATAATTCCACCAATTTTGAAAAAAGGCAATCGTTAGGAATGATTATCTAAAGACGAAGCTGAGTACAAGACTCAGTCACTTCACCTGCCACAACTCTTCATGACTAGCTATATAGGCTTCACTAAGAAGCTTAATCCATTTACCTCTAAGCGATGGGAAAAGGCTTATGACGAGTGAGGGAAGATGAACAACATAATACCAAATATTTCACAAGACAAAACTGTTGACTTTATGTACATTTTGACTTCGTCAAATCAGAGGACAAAGAGACCACATTCCAATTCACAAAGGACAAAGCCACTCAATCGCTGATTTATGAAGAAGTTTAACATGGCCTCACAGAAACAAGACTAAGTATAAACGCACCAACCACAGTATCAAGGACGTCGCGGTTAAGTAAAGTTGACCAGCAGTCCACATTGTTCAGGTAAGCTAACAGTCGCAAATCCTCGATGATCATGTCAACTAAATAAGGCACGAGAAGGAAATCCCACAGGACGTTAAACCGTTTTATAGGCGTTCGTCACGCGAGCATGTACAAACTAAGGAGGTAGGGACAATTAAGGGGACGGTTCAAGCACAACGTGTATCACCAAGCCACAATGAAGTTGGCAAACAGTACTACCACTCTCCAGTCCTCAAACAATCTAAAGCAGGACAATCACACCGCTAACGAGCGTTCAAGGCCTGAGCCAACTTTGTTTCTTTCGCACACAACAAGAAAACAAAGGAGCGCGACCTCCAAGTTATGTGATCCAACGCTTTCACACTTGCAAATATCCTTAAGAGTCTCTCAACACAGCATGACCTTGAACAAAGCGAGAAACCCCTCCAGAAGTGCAGTATTAAAACTCATATCGGGTACGCCGATAGGCCACAGTGAAAGCAAAATTGATTAACATGCCAAAACTCAAAGATAGGGGACCTCACAAGAGAATAGTGCAACGCCTGAATTCCTTTTCATCACCACGCCTAAGATACGCCGAAGGAAGCAAATACAAGGTAACAAAACAAAAAACAAAACACAGGGGAATGAAAACCTACCTTGTTGTAGTGTTGCTTAGCCAGGGCGAGCGGTGTGGAGACCGACGAGGCGTCACTTCGCAGGCTCATCATCCATTCCTCGGACACCTCAACCCCACCTTGATTGACCCCAGTCCGTCCCGTAATGGCAAGGTGGGAATCAAGAACCGAAGAGCGGTAAAAGACGACGCCCCACAATGGCGAGGCGCAACCGCCGTGCGAACCACAACGCAGAAAAAAATAATAATAAAAAAAATAAATAAAACCCTAAAAATAAATATAACAACAACCCACCAGCGGATGCTAAAAAATCAACAATAAATTCTCACACAGGGAAAGATAGACAGAGAGCACAGACGCGGGATTACAAGCGTGTCAGAGTGCAGCCTAGCTGGAATATAATACTAGGGAGCCTTGGGCAACAAGCAGACAAACACCGTGACCGACAGAGAGGAGAGGAAGAGAAGAGAAAAGGAGGAGGAGGAGGAGGAGGAGGAGGAGGGAGGGTGGGTGGGTGGGGTGGGGAGGAAGGCGGAGGGAGCAGGGTGGGCAAAAGAGGAATGGAACAGGGGGCGATGAGCGGAGAGGAAGACGGGGTGGGGAAGCCGGGGAAGGAAGGAAGAAAGGACGAGGAGGAGGAGCCATCGTCGTCGTTCTCCTCCGCGGTGGCTGGCTTTGGATGGACCCCAGCACTTGGCCCCCGACTGCGACGATGCCAGTCAGTCTCGCTGATGATGATGCCCCCCGTCTTCCTCCTCCTCCTCCTCGTCGTCCTCCGTTGTCGGACCATCCCCGCCCGCCCGCCCGCCCGCCCGCTCGCTCGCCTCCGTTGCGCCGTTGCTCCGTCGCGTGCCTACTCGGCCACGCAGCTACGCAGCTCGGCTTTCTCTCCTCCATCCCTCCCTCCTGCTGCGGTGACAGGTGGGCGTTCCTGGCACCTATTTCCACTGCTCCTATCGCCGGTTCCCACGGTCCTCGATCCTCACGACGCTCCCCTCCCATCTCCGCTGACTTGGTCTTGAGGTCCTCCACTTGTCCACTCCTCCAACCGTGGCCCATATGAGGGGTCATGTGTTATTTTATTTTAATGTGTGTTTAACTCTTGGGGTCTGTAATTAAAATTTTCAAGAAATGCATTATAAGTTACCAGATTAGCATTAACATAAAAAATACAATATGTATAAAAGTGTGTGGGGATTTGATGTGGATTTTCAACATGAATAAAACTATGTTTAACATTATTTAGCATTATTAAGTACTACTAAATATACAGAGCAATAGTGATTGAAAGAAACTAAGCATATGCTTTATCTGCCTAGATTATTTGTCAACAAAAGATGTGTCGTGCATCAAAGTTTTGTGCAATCTTCAACTTATTATTAATCAGTCTAGTTATATCTAGCAAATAGGAATAAAAACAACCCAGCCAAAAATGTAGAGTGTGTTTCAATTTTTTGGATTAGTTGTATAAAATTTCACTTGTAAATATAAGTGAAAATGTAATATATGTTTTGTTTACATGAAAACTTTGCACTGCAACTGATTGTATGTATGTATATATGTATGTATGTATGTACATGTATATGTGTGTGTGTTGAATAAATGAATACATAATTAAATTATATATGTTTTATGCACATAAATGTGTAAATCTGTATTTTAATATTGTAAAGAGAAAGAACTCAAGCAACAAAAATTTTACATAAGTTGTTAAGCTTTTAGTATAATATCAAATATAAAGCTTTTTTTTATTTTATTTTTAATCCACTATAGCTTTGTTAATGATCATAATTTCGTCATGGATTATTTTTACACATAGGGAAGTAAACAGTGTTTTATCAAAACAAGCTAGTTTTGGATTTTTATTGTAACAAGGATTGTTTGTTCTGAAGCACTGCTGGAGACACACAAGTACTTGACTTTTCCTATTATGGGAACATGTTTTCCTAGTGATTATAAAGTTGATTGAAATCTTGTTTCAAATCCACAAAAGTTATTCCAAAGACCTTTTTTAAAAAACACTCAAAAGCATTCATGTAAATTAAGAGTAATTAAGTTTTTTCTTTTTTTCTTTTTTAAAAAAAGACTTATTGTAGAAGAAAGGGTGTGGAAATTTATTTGGAAAGTACACTATTTTCAATACACAGCATCCCACTCAAATAAAATAACAAAAGGCTATACATACAATATACTTTTTGATATCGAATATTCCATACAATTTTGGTGGAGAGACGAAAACTACTCCGACACTCCTCCACATTTAAATATATTTGTCGGTACCAATTGTATGGCCACGGATTTGGGCATCGTGAAAAAGCCAAAAATGAACAGGAAAATTAGTGCCAAACTGGCTTCATACTGATATTTCTTAGAACAATGCCACCAACACGATTCTTCGGAACAACAATATTGCTTCAAATGTTGTCATTTGCCTCCTGCCAACCACAAGTGCTTCATTTCTTCTTCCGGAGGTTTCATGTCATAGCCTGAACCTTGAGGCTCGGTGGAATGATTTAGAGACAGGATTATCTGAGTTGGAAAATTTTGCTTGATTCGGAACCTGCAGATGATGGAGTTGACGCATGAGTTTTACAGAATGTGCTAAAGGATCATGATCGTTCGGGTCGTTAAGTTATTTATCTTTCTTTTGTTAAAGCCAAAACAAGCTCGTAGATAGCAGAAAATAGATGATGTATTTTGCAGCAAAACGTTGTTAGATCGTGGTCTCGCACAACTGAAACAGAGAAGAGACATGTAGGAATATAAAACAAACCTGTTGCAAGTGGTTGGGTGATACGATGTGCATCTCCTGCAATCGATGCATCAAGATGGGGGTAAATCTCATGCCAGATCTGGTCAAAGCGAACAATCCTTTATCAACGTCTGGTCAAGGAGTGCAACTGAAAAACTCCAAGCAGGATGCACCCACACAGGATCTTCGACATAATATTCTAAAACCCTGCAGTTCAACACAGATCTTTGCTCCTCTAACTAACTCATACACAGCCAGGTCGCATTGCCTCTTTATGTCTCAGTTTAAACCTTGACGTTTCGAAACATCAGATGTAACCTGTTGGAACATAAACCTAGATTCCAGTTGATCTTGGCAATATACTTACAGCAGTGGATTTAAGTTTATGAGAGAATTAGACGGAAGAGAGCGAGAAACCTCACCTCTGATTCTACCACACCAGCACCTTCTTCACGCATTCTGCATTTATCGGAAAGGATCGAAATTGACAAATCAATTTGAGAACTTGAAATTCAGAACGCTTGTGAAACTCAGAGTAGGGCTTGGAGGCTTGACCAACCTTCAAACCATGCCGAATGCTCAGATGACCAGCTGCCATGTTGATCGATATACGAGGTGCAAAGAAAGAGCTGAGCAGAGCATGCTGAAAAAGGAAAAAGAAGAAGAAGCATTCACTTGAAGCACGACCACCCACTGCTCTGTCTGTATCATTTCAATCACCGTTCTCCTAAGAGAGCAGGAAGACCTAAACTTGCCATTGAATGTAGTTCTTGTAATAAATTGAGAACCTAGGGACATATGCAGGCTCCCCCTAGCGCTAACTCTAGCTCACACACACAGCCATGCTAGCTATGTACCTATCTGGTCTGAATCTCTTTTCACTCTACCTGCATGTCTGTGTGTGGAGAACATAGCCAATATGGTCGGATAATGGAAGATCTGATGAACCAGACATCTGCTACACTGGTCACACCAGTCATGTGCAAATTCCTGATGCGTAATTCAGCTCACTTGCACCGTCGCTTCGCTTCACTGTAAAGCACAACGCCAAATACGGTAAGACTGTAACCTAGCATGCCTGTAATCGTGACCGGATTGCGGAAGATAATAACAGACACCACGACGGCCACGGCACCCTTGGCATTCCCTAAAACCTGCAAAGTCAATGCGCTCGTGTGCTTGGTAACCAGAAAGTTGGTGAGGTTGACAAAGTACGCCATGGCGGAGTTGATAATCAGCAAGAACAAAATCGAGATGTCCATCCGCGCAAGTGCAATAGTGATCCCTAGCACATTTTGCTCCAGTAACAATGTGGCAGGCAAAAGCACCACAACCGCAATGGGAGCCATGTACAAGAGCAGGTTCATGGAATTCAGCTTCTCTCCTTCCGAAGAAAGCAAAATACCCTGCAACACCGACTTGAGAGCTCGCGCTGCCGTCGCCGTGACACACATGATGAATCCATACAAGTGGAAACTGGGTTCGCCCCCGCTGGCAATGACCACGCCCGTGACAACCGGAACAAGGGCAGCGTACACCGGCCCTGCCTCCTTCCGGAACGTCATCATGTAAGCGAACACGGCGGTGAAGAACGGCGTGGTGGCACCGATGGCCTGGTTGAAGCTGACCGGCAGGAAGCGCAGTGAGATGTTCCCGCTCACCACAGAAGTGCAGAAAATGACGCTGAGCGCCACAATTTTCAGAAACTGCGTGCGTGATCTAATCGTCTGCAAGGGCACGACCTTCATCCACGCGATGGCGACGTAGCTGAAGAGCGCACACGCCGTCATGTGGCACATCGTCAGGAAGATGGGGTATCGGAATCCATAATTGCTCAACAAATACTTGTTCAGCAGCAGCACCCCAATGTTGGAGAAGTACCATGCGCCTATCAGCCCCACCGTGAACGCAGACGTCGACATCTTAGGCGCTCCTCCCATGGAAACCACCACCACCACCACCACCCCCTCCTCGTCCTCACACCCTCCTCCTCTGCCTCCCCTCACTCCGCTTCTTCAAGGCAAACCCTCGCGCATGGGGCGTGCACAACATCCCTCGTCGAACTTCTTGCGGAGCCCTGCCCGCGTCTGCCCGTCCTCGAACGTTCATCCCTCCGCCAGCTCTGTCCACTCTCCTCACCTCCCTCCACAAGAACCCCAAGATCGCTTGCGTGCTTCCACTTTGCTTGCTGCTTTCTGCGCTTCACTGTCTTGTGTTCTTGTGTAATGCCTGCTTCTACTCGACCTGCAATTCGTGTCAACTTTGGAGCTCTGCAGCACGCATTCATAAAGCACACAAGAGACCTTGAGAATGTAGCTGATAGACAGCGGACAGAACAGACGGCGATGGATGAATGTTCAGCGACGGGCAGATCCGGGCAGGGATCCTGGCGAAATTCAACGGGAGGTGTGTTGAATGCATCCTGTCGAGCATCCGCGCCTCACCCAAACGAGAAAATCCCACACTCCCAAACCCTGGGAAGGCAACCCTGCGGGCAATTCCCGCACCGAATGTTACCAAAGCGCGCGCCATGCCGTCGCGAGCGACAACTCCACATCGCCGCAGCTCGCATCGCGCTCGCGTCCTGCTCTTGCATAACCGTGCGTGGAACTGCGCGTGAAACCACGCGAGGTCGTCAACCCTCGCCTTTCGGCCCTTCCGCGCTGAAACTGCCTTCGTAATTCCCGGTTTCCCGGTCATTTCATCACGGTAATGTCGCGAAACGGTATTTGTTGACTTGGTGATGAATACCCTTGTAGAGGTTGTGTTGTGGTGTGTTGTGAGGGGTACAAGATCGAGGTATATTCAAAGGGGATCAGAATGTAGTCTGTTTTAGTTTGGAGAGCGCTTTTTACGAGCTTTATATAGAACCAAAGTTGTTGTTATGTCATTCTAATATTGTGACGATGCTCTGTTTGAATTTGGTATCACATTTGAAAACTAAAACACGTAATTATTTTTAAGGAATAAACAAATAAATAAAAGAGAAAAAATTCATGGTATTGTTAAATTTGGGCATCACCAACAGAATTATGCTACATTTTTGTACATGTAAAGAACTCACACTTGTATATATATATATATATATATATATATTAAAATTTACAATAAGTATTATCAAAGCATGTTTTTGTGATTTTTAATGTTGAAAAAATAAATCTTGATAAATTGCAAACAAGCATTTTTGTTGCTTAAAATTCTACATGCATTTCAAGTGAAGCTCTCATGAAGTTGAT
This sequence comes from Physcomitrellopsis africana, assembly GCA_036785485.1. NCBI lineage: Eukaryota > Viridiplantae > Streptophyta > Bryopsida > Funariales > Funariaceae > Physcomitrellopsis > Physcomitrellopsis africana. The sequence continues at coordinate 80,641 of JAWRVF010000140.1, read as the reverse complement.
TTTTAAATCTCATGCACTTTATGTGGACTTTGCATGCATGGAAAAGGGATTGTTGTGGGGACATTTTAAAAGCAAGAAGGAGCTAGTACACTTAGAAATGTTTGCAATAATAACAATGCCTTTAATGTGGAAGTGGACATGAAAGGTCCACTTTTACATCAAGAACACCGTTTTAGACCATCTGCATACTTGAACAAATATGAAATAATCCAAATCAATCCAACTACTAGAGTTCAAGATGTAGGCTGTTAGCATAGCTTTTTTATATTAAATCAATGCATTTTTATTAATATTAATTATGTACTTGACAACATTAATTCCAATATTGTATAAATAAATAAATAAATAAATAATATATAGTGTTTATATTTGATATTTGATATTGATATTTGATTATGTTTATATTTGTTGTTTTCTTCAATTACATTGAGAGCACAATAAAATAGAACAAAACATATTGTGTTTCCTATTCAATGCAAGTCAAATATGCAAAATGAAAAATAAAAAAGAACCAACGAGTACGTTGACTTGTACCTCGGTGACCACCGAAGCTTCCAGGTGGGGAGATACTGTTTGGTTAGTGCAAGTGTCAGTGATGCAGAAACTGCTGATTAGCGCAACAAATTCACTCTTTCGTCGCGTTGTGCGAATGCGTTTCTTCACCTCGAGCTTACTGCGGCTTCAGATCCGTCTACTTCTCCTGCTGTGCGACGATGTTGTGACGCTGGTTGGCAGGAAGGAATCTGTAAAGCATTTTCGTTCAGCCCAGAAGTTAGCTGGGTATTACTCGTGGATGTGTCGAGAGAAGGAAAGGAAAAATTTTCCGAGCATCGAGCGACATGCGGCGATCGAGCGAATTGCCACATTCCGCAGCATTCTGGGTAGTATTAGGTTAAATTCTTAGGCAGAGTTGGGTTCTACTCCGATCAATGCAGCAGCAGCTGCTGATGTGAATCAATGATGCGTTTCTCAAGGCCGCTTTTAATGGGCTGCAGTGGCAGAGAGCAAGATCCCTCAGCCATGGCCAGAGCTCCTCGCTACCTCCAGAAGCGTCTAACAGACGAGTTGTCGTCACAGGTGTGGATTTTAGGTTTAAGTATTTTCGACAATTTGATGTTTCCTGAGCGGTTTCCCTCTGATGGGTTGCCTGATTTCGCATCTTAGAAGCAATCGGGTGTTTTGACGAAGTGGCCATGGCGTCATTTGGCATTATGAAACTCGAACGAATTCCAACTGATTTGGATTGAGGAACCGTTTTGAATTTGAGGAAATTTTATTGCTGGGTTTCAGGACGAATGAATGGCGTTTGCCAAGTTGCGTTACTTTTGCGCGGGGCCTCCACCCAAGGATTTTTTTGAATGAAATTAGAAACCAATTAGCGTGGTTAGGGCTTACGTTAAGTATAACTGTTACATTTTCATTTTCAACGAACCCTGGTGATAGTGAACAGATGCACTGTTTTATTATGGGAGTGGGTGGCAGGGCTAAGATTAGTAATCTCTCTCGGAGCAGGTGTACAAGTAAATCAGGATCAGTTGATTGCACTGACGACCAGAGTCCATGATTTGAATAGCAAGAATCTGAAATCGAAGGATGCTGGATTGCTGCAGAAACTACCTTCTCGAGTGGATACTCTTCATTCTCGCAGTTTCTATTCTACTGACTTTGACGTTTATAAATGGCAGATTGATGTTTCTCGTTTTGTCACTTTTACATACAAAGCAGTATACTATACAGTCTTTTCGAATGTTGAAACTTAGTTGAAGGAGCAGCCTAACCAGGTTTTATCAATCATTGCCAATCTGCTGATGAAGAATCTCCCAGAAACACAAATTAGCACTCCCAAGAGTCTGCTGATCTGAAGCGAACGATGCGAATCCACTGCTTGAAGTTATCTATTGTACACCTGACCCGCTGAAAATCACCTCTCTCCAGATGTTGCAGTTGATGATGAAATTGGTTGAATCAACAATATTCTGCATCTCACTCGGTTAACTAGCAGGTACGAATTGGAGCATGCTAATGACAACGGGCTTTCGGATATTTTGCATATTATTGGGCGTTCTAAATTTCTCGGCGCCATGTGTAGGGGCTGAACGGACGAACAGTTTGGATTGCCAACAAGTACACTTCAAAATTCTCATTCTATCACAAGCACCAACCGTAAGTGATAGGCAAGTGGGTTAGCAGTGGATACAAATTAAACTGATCCTATAAGATACTGTTTATTTCAAGTTATTTTGCTTACAAGACTTTGGTAAGTGTTATCCTAAAACTTATCCGATTATTATTATGGATTTGTCTCTTCCATTCATGCCAAAATCAAAATGCTGAAACATTAAATTCAGTATATCTCAACATTTATGGAAAGTTAAATTTATTTACAATAATTTTGTTCTACTGAAATAATTCACAGTACTACAGAGATGGGCAATATTCTGCACTTCGTGCAGAAAAATATTTGCTATGTTAACCTGTGACAGTACTTTTAGGATTACATTTAAACCCCACATGATAAACCTTCCTTTTCGTTTGTCCAAGCACAAGCTAAAAGAAGCCATTCTAACAAACAAGAGTTAGTATTAATATTTTTTTTAAGTTGAGAAGTATGATTTGGTGATGATGAAACTTTATAATGATAAAAATTCAACTCTTACAACAATTTTTATGATTCTTCGAAGAGTTGCAAGAACTGTAACATCCCCTGGCATTACATTGCCACCTTGCATTGATCATCATGGAATATCATACCTGAGAACAATCTGAGGTTCACAGTGTGAATTAACAACACCTCAATAGAATCCAAACATCGACACATTTAAATCAGCATAGGTCCTGCCCAACCCCATTGAAGTTAGAATTGCAATCAAGGCGTTGAACGAGGATTACCAGCCCTCATCCGATGTAACGAGCAAGCGCACAACAATTTATTCTTGAACATACCATTCAAAAGAATCCTTTAACCCACCCTTCACAAAGCAACATGACAAACATTTGTAAAACCTGCGAAAGCATGTCAGCATACAAATGCACGAATACAGCACAAACCGTTTCCAATTCGCTGAAGATGAAACAATGTTACCCTCAAACTGAATGCAGCTTGATTCCCCAAGCACAGGTTTTAGTTAGTAAATAGACCCTTCAGCTTACCCTCAATTTTGTTCAGAACTTACCAGCTCTTTTCCCACTATTCTGAAACAAATTAACCAAATATGCTGATCAAATGCATTAAGTCGTGATAAGGCACAGTGATCAAACGTGTACCATCCACGGGTTACCTATAATCTCAATCGCTGCCCCATCTAGCCGGATGCTATCTACTACTGGGAACTTTCAGGTCCACCACCACAACACTAATATTGTCACTGCTACCTTTGGCTAGGGCCAATTTCACAAGAGTCGCTGCAGCTTGTGCAGCTGGTGTTTCTTCGTCCTGGCCATCTGCTGTTGGCTGACCATTCCTCTTACAACTCAACGAGCGGCGTGCAACATCGCATACCACCTCATTTGGCAACACATCCCAGAGTCCGTCACTAGCTAATATTAGACACTCGTCGTCTTTAGTGCGTTTGACGCATTTCACTTCAGGCTCCGGAATGACATATGGTTTAAGATATCGATCACCTACATCCAATAGGAGATGCAAATGCTTACGAAGGATCAACACCTACTTCACCTCTAGAGTATGACAAGGTCAAGGAAAAAGATGCGAAAAACCCAAAACGATCACATGTTATCAAGTAGACAACATACCTATGGCTCTTGACATTGCCAGCACACCAAGAACCCGATAACCATTCCAATAAATAACACGACCACCAGCAGCCTCTACGCGTGCCATCTCATCTTCTCGCTCTGGCTGCAAATTCAGATTCAAAGCCATTCATTGACAATCAGCACGTTCCCCACAGCACAACTTCACATATTCAATCTTCATATTCAGATCCCCCGAACACGATTCCAAAACGTTCCTGAACAGAAGCATACCTTGTGATCCACAGAGAGAGGGATAGCGACTCCACCGCGAGAAAGGACAGCTCGAGAATCCCCGCAATTTCCAATGATAATTTGACATGCACCCACAACTGCCACAATAGCAGTTGTTCCAACTGTCTCTGGAGCGATAGGTTCAAGACAACACCTGGGATTACCGCTGGCTGACCACTCACCTTCCTTAAGACAAAAACCACCCACTTCAGCATCTATCCTCCTGAAGCATTGAGTCATGGCCGTTTGCCATTGAGCTTCCCAACCAGGTGGGCTCTGGTAAAGATCTTGACCCTGTGCAAAACACGACTCAACTTCCTCTGCTAAAGCCTGATGCAAATGCTCCGCACAAAAATTTGCTGCCTGATACAAATCAACACACAGGCGTACTAAGTAGATTGAAAATCCAGGGTGCAGAGAGAGATGTCACACTAAAAAATAACAGATAAAACCAGAATGTTTCATTTCCTTGACAACAATGCAACACCCCTTGTACACTACTACTTTTAGTATCGTTCAAGGTTCGAAGGAAAGCCAACTCACACGCCAATAAATACTCAAAAAGAGGCACATGAAAAAGACATGAACACTGCACTTTGTATGAACCTATAACAGTTTACGTTCACAGTTTCTAACTTATGACTTTCTGAAAATATACAAACTACGCATATAGATGCACATCAGTAATTATAAAAACAGTGCAAACAAACATTTACTAACCTGCGAGCCACCATGCCCATCGTAAACTCCAAAATAATGCAAAGGAGCTTCGTCGGAACCCGCAGCATTGCACCCTCCCACTTTATTGCAGGGCAACTTCATAAAAGAAGATTTTGCTACTACAGCATCCTCCATTTCAGGTCTTCGTCCGCACAAGCTTACTAATCCATGAGGCGGACAATCATGACTAGCAAAACACGGCACACTTGATCCTCCGGTGTCACCAAGAACATCCTCCGTTCCAGGCGCTTGCGAAGGTAAAGCATCCTGGTTTAAATCACCAGGCATATCTATGTTTTGATTGTTACCAAGTCCCCGAGTCAAAGTGTCGGAGGCAGTGGTAGCAGCTAAGCCTGCGGTTCCCAAACTTTCTGATCCAGCTGCGAAATCTTTAAGAGGTTCTTGCAGAGCTTTTTTCTCGTTTCCAAATGGACTCGAAATCTCCTCGGCAAAAGTCAACGTGGAACTCACATCAGACTCATCGATGTGGAGGCTACTGCTACTGCTTCCGCCACTGCTCATCCGGTCACTACTACTACTCCCTAAAATCTCACTCGCGTTGTTTGCACACCCATCTTCATTGCCAAGTCTAAAATCACCTGCATAGCAAACGCAATGGTCAGGAACTTACTAAACTCAACAAATCAACACTATATGCTAACATGCCCAATGTGTGACCATGTTACAACCTACAACTCCGTTATCCAATACACTCGTAGAAGCTAGGATGGTGCCGCACATACTCGGAAATCACTACACAGGAGGAGAGCCATCCATATGTTACGGATAAGAAGATAGAGCAGCGTCACTCCGACACCTAAGGTTAGTTCTAATGAGAAGCCAAATCTGTAGAATACAATTCTGCATCTAGCCTCTAAGCGCGGGGATCGCATGGACTCTGTTGACAGATTCTATTGCAGCAAAAGGCTGCCCGATAAGAGGGACAGACTAGAGCGTAGAGGCTGCAACTGGTCGAAGACCAGCACAGCCGGAAGTTCAGCTTTGACGAGAAAAGCGAGACTGACCTCCGGACGGCCTCTTCCATGATGTGGATAGCGAAGACGCAGCCTGCCCCGTCTCTCGAATCACTTCACAAACTGACAGCCTGTTTGCGCTATTCTCATGTCCCCACTCATCACTACAAGTAGAACCACACAGCGCATTGTCCCGATTTGTCACACACAAAGCATGGCTTCCGTCTTCATCTTCCCGTGGCACGTCAGAAATGCCAGAAACAGGGCGTAAGCGCTTACTTACGGGCTGCTCAACAAAGACACTTGAGTTTGTCATCATCTTCATTCTCCGAATTTCCATCCTACGACGCCTCAAAGAAACCACTCCATTTTCGCAGCCTGGCGACTCCTCCATCAATCCTCCGTGCGCACTTCTACAAATTTCAGCAGTGGCCATACCCTTCACTTAAATTACAGTCTGACCGTCCTCCATCCCCCGACTTTCCACACTGCCTTCCACCATGATTCAATCCACCGCCTACAACACACCTGCATGCGCTCCAGCTCGCTCTTCTTCACGAGAGCGACCTACAGCTCCAAATACAAGCCCTCCACTGCGCGCGCCCACTTCCAAAGAAACCTCGGGCTGCACCCTCCCAATCACTGACTCAACCGCTCCCTCCTCTGGCTTCACCGCACACGCAACCTCCAACTGATCTCCGGCCTCAACAGCATCCGCCCTTTCCTGCCACGCGCACAAACAAAGCTGACTCACCACACTCTTACGCACGAACGCATCCCCGCCAGGATCGCTCACGGCCGCCGCAAATGGAAGTCCACTAGCCGGACACAAGGCTGGAACTGGACTCGACCATACTACTACTACTACTCCTCCGCAGACAGAGCAGAGGTAGAAGACAACACGAAGACGAAGCGCGGCAGGCTGGGGGGCAAAGGGAAGGCAAGGGTAAAGGAAGAGAGACAATCTCCTTTAGGAAAACACGGAGTGACACACGCAGATGGGTGGAAAGGGACTCGGGAGGAGAAGAGAGAGGGAGAGAGAGGAGGAGGCGAAGAGGAAGTGAAGAATGATAGGACAGGAGTTGGTGCAATGGCTTGTTGATGATGTCGCCGTCGTCGTCGTCGTCGTCGTCGTCGGGCATGGGTTGATGAAAAAGATCGCGAAAGAAGAAAGACAAAATGGAAAGGAAAGGAAAAAACCACAAGAAGACGGGAGGCGAGAGGTGGGAGAAGAAAGAGAGAGAGAGGAAATGGAAACGAGAGAGGGAAGACAGGAGCGCTTCTTCTTCTTCTCCGTCGTCATGGTCTTCGTCTTCTTCTTCCCCTCCTCTCTCATCAGGCAAAGGGAAGGGCGCCACGACGCCAGGAGGCGAGAGACGGGAATCAGGTCACTGCCCCTGAGCTAGGGGGTAATCGCTCGCTGGGGCCCGTGGAGAGGCCCACGTGGCGGGCGGGGCGGAGTTGGGCGCTGGCAGTAGGTGATAGGCGCGGAGGCGAAACAATTGCGGTGCGGCATCACGAACTGAGCCAATTAAAAAGATCAACGGAGCCCACCCCGGCGATGCCCGCCACTTGGCGTGAAGGCACGGGCCCTCATCCTCCATCTTGGCTTGAACGTCGCTTGCCTCGTGTCGACGCTTTCTTTGCCCTCCCCCTTTCATTCCCCTCCGATCCCCCCACTGGCACCCCCAGGCATCTCCAGCTCACCCGGCCCCCTCCCCTTCACCCTTCCTCAGCGCCCCACCCGTTGCCCGTTGCTGCCCTTGACTCCGACCCTGTGCCTGCATGGCAGCCAGCCAGCCAGCCAGAAAACGCCGTGCCTTGCCGTGCCTAGCCGAGCCGTGGCCTGCCTGGACGCCATCTCCCTTTGCAAAGGCACCTATCGCATTCCCCTTAATAATCTACGAATTTACCCCCCCTCCCCTTCCTCCTTCCGTCATTCTCTTCATTACACCACGGCTTCCCCTCTTGTTTCTACACAAGCACAACCTGACTTATCTCTTTCCCAGGCTGAGATAAGGAATTATCATTTTCTGCCTCCAAATACACACACATGTCCGCATAAATAAATGTAATCTTTTCATGATGAAGCAAAATCATAATGTATTAAAATCGGCTTACAAAATTGAGTATAATCTAGTTTATCATTATTATTCATGTCACTAGTGTATATCAGGAAATTTAGACTATAGTAAATGGATTCCACAAACGCATCCATCCAAACCTTTACACAAAATACAATAAGAAATACATCTATTGTATATATTTTTTCAGTTGGTTTGATTTTTTTTTTTTTTTTTTTTTTCATTTACAAAAGAAAAATAAACCATGATATCAAACGAATGAAACATATGAGAATAGCAATTCGTTAATGAATAAACCTGAAGTCAAATAAAAGCACATTTTCAACAACAAATCAAGTATTAAGTGGAGGTTGCTGATTCAAAATCAATGTAGAATACAGACGTCTATACCCGTTTCCAACTAACACTATATATGTTACAAAATTATCTACTTTGTTCAGAACTTGTGATGTTGTTTATTCAGCCCTAAAAATGTTACATCTAACATATGATTTGTGCATAAACAACTCACCATCACATTTTGTGGTGGTTAAACACAGAACAACTGCAGATATTTCATCCGTAACATAGAGATACTCCAATTGTCAATGAGATCATCAGTTTACTTAAAAATAGAAATGAAAATGTAGTTTGGTGTGTGTATTACTCAGTTAAATTTTAATAAGATTTTACAAATACACTTGTTACGCTGGTAAGTCTCCTCACTTCAGGAGGCTGTCGGCACTGGCCAGTCTGCTCGACAGTTCAGGTTGATCGCCGAGGGTTCGAATCTTCGAAATAGCAGGCATGGTCTTCCTGTGGAGGAGTTGCGATTGTCAGAGAGTTTGAAGCTGAAGATGGAGTCGTGGATTGGTAAACCTAGGGCGTTGCCCGAGGGATATAGAAGATGAGAAGATCGGAGAGCGCGAGGGGAGGCGAATTTGGAAGCCGAATGCGGCATCGACAGATGCGAAATGATCGATGACAGGATGTGTCGATCAGGCCTCCTTGCATTTGAGGAGCAGCTACAGCAACACAACTTTTCTGTAGCATGCATAATTTTGTAATTTTTTTGGTGTTTGGTTTTATGAGGGCGACCATCGCCGGGTAAAAGTTGCGGAGGTTGCCGTGTATGAGAAGACACTCCTGGTGGAAGCGAGTACGCGTGAGTGGTTGTGGAGATGGATCGGATGAGTCGGATGAGTGACGGGATGGGAACTGCGCCAAGGGGGTTCCACCGCGGCTTCGGAGTCTGAGGCAAATGCGGAGGAAGACTTCTCGCTTGTGAGGGGGCGGAGATAGCAGCTACGTGCCAACGAGTTTCTTCAGCAGCACAGCAGTCTCACAGTTGGCTCTCAAATCTCTTAGCGGAGCTGGATATCGATAAGATCGAAATTTTCTGGAGATAAGCATACTCATGCATCGTTCGGTAATTCTGCGTGTGAGACAAATTCTATCCTTTTCCGGAAATAGGATATGACGTAGAGTAGTTGGCCTCATCCTGGAAAAGCAACGTAGGTTCATCCTCAGAGGGAGAGTGTTCTTCTCATGAGCAGAAGGAAAGCCTTGAAAGGTCAACTGCGTGCGACAAGCAAGCGATTGGTGACCCTGAAGAGTGATGCAGTGCCGGATGAGGATGAGCTTCACCAGATCCAGACCCTAGATGAGGAGTGAATTCAAGGAGAAGCACCCCCTGGAAGATGAGACTTTATCTGCAGTCGTCTCCCACGTTCATCTGCATTGCATTGGAGACAAGGATCTGCGTTGCAGTGTCCTGGTCTGTTCATAATCCCCAAATGTGCTTGAGATGAGCTAAAATGAAGAAAGACTTGTCACTGCCGAATGATTCAGTGTTTCGCACATTTGATTACTGCGGATATACAACTTGCTTGTTTACAATCCCAAGCCCAAGGTCAGCAAATATAATCACTGACCAGCGCCAATCGACTTAGACTAACAGCGCCAAGTGATTCAGTACGTCTGGTTGGAAGATCTCGGAGACATTGACGACATAACTTGGCTGAAACATGAAGAGTCTCAGACATTTCGGGAAGAAACCAACCAAGATGCTTTGCTTTTGGTAATAAACCGGCAGCTTGATGCCTTGTGTCGGTTATTGCTTCGGATTCTATTACACTGGGATTCAGAGAATAGAATCGGTTATCTGCCCGAAGATTCAATTTGAACCTATGGTTCGGGAATTCAGCTTGCCTTATTTTACACCAACTGCTCGTTCTCCTCGTTCATTGCAGGGGACGCAACTGAAGCTATTTTCAGGGACCGGAAACCTCACCGGCAATCAATTTTTTGATTTATACTTTTTGGTCAAGTTTGTGATTACATTCAGGCCGCAACCAAGTGCTGTGAACAAGCTTAATAATCCCAAGGTTTTCACATAATGCCTACGAGAAGAAGAATGATAGGGAAGGAAGCAGAAGTCTGGCGTAACGGTGCTGTCGCAGCTCTTGGAGATCCTGTGCTCAGAAGAGCGTAACTGCTGCTTCAATCCAAGTGAAACTCTTAATGCATGAATTAGGTGGTGGCAAGGTGTCCGAACTAAGTGTAACAGGCGATCGAGACTATCATGGAAATCGAGGTGGAATAGCAACTTCGTGAGGGTTCCCTGAGCTTTCACGCGCAGTTCGTCAACAAACGTTGTGAATTTACATTGCTTGCAAGCAGCCATTGCAAAACTGTACTAAGAACTTGGGGTACCTGCAACATACTGGAAATGACCGAAAAGGTGCATCGGATCAGTTATGTAAAGTCTTCAACGACTTCATACGATGCTGCGAAGAGTAGGCGTGGCAGGAGATGGAGATAATTTCTGAACATCGGTTATGAACTTCACGATGCATTTTCATTCAGTTTGCGAATACTTGGGTTCTCAAGGACTACGATTACAGAGTCTGCCTCTACTAGGTGCAGTAATAATCAGAAGTAGAATATGATATATACCTGCAAACACAGCAGCGCTCGCTTGAGAAACGGAGGCTAAATCTCTCTCCTGCATCGAAAACTGTATGCACATTGACATTTCCAAAATAAATAAATAAAAATTCACGAAACACGAAACGCGAAACAAAATAACAAAATAAAATATTCCTGTTAAAAAATGAAGCGTTAGAGGATTGTCACCACTTCGAGATATCAAGGACCAGATGGGGGATCATGTAACATCAGTCCTGCAAGCCTTACCTCTTCAAGGTTTATCCAATCTCACTACCTTCGCTCTCGGTTGAAGTGGAATTTTCCATCACATTGATGAACGCTTTCTTCAAATACTCTCATGGTGGAATCAAAAAGCCGCAGAGGCCGTTCCGAAATGAGAAGTCGCTGAGCAGCATCATGCCGTCGACAAGAAGCGAGAACCCCACGCAAAGCGGTCAAAGGAACTGCAGAGGGACGGCGCTCTTTCTGCACCCTACAAAAAGCTCAGATTCGCGACACTTTCCACGGAGCTCGTGAACATGACAATATGTCAAAATGATGTATATATATATATATGTATATACACACACACATATACACATACACTCTTTTCATATTTTCATATTATTTCTCGCATATTATATATATATATATATATATATATATATAGTTTCAATCAGGATATATTTTAATATATTATATAATATATTTTTAAAATTATATATATATATTTTAAAATATATATAATATATTTAAAATTATATATATATTTATATATATATATATATATATATATATAGTTTCAAAATATATATATTTATATAGTTATATATATATTAAAATTATAATATATATATTTTAAAATATATTTTAAAATATATATATCTAATTTTAAACTATATGTATAATATATTTTAAAAATTAATATATTAAAAAATATATTGAGAATAAGATAGAAGAAATTGAGACACAATATATTAATTTGAGCACACATAATTTGTCAAATTTTTCATTATTTGCACTATAACTCTTTATTATTTTCTATATAAGTTTTTAACTCTTAGAATAGATATTTTAGTTTTTCTTAACTTTTTGTTAGTTTTGGTTATTATATTAAAATTTGAATAATACAATTTATTTATTTTGGTATATATTTTGAATATTTTCAGATTTTAAGAATTATTTTGTTTATATCTATAACAAATAGTAAATACACATGTTTAATAGTGTAGTTTGGTAATAAAAGCAAATAAGGTGAAAATATAGCATTTTAAATAAATATATTAGTAGTATAATTGTTTAAAGAATTAGTTTTAATATTCATTTATTTATATAATTATATATTTATTTATTAAAAAAGATTGAATATATTATTATTATTTAAAATATCATATTATAATAAATATAATATATAAAATTATTTATAGTATATTTGTCTTCTTCTTTTACTCATGAAATGAACAAGATATTGTTTATATATTATTATCATTTTTTACAATATTTTTGTAATCAAATAACTTCTATCAAGGTGCAAACAAATAAAACCATCAAATTTCAATATAAATTTGAGTTGTATATTAGATTAATTTCATTGTTGATTTGTAATATATGGTATTGTCATGTTATTAATAAAATACTTCAGCATTTGTTGTTGGCAAATTTGGACCTATCCAATTATTCCACTTGAACTTATTGTAGATATTTAAGTCACTAAATCCTTCATAGAATATAGTTGTCTATTTTGACAATTTTAACACCATTCCAATTCAACAACACATTTAAACTATTTTAAACATCATTTCTAGATTACACAAAAATATGCAATTCTTTTAGTGATGTCTAAAATGTATTTTTAGAATATTATTTATTCTCTTGATGTGTATTTGAGCAAATAAATTATAGATTAATAAACAAAAATATAACTTTATTATCTATTACAAAATAAAAATTAATTTTTATTATATCTAAAAAAGTACTAATTTTAACCAACTTTATATTACTAATCTTCCAATAGTTTAAGAATTCTAATGATATTAGTCTTAGTTCAACTCAAATTGAGAAATTTAGATGAGTTAAAAGTAGTAATAAAAATTGGTGGAAAATATAAGATTAAAAATTAAATTAAAATATACAATAAACATGTTTTTTGACCAATCTTTCTTCTAAAATATAAAAGATTAGTAATCTAAGGTAAAATTATACAATTTAAGATAAACTTTAAAAATTTTAAAATTGTAAATAACATTGACCTAACTTTAATGTAAAATATTTATAATATTATTTTAAACAAGTTTGGCTTTGTTTTTTTAAGATACTTGAATATTATTTCTATTTTATAATTAGTAAAATATATTGCAACTAACACAATTCTATTATAGTCTTTGTTTGTAAATTGTTATTATAGTAAAAAAGTCACTATATATCTATTTACAATAAAAAAAAATTGGTTAATTTTTTTAACCCACTATTCTTCATTCTCATATGATAGATCTAAATTAAAATACAATGGAGTTTTTATCTTAAGATGAATCTATCTTAATACAATGTAGACTATAAATTAATTTAAAATAAATACTAATATCTAAACATAAATTTTTTATTTAAGTATTAACATCAATAATCTTACATTTATAAATTATGTTTAAAATAGTTTGATATTTGGATTAATAATATATAATTATACTATTTTTAAAATACTAGATTATATATTGTTGGTGCTTTTTCAATTTTATTTTGATATTATTAAAATCTTAATAATAATTTTTAATCAATATCATTCTAGATGAGTTTATTATCTACTTAATCTAAGATAATTTGGTTAAAATTTTTAAATACCTAGTGTTGTATCCATGACTTAACAATATTACATGTCATCTTTAAAAAGTATAAATAATAATAATAAAGTTTGATAGATTTTTTAATAATACATAATTAATTTAATTTAATAAGCAAAAATTTGAATAATAATTATATTTTAGTTTAAAATTTTTATTTTAGCTTTTAATTTTTAATTTTAATAAATATTTTAAAATTTTTAAACTAAAATATAACTAAAATATAAAAAATTTAAAATATAAAAATTTGAATAATAATTATATAACTAAAATATAAAAATTTGAATAATAATTATATTTTACTTTAAAATTTTAAAATATTTTATAAATATTAAAAAAATTTGTAACAAATTTTAAAATTTTAAAATTATTAAATAAATAAATAATATATAGTTCAGTTATAATAAGAAAATATTTTAGAATAAGTATAGTAAAAGATTATCATTAGTTAATTACAAATCTCATTTACATAGAGAGGCACTTGAGCCACCTACAACTTTTATAATACACTAAAACATGTCAAATATCTCAATAGGACAAATAACAAGTAAAAGCATACATCAACAATAGTTTATTATATTGTAGAAAAACACAAGTGTTTATACTTGAGCAAGAGAGGATTGATACTATCAAATAACATGCTAAAACATGTTAAGTTATTACATAATAGATTAAAAACACTTAAAGAGTAGTGTGACTACTAAAACATTATACTATAATGTTTATAGTTATAAAGTCTTTGAAGGTAATTATCTTAACTATTGATGAAATTATAAAAACTTTGTCATGTTTTAATAATTAATTATCCTTAAACTTTGTTAATTTCTATTATCATTCTATTATTATAATATTGAGTGTTTTCAGTTATATGCTACATTTTATAATTGTGGATGAAAATCTAATATCTATTGATATATTTTTAATATATGGTTTTTTAAAAAAACTTCTATGATAAGATTTTTTAAATTAATATTACTATATACATCTTCTATATTTTAAATTTATTTTTTTACAACCATTATTTTTTTAAAAAAATTAATCATTTTAAATCCATTAATAAAGTTGTTATGTTAAAAAAATGTAAAAACTAATCTTTTCCTTGAAATAATGATTTTAAATATTTTGTTACTCTTATTTATTATCATTAATTATTCTAGAATAAGACTTATTGTCTAGAAGTTATAAATAAATAATCTCTACAAATTTTGTGTACTTGAAACATAGTGGAAACATAGTGGAAACATTCAAAAATTAAAATTCTCTTTTTCTATTGTTTCTATCTATATTTTTTTTATATTTTTGATATTATTAGATTTAAATATTTATTTAAAAAATAAATAATTTTTTTTGTTTTTAATTTTCTTATGAGCTAGTTTCAAAATATATTGCATAATTCTATTCTAATAGGTATATTTTTATTATATTTTTCCTATTGTTTTTGTATTTTTGCTTGTATCACTGTATTTTTGCTTGTATCACTAAAAAAAAATAAGCTTATTTGACTAGTTGACATGTAACTAACCCACAGAGTTGACTTATTGGTCAAAATTATGAATGGTTAAATACCAAGATTTGTATATTCACTCCTTTGAATAAGCATTGATTAAATTGCATAACATTACCATTCAATAGAAATAATCTGGGGAAATTATATTAGAAACCTGGAGCCATGGTGTCAGGCAATAAGCCGTTGGAGATTGAAAGAAGCCCCAACAGAAGAAGATGTATCTGCATAGAACTCAAGTAAAGTTGCTGTTGAATGGGGTCGCCTAAGACGGAGCGTTGATTAAGCTGATAAAGCTGCTGGCTGGTGATTAGGGCTACAATTAGGGTTTGAAGTAGCTCACACGTCCATGAAGCTGCTGGCTGGTGATTAGGGTTAGGGTTTCGGGTTTCGGGTTTCGAAACATACACTCAGGTTTGTTACGCCTCGAAAACGTTGCACTCTGCCTACGGAATTGGCGACAAGCTCCTGGTTGTCATTACTCTGACCGTCGTGACTCGCAGCACAAATCAAACCAGCCCCCAACGCTCCCCAAGCGCCATTCAGCAAGAGTATCAACGTTAACCAGGAAACGCGCACCTCGTGTGTTGGCGACGGAGCAGTATCGGTCATGGGTGGGGCGCACCAACTGCTGCATTGGAAGCTTGCGGCGCAAATACTCCTCCGCTCCCATGCCATGCCTTGTGTTGATGGCGAACCACTTTGAAGCCTCTCCTCACGGCGCCGAAATGTGCACTCTCAGGTTCATGCCGAACGGCAACCTGCAACTGTAAGTGCTCAACCAGCAACAAACATCTGTAGTCTGCAGCAGCGAGACTAGTAGCAAGGGTTTTTGTTACTACAATTGCCGTAAAACCAATTCTCATGCAGGCGAATTCAAGCTGTTGACAGCCTGCAATCAAGCCAGTTTCAACAGCATGGCCATGGAGAAATTTGCCGGCGTTCAACACGCGAACTGTGGAAAAATATTGCTAGCGAATACTTTATTTTTTTATGCTTCAATTTATTGTTAAGTGGTGAGGTTACATTTTATACGTTTAAATGGTGGATTTTTTTGTACTTGTTGATGAGATGGTGGGGTGATAAGCATGACTTTTAATACCATTATTTGCCTTGGAAGTAAAATGTGATTGACATTGTTACAACTTGGTAGTTTTATTCTACATGTTATGTCTATTTTTAACTTATGGTATGTGATCATTTAACGGTAGTAAGAATTTATGGTGTGATTTTCTTGACCCACTTTCTAATGTAACAATAAATTTACCTTTATTTTAAACCCTAGGTAGAACAATTTGGAGATTCTTTCAATCATTTTTGGTATTACAGGTTGATGTTTACAAGGTTTTGTTCTTCAATCACAATCTTATTTATTCTATTTATTTTCACCTGTTTAATCTCTTGCACAAATGTAATTTTAAGTAATAATCTAGTTTTTTTTCTTTAATTTTTTTTTTCTTCAAACTATTTTTCTTTAAAATTATAATCTTCTAGCTGACTTGATAATAGATAATCTAAAAAACATGCAAAATTTTTAAAAATTAAAGTGGGTTGAGGTAGTATGCAATAGATGATTACTAGGTATTTTTATATAATGTTACAAAGCATTGGTTTGAATTATTTTTTACAAAACTTTCTTCCAAGTATACCTATTAAGTTGGTAAGTTAGCAATATACAATGAAGAAAAAATTTTAAAACTATTTTATATATATTACAATATTTTTTCTATATATAAAAGTTATACTTTAAATAGTATTCTTTAAATTATAAGAAGCAATACAAAAAGCTTTAAATTATCCACAAATAACTTTAAATATCCAAAAAAATTGATTTCGGTACCACTAATGCATTTTAAGACAAAAATAATTAAAAGATAAAAGAAAAAAAAAATCTTATTGAATCAAAATTGTATTTAAATATATGATATACATATATCTGAATATTTAATGCATGAATTTTCTATGCGCTTTTATTTAGGATAGAAAAAAATAATCAGATTTTTGTGAATATCAATTTATTATTTTAAAAATTGGATTGATTACACTCTTGCATTAATCATATTTTAAAAATATGATTAACTATGTATTTCTTGATAAATTTTATTTAGTTGTATTAAAAAAAATATGTAAAATAAATGTAAGTTTTATGATGTTTTAAATACAATTAAGTATAAAACAATATTTTATATATTAAAAGACATTAATATGTTTTAGAAGGTCAATCACAATAATACACACTTGAAGTATAATAGTAAAACATATTTTAATAAGTAAATTTTGGAGTCAAAATATGTATAATACTTTAATAAATTTTAAATTTTAAATTACAAAAAAAAGATTATCTCGTAATGTGTAATTTTAAGAAAAGTTTCTTTAGTATTGTTTATATAGATGTTTTTAATTGTTAAGTATTACATAATAATTTTAACTATTGAAATTTATGGATTTTGGTACAAATTATTTAATTTACATAATTTTTTAATTAAATTTTATAAAGATAGATTATCTAATAAGAATTGTATATTTTTTATTTGGTAAAAAGTTTATACAAGTAAAGACACAATTCAAATATTATTTGATTAGATGTACAAATGTCATATAAATATAATTGATGCTATGTTTCATTGAGGATCCTAATTTGTGTCAAAGTTTTGAAGTGAAGTTTTTGGGAACTTCAAAAAAAGAATCGGATTTCATTTAGTTTGTTTTGTATGTAAATTTTTAAAAAATGTGTGAAGCAAGCAATGTAGTAATATTTTTGATATAATATCAATCTTTGTGAAGATAATTAAATAATTCTTTAAATACTAAGATTTTTTTTCTTGAAATAATATAATACAATCTTCTATTCAATGAACATTATTTTACACTAATAATGTTTATCATCTACAACTTGATGCTTTTGAATTTTTTAAATGTTAAGAATCCTACATCAAATAATATGGCAAATTAATTGTTAAAGTTTCTTGCACTAATGAATATGCAAAAAATAAAAACTTAAAAAAATAATTTCTAGTGTAAATATCTCTTATAAATATAATTTTAATTAAAAATTGGTAACAAAATATAGTTTCATTGTTGTACTACTAAAACTAATTGTTTTATTCACAAGTTAATTTATCCAATATTTTGAGAATTTTTTATTTTAAAAACTAATTTGATTTTATAGTAAATATAATTATTTAAGTTAATATTTTTTTTATTGAGTATATAAATATATTATAGAATATTTTAAAATTTCTAATGTCTTAAAAAATAACCACTACTTTCTTGTTAGCTATAGATAATAAGTAAGTATTTGAGATAAGTATTTTTTAAAATTTAAGTATGTACTAAAATAAATTAAATTATCTTATAGATTGGCATATATATATATATATATATATATATATATATATAATATTAGTACTTTAGATTGTTATATGCCACAATTTATATACTAAATTAAAATTTTTTAAAAAATATATATATATATATATATATATATATATATATATAATAGATAGTAAGATAAACTTTGTTTGATATCATGTCCTTGGAAGAGATTCTTGGTGTTTAGTGAAGTTTGTAGAGAAGTGTATTATCATTTATGATATTACAAATGTCTAATTTATGATATAAAATAATCAAGTAGTCTTTTCATTAAAAATATAAGGTTGTTATGCTTCAAAAGACTTATTGACAATCGTAATGCTTAGTATAAATATTAAAAAAAAATAAAAATGTAACAAATATTATGTGATTTGCTTAGATTATTTTAAGTTGTAAACCACTTCAATTTTTACTATTCTATGTGAAAATTGATTTTGAAAAAAAATAAAAAAAATAAAAAATATTATTTAATTAAATAAATATGAATAAAAAATGGAAGTGAATAAATAGTAATAATAAAATAATAATAAAAAATAACTTTTTCTAAAAAATTTAATGATTCTATATAGATGTATGTTTGCTTTATTAAAATCTATAGATGCCTCATGTTGCTATAAAGTCTTTTGGTTAAAGTTGATTATATTTTGGAAGTTATTGTAGAATATCTTACAATTTAGATACTTAACTTTCATTCTTTATGGTCATTAGAAAATCTCTATGTGACAATTTTATTAGCAAGTGTATTCAGAAGCAAATTGAAGTCATCTTTAGTCTTGTCAATACTTATCTTATTTTTTGATTTTGATTTAAGACTCATTAGTTTTTATTTTTTATTTATTTTAATTAATTTTAAATCTAGTTCATGTAATAATTATTTTATTTTTAAATAAATATATTTTCTTGATTTTTTTTCTTCTTTGTTGGTTGTAAACAAGTATATTATTTTTTTATAAGTCTTTATAGATTTATGTCCTTGTTACTTAGAGTATTTGAAATATTATTAGTTGTTCTATAAATTGGTTTAAAAACTAATTCTATTGATTAGTGGGCTTTTTTCTATTTAATAAACAACTAGCATATAAAATTCTAAAAGTAATAACAATTAATAAGTTTTTTGGTCTACATGAAGATATTAATTAAGTAATTAAATAATTAATAATATATTTTACATAATATACAATTTTTTGTTTAAAGAATAAAACTGATACTTGTAAATTACAATAATATAGCTATAATTTTTGATTTGGTATAATTATGTTAAAGCCAACATAATAAGTTAAATAAATAACAAGAATAATAATCCTTTAAATAGGACTTTGTGTTAGTATAAACTTGATATTGACTTTAGAATTAATCCTATTTATAAAATTATTATGTTTTGTTAATTGAAATTAATATAGAAGAAATAAAAATATTTAAATCAATTAAACACATTTACACAAGGCTAATTAAAAATTTTAGGTTGGAATAATTTATTTTGAACTTTTTATTTGTGTTGATATTATATATTTTTGGTTCTTCTTTAATAATTTTTTTTAATATATATTTTAAAAATATTTCTTCTACTATGTAATTTTTAGAATAAATAATTGATTCTTTTTTTCTATATTTATATTTTATTAACTATGATAGTTTATACATAAAATATCACAACCATTTTTTGATATCTAAATAATGTAAGCATAAATAATCTAAAATATATTAGTATAATAAAATTACTAATCTAGAATATCAATACTTTGTAATTTATAGTATATTTATTGTAATATAATAAGAGTATGAATTTATTTGATCTTTTATGCTAATTCTGTATCAAGTCGCTTTAGTAATCCGGTTTGAACATGAAATAACATGTGAGTTATATGATTTTTTTTTTTTAGATCAAATTATTTTAATCTATGTAGTAGTGTATGAAATGCCTTAAGTTTAGTTTTTTTATTTTTATGTTTATGGTAAACTAGCATGAGGATAAAAGCTTTCACAATCATTTCATTTGAATTTGTGATATAGCTCTCTCTATATATATCTGGATATATATATATATATATATATATGTGCTACTTTTATTCTATATGTGCACATTGATTCTCAAACTTAGTCCCAATATAGATGTATATTTTTTTATCACTTCAAATTTACCAAGGTAGAAATACCATAAATTTTCCACCTTATATTTGTAATAAGCAGTAATATCTCGCAAAAAATTCACATGTAATGTCTACAGATGACATTATATTTTATCTTTTTCCCACACAAGAAATTTAATTCTCAAAAGTTTCATCATTATCAATCATACATAAAACCATTGCAACAAATTTGAATTCAAGCACACTCCTACAAAAATGGCAAAAAATCAACACAAGAGTCCTGGTCTTTTGACAAGTAGTCTGTCCTTATAGAATCAAAGGATGTGATCACACACATCATGGCAATACATGAAGATGGGTTTTATGAAAGGAAGGCCAAGCAGAGAAAGTCAAAGGGACGGGGAAAAGGAAAAGTCGACGCGGGGGGCGGAGGGGAAAAAAGCAAAAGGCGGCGGACGAGAACGAGGAATTTCGAACAACGCGGGGTGGGGAGCCTCCGTCGTCTTCGTCGTCCTCGTCGTCTCCTTCACCAGAATAAGTGATTTCCTGGCAACAGCACCGTCGTCGTCGTCGTCTTCGTCGTCTTCTTCAAGGGGGTTATCGAGGAATCACCAGGCTTTTCCATCTCCGTCCAAAACAGCCTTTGCCGTTGCTCTCGTTGTGGAGCTTTGCGGGTCGATCTCGCTGTGAGAAACAGTGCACGAGTAGAACGAGCGGAGAAGCGGAGAAGAGGAGAGGGAGAGAGACACAGAGAAGAAACTGTGTAAGCAAGCAGCGGAGAGAGATGGCGTTTTCCGGGACGACGCAGAAGTGCAAGGGGTGTGAGAAGACGGTGTACCTAGTGGAGCAGCTCACGGCTGACGGGGTCGTGTATCACAAATCCTGCTTCCGATGCAACCATTGCAAAGGGACTCTCAAGGTTAGTAGCGGGATTGATTCCTCCTCCGATGCCGCTTTGCTTATGTTTCGGAGTAGGGTGGAGTGATCCGGAGTCTGGCTGAGATTGCGGTCGGATGTCGGTGAGTGTATGTGGCGCTCTGTTTTGGCGTAGTTTGCGATTATCGGTTTCGATGCCGCAGTCAAGGAAGGAATAGAGAGGGGGCGGGGTTGGAACAAGTGGTGGATTGGATTCCGTGGCGACGATTTTTGTGGCTGTGATGTAGCTTCTTGGAAATGATATCGCAGGCGGTTTCACTATGGTGAGCGTATTGCGGTAGGAACAGGGAGATGTTGATGAAGAGATTTAGGGCAGCTTGATTGGGAAGGGTGATTCGGGAATACCGCGACCTGTTGTTGTGCGTCGTTTAGGTGCATTTTATCTAGTCTCCTAATAGATCTATATAATCACCTTTAGGTTTTCCTCGTGTTCGTGATGTTAGAGAGATAATTCAACGGAGCCCTATGGTGAGTTTACTGTCTCGCAATCTGATTGAATTCGTGCTATAATCCGAGTGGATAACAGCTCGATAAACAGCTTCGGAGTTTATCCGTAAGAACTGATATTACCTGCTAATCCCTAACGATGCGGTTATTATCCTGGACTGTGTGGTCTCTCTACACTTTTTTTTTTTTTTTTCCTTCTTTTTCTTTTTCCCCAATTGGAACACTTAAGTGCGCGTCACTATTTGGAAATTCTACATTTGTAGAGTATTAGCCAGTTTGAATTCTCAGGTCTTTTCCTTCTGCTTGTGCGTATTGTTCTATCACATGCGTGTATGAAAACGCACATGGTGTCATTCCACATGTGATCTGCCCTGCATTTTCAAAATCAATCTTCTTGGCCGTTTCTCACTAAAAAGCAGTTTATAGACGACAGTTTGCCTTGTTGCTTCAGTTTTGTCTTTTGTTCTATTAAGTCTTCCTAGCACTAACCAAGTCGCTATACCTATCAGCCTGTTCTAAAGCGACGGAGCTAATTAATATCTGTGTGCAAACAGCTTGCAAATTATGCGTCTCTAGAAGGAGTGCTCTACTGCAAGCCACATTTTGAGCAGCTTTTAAAGGTCACTGGGAGTTTTGATAAGAGTTTTGAACACAAGCCTTCTGAAGGTTCGTACCATCGAAGCAGTTTTCATGTTGCTCTCTTCGTACATTTTTACGTTCCTTATAACCTGTTTAAGTGACTGAAACTGGCATTTTGTTTTCTGAGAATTTGAATTATTTCTTGTTGGGTGGACAACAGGATTGAAAAAGGCTGATAAAGGAGAGGTACGTTCGACTTTTCATGATTTTTAAGTGCACTGATTCGTTAGCGATGTTCTCATGGCTTCAATTTGACCATTTTGGGGATGGTTCTCGATTTGGTTTAATTTTATCAGTATTTGACCCAAGAATCGTTACTTTCATTGTCAAACTATTAAATTTGAATAGAAATGCTCTAGTAAATATAATATTTTTTTTAATGTCAGGCTGTGAAATTTCCAGCGTCAAGCTGTCTTCTGCAGATAGTAAGTTTCTCACGTTTACAACTGTATTTAAATACTTGATTTTTGTGTGATCAGAACAAGGCACCGTCAAAAGCTTCACTCATGTTCTCTGGAACTCAGGAGAAGTGCATTGCTTGCAGCAAAACTGTGTATCCCATTGAAAAGGTACAACCTGCACATTCCAGCCCTTGTGGCGCATAGTGTTTAAAATGCTGTGAAACCTTGGATGGTGGCACTGATCACTGCTTATCAGATGTTTTGTCTTTGTTTAAGCATATTTAACAGTTCTTCAACTCACTGTTCATTGAGGCTAACGGTATACTTTGCATCCCTTGTTTTGATAGCATTCTGCTTGTGTGTCATAGTGACAAATCATCCGATTCCTTGCTTCTAGTGGTATTAGTTCTGCTCTTACTTGGGTCGAATTTGTGAGGTAAGAAGAAATTTCATGACTATCATGGAAATATCTAAGGAGAGTCTGTTGCTTGTGATAGACAACGGTGGAAGGCTTGCCGTACCACAAGCAATGCTTTAAATGTGTTCATGGTGGCTGTACTATCAGCCCCTCCAATTATGCTGCTTTGGAAGGACGATTGTACTGCAAACCTCATTACTCTCAGCTCTTCAAGGAGAAGGGAAACTACAGCCAGCTGACGAAGGCACCTGCACTGAAGGTGGCTGCCAGCCAAGCAAGCACGGAGTCCTAGATTTCTCCAACTTGGCGACTCCTGTCTGGACGGAGCCTTTCTAACTTCATGCGCAATTTGCTCTTGAAACGCGTTTCAGAAGGTGTCCTGTGCAGATGACTGCAACTGGCCAGGGTATCTGTTTTACCTTGTTTTTGTTTCCCTGATTAATAACTCTTGGAGGCCCAGGGTTCATCATCTTGCAAGTCTCATAACTATCTTGTAAAGCTCTTCAATGGTGTTGAAAAGAGATGCCGAAGTTGAAGCTCAGCAAAACCTTGTACTGTGTGCATTGGTGAGTTTCAGTTCTTCAACGTGGCGTAAACCAAAATGAACTTTTTTCTGAGTTATTCGTTTAAGATTGGAGAGGTTGTAGTTTGTAGGTTGGATGTCATATTATTGACCATGTATTTCAGATACAGCGTGTATCATGAATTTGCCAAATTCTTGGGTTGAAATTTATCAAAAGATGCAGAGTAGTGAGGAATTGTTTAGTGAAAGTGGAGTGCTATGATGACGTTTATGAGTGTTTTTATGTATGAATGCGACCTTTTCTTGAGGGCTTCAGGAGCTTCACTTGATGAGCAGCTTTGTACTTAATATATATATCTATATTTGTGCCAGTGGATTTCACTTTTTAGACGATAGCTCAGTGTCTGATCACAACATAGGATGTAGATGACCTCAATTACTGCGTTTAGTAGCTAAATTTAATGTAAAACTACCCATTGAACTCAATCAACAAACTTGTGTCAGTCAATGTGTACACCCGTACTGTTCTCCCACTTGCAATAATACCATTGAAAACTTGTGATCAGTCCATGTGAAGTCTAGAATCCATGTGTAGAAGACGTCAAAGCATAACCATCTCATTCATAATATAGCAGAATAGTACAACTGATTCATCCAACTACAAATATCAAGTTTAACTCTCATACGTTTCAGATCTTGTTGAACTGAAAGACTGCACTTGAAAAGTATCTAAAGCTAAATATTGATGATAATTTCAGTAAGAAGTGTACTCCTAGCACAAAGTATTTCTACAAGTCAGTAGGTATGTCAGTTGATGGAAACTCAGACAGGAACTGAAGACATAAATAACATTAATTTCCCAGAATACGAGACAAGGCTTGTGCCTTGAACAGCGGCGATAATGGGCCTCAAAACCTACGCCGACGCGGCCGATGCCGCCGACTGTGGCGAACCCCCGCGCGCATCAGAGCTCTCACATGACATTTCCACTGAACCTCCCGTCTTGCCGGGACTCACCACACACGATCCAATCACTCACTCTTGATGGCTCCCCACAACACGACCCCATCTGCCGGTGTCAGCTGCAATGCCGCAACCCACACGCATCGCGGCTGATTTCCTTCTCAACGCCACTCTCATTCTCAACATTCGGACAGCGAATGCAGTTCGTGTCTCCTCGCCGGCAGTTGGGTTTTGGATTGCATCCGTGTTTGCGGTGGCCCGCGCAAGGTTTTCCATTCGCCGCGGTCGCAGCGACCCAGGCTCCCCATGTGATCGTTTCTGCTCAACGGCAAGAATGGAAACTTGTGCGGAAGATCGGTTAGGATGTTTGCGAGCACTCTCTCACTCCCTACATGTTTCTAACACCCAGCGCGCCGCAGCGAAGAGTCTGGCAGTCCAAGTTTGCGTTGCAACGGTCCATACCACACACCGACCCGCTCGTCTATCTCACCCCACATCAACAAATCATCCCCCGAGTTCGCCACCATCGGCAAAACTCAGCTCACGATTGATCCTCAAGTCCATTGACGACTCTCCAAACGCGAATTCATCTCCTACCACGCCAAGCCTGCCATTGAATCGCCGCTCATCATCATGTCTAGCTTTACAAATCCGCACTGATAAGACCAGCATCGCTCCTCGCAGCATTCTGCAATTGATCACCTGCATTGTGGCAAGACCAGTGAACCTGATCGACACCATCTACCGAAATCAGATAGACGCACCGTCTCAAATCGAGTTCCTTTTCACCGTAAACAACCCCACTCGAACCAGACCACACTTGCGAACTTGTGATTCATCGTGTGCATGCGATTTGTGCGCAATACTTCGACGATTGGCGACTCGGTGCCACTTCACATCATTCCGCCGACGTCGAAATTTGTCTAGAGACTTGTGCAAGTGTTTTCCTAAATGAACCGTCCCGCTTTCGGTTTTTCTTTGATTTTGTGTTGTGGTTTTGAATTAGCGGTGTAAGTTTGGTGCAACAATTGTGTGTTGATCTGTTGTGAATTTTAATGTATATAAAAAGCGTGTATGAATTATGATCTTAATATGAATTATGAGTATTGACAAAGGGCATGCATACTACCTAAGGCACGATCCAAAATTTATAGAATTCATGCAATATTTTTAATGATATTGTACAAGTCTATTTTGATTTATTCTGACTTTGAGATGATGTAAAAATGAAAATACTACTTTACAATAGATCAATTTAAAGATACAATAGAACTTTTTTTTAAAAATTAATATATTTTTATATTCATGTATTTATTTGAAGTTAGAATATATTAGTGTATCATTAATATTTATAAATAAAGAAATTGATCAAGATTTTTAATTTTTAATTTTTTTTTATAAAAATAAATTTATTACTTTGAACATAAAATATTAATATTTTAAATTAAAGTCATGTTTGTATAATTAAATCTCAATGCAACAAACCATATAACTTTTTGAAAATTAAACATATTTATTTATGATATTTTAATGATTTACAAAGTTATTAAAGAATAAGGATTTTTTGAAGACTTGTGCAATAATTGTTTAAAATAACATAATATAGGTTTTATTAAATATTTTCTTAAATTTAATAATACAATCTTGTATAATTTTTTCTACATTTATGCCATACAATCATAATACTAAAGAATCATAATATTTAATAAAAAAATATATTTTACTTATTAAATAATTCTATAATATTATTTTTATTAAATTATAGTAAATTATTTTAGTTGTCTTATAATTAAAAAAATTATATTTATAAAATATTACATCAAATTAATAATTAATATTAAAAAAATTTTATAATTAAAAATTATAATTAATAAATAATCATATTTAAAAAATAAATATTTGAATATAGAATATTGCAAACTCTTTATATTCAATAGTAACATAGTTTTATTTAAACAAAGATATTAACTTAAAGGCATACAAATTGATAATTATATCATATTTGTTAGATTTTAGAAATGATCATGTCGATTGTATTTATAGACTAATTTGTATTACTCATATAAAATAGAACATATGTAATTAAAACCTAGATAAATTTTTTTATGTTTGTAGATTCTTTGAATGTAATATCATATTAATGTTGATATGATGTATCATATATATATATATATATATATATATATATATATATTTTAGCTCATACTTTAATTTATATATAGATTATTGGTTTAGTTTAAAATATATTTTTACATTAAGAATTATAAGTATTACAATGAAGGATTTAATTAAAAAGGACAAATTATAGCATGTGGTAGAAATAATAGTATTAATAACAAACTTTAGTCAATAAATAATTTTTGATGAAAAAACTCTAAAAGCTTTCTATTGGTTAAGAAATAGCAAAAAAAGATGTTTTAAGAAGGTGGGATTGAAAGAATTAAACATTCACATTGATTTGTATATATAAGTAAAAGAATGATGGTTTTTATGTGCTTAGAGTTTAAAGGTTTTAGGTGGTTTGGATGTCAAGGTCATGAATTATGAAAAAACTTTTAAAAAATAATATATTCTTGTATCACTAAAAGAAAAAAATAGAAAAAAAAGACAAATATAAGAAAAATAAATTAAAATGGCTATTGCCAATTACAAAGAACTTAGAGAATCTTGAATAAAAATTAGAACAAAAGAAAGATGTTGATAAGACTAAGATTGACTTTAGTCTTGCCTCCATATATATTAGCTATTAATGAGGTCTTATTGAAGCTTCCTCAAAACCACATGACTTATAGTCAAATTATCAAGTTATAGATTGTTTCAAATATAAGTTTTTAAAAATAAGAAACTTATAGTAAAAATTTAAATAGCCACATGGTGTTAAAAATACAAGACAATGGATTAGCAAAGAGACAAGGAAAAGAATATAAAACTAGATTGATTTTAAGAATAAAGAATTAGATGGTTGACAAGAATAAGAACTAGATTGATATCAAGAAATAAGACAACACTTTGGATTGCTCCAAGACTTGTGTTGGTAGGACTAAGGTATACCTTAGTCTTGCCTCTTATTTATACTGTAAGATTTATGTGCTATTGAACCTTCTATAGAAACTTCTTTAGCTTGATGGAAATACCTATAGAAGATTTTGACTACAAAAGAAACTAAGAAGTTTTTAGAAGTCTATGAAGCATCTATGGAAGCTTCTAAGAGTATCTTAAAAGATATTAGAAGGGTGAGAAAGATTCTAGAAGATTGAAAAAGATTTTAGAAGATAAAAAAAAATTCTAAAAGATTAAAAAATGTTCTAGAAGAGTGAAGAAGGTTTTAGAAGATCAAAAAAGGTTCTAAAAGATTAAAGAAGATTTTAAAAGAGTAAAAAAGGTTCTAGAAGATTTTAAAAAGTAGTAACTTAGAATATGTCTCTAATATCATCTCTTCTTTTAACGACAAGTTCCATAAA
Source organism: Physcomitrellopsis africana (assembly GCA_036785485.1). Lineage (NCBI taxonomy): Eukaryota > Viridiplantae > Streptophyta > Bryopsida > Funariales > Funariaceae > Physcomitrellopsis > Physcomitrellopsis africana. The sequence goes on along the minus strand of JAWRVF010000140.1, from coordinate 52,381 downwards.
GAGCCGAAGTAATTTAATGATCAAATTAGATATGCGAGAAATTTAAAATTTGTTAAAGTAGAGAAACAACATATTCTATCCTTTGTTTGTTGATTATTGATTCTACAAGATCTTTGAGGTGGTATTGATGGTCTCTACATATAACTTCTATTGTAACAATATTCCATCCAAGAATCTACTCTTTGTTGCAACATTCAAAACATCCTCCAAACATAATTTTTGATCCAACTAGAATCATACTTCCAATCTCAAGGAGTATCATCAAAGCTTAGGTATTTGAATCAAGATTTTTATAATAAGGCCGTATCTCCAAAGATTCTAAGTGTGGCCTTATTTGGCATTGGAATGCTCCTTTTTCATCTTATCTATATTCTTTGAACTCAACAAATTGTGAAAGTTGCAATGATTTACTAGGTAATTATGTGGCAAAAGGATCTTCTAACTCTTATTCTTATAAGTTCTTCAAAATGCAAAGATTTGACATAGTAGCTAGCAAGCTTTTAGCAGGATCTATTTTATTTTAGAAAAAATGATTATATACAAATGAAGGTCTTGGCATGGCTTTCTTTCTTCTATATTAGTCTTCTACCATTGATAAAAAAGTGTCATTTAGAAACCGAAAGATATTAGTGTCCACAAAATCTTCCATGGCAATTGAATTTAGATTTTTTAAGATATTGTTAATGAAATTCACAAACTTTTTTAAGTGCATTTCTAAGGTTATTTGAAGGTTTTCATGTTCTTTCGCTAACTCTATAGTCCTTCTAATGGATGAAATATTCTAATATCCATGTTTTATTTACAAATCTATTATTTCATCTACTTTGTATTTAAGCTCTTAATTGATTTCAATTGAGGTTGGTGATGGAAGATCTCTTTAAATAATATTTGGTTCATAATATGTTTTTAAAATCAAAATATAAAAGATTGGATGAATGCTCATGTTACTTGGTAGTTTAAGATGGAAACTTATTGAATTTACTTGATGTAGAATTATAAATGGTCCAAGTCTTTGATAATCTAACTTTTGTGATGGTCAATTTATTTAAATATTTTACTGAAGTAGCTAGATATAATCTCCTACTTTGAATCTTGATTGGATCTTGTAATAAATGTCTATATAGTCTTTATATTGGTCTTGAATCATTTGTAGTTGGAATTTTAATTCTTCATAGATGGCCTTCAAGTAGGTAATAAGATTTTTTACAGTAAGACTTCCATCATCTTTAATTTTGAATGGATTTGCTCTAAGATGGTGTCTATAATTTGATAAGAATGGAATTTTCTTCCTTAAAAAATATTTTGTATTATTATATGTAAACTTAGCCAATATTATGAGATTTATCTAATTTTCTTCTTGGTAATTTATATTACAACAAAGATATTGTTTTAAGATCTAATTCATTTATTTTATTTGACTATTTGTCCAAGGATGATAAGCTAATGAAAGATAGATCTTGACATTCAAAAGTTGAAATAGTCCTCTCTAAAAATTTGATACAAATTATGGTTTTTGGTTCAAAATGATGTCACTTAGAAGGCGGTGTATTTGATAAATATTATTAATAAAAAATTTGGCCATTTCTTTCTAAAAATAATCTTATTGCATAGGATGAAATATACCATCTTTATAAGATGGTCTATTGCTACAAAAATTAAATCCTTGTCATTAGAAATTAAGAGGTCTGTAATGAAATCTATGGATAATAATTTCTATGGACCCTTAGGAACTAGAAGTGGTTGGAGAAGTCCATATAATTGGTGTCTTGGGACTTTTTCTTGGGCACAAATTTTACATAATTGGATAAATTCTTTCACCAATTTCTACATTTAAGGCAATCAATAATCTCTTGATATTAATTTTAAGATCTTATTAAAGCCAAAATATCTAGTTGCTAAAAGATCATATTATGCTTGAAGAACTTAAAGTCTTGCAAAGCTTAGAGGAATATACAAGAAATCCTTGAAACATAATAATTTATCCTCAAACTTAAAATTATTATTTTTTTCTAAGTCTATGTTTTTTGGATGTTGTTGAATGTTATTCATAAATGAATTTATTTTCATTATTTTTTAGATTTTTGAATTGAGAGTTAGATGTGTATAAATAGATATTATCAATGTCTTCAATTGCAAATTGGACAACTTCAATATGATTGATTTTTGGTGATTCAATAAAATATCTTCTATTCTTGATGTAAGATATGAACGTTAAGAAATGACATCTGGTTTTTCTTAAAGTTTTTTTAGATGATATGTAATTACAAAATCAAATCAAAATAATGACATATTTGATTGTGTTTGATGGCAATTCAAAATTTGGGCACTCATAAAATATTCCAAGTTTTTATAATCAATATATACTGTGATCTTGTATTGAGTTCCTTCTAGCAAATGGTGTCATTCTTCAAAAGCATTGACAATTGTCAATAGTTCCTTGTCATGGATCTTGTAATTGACCTTTGCAACTGAAAATTTTTAAGAGTAAAATATTACCACGTGAAATTAACCATCATCACCAATTTGAAAAAATACAAATCTAAATACAAAATTTGAGGCATCTATTTCTAAAATAAATAATTTTGTTGAATCTATATAAACAAGTATAAGAGCTGAAATAAAGGATTTTTTTAGCTTTTTAAATGCTTCTTCAGTCTTCTATTTCAAATAAATTTTTGTTTATCTGTAAGTCATATTAATAGAATTATAATCTTGGAATAATCCTTGATGGAGATTTTATAAAAGTTTACAAATCTTAAGAAATATTATACATCTCTAATTGATGATAGTTATTTCTACTTTATAATAATTTGTATTTTCTTTGGATCCATAGAAATTTCATTTTTAGAGGCAATATATTCTAAAAATTTGATTGATGGTTGATGGAAAAAATACTTCTCCAATTTGGTATATAATCTACTTTCTCATAGTTTCTTTAATATCATATATATATGATGTTTATGTTCTTATTTGTTTTTAGAGAAAATCAAGATATCATCCAAGTAGATGATAATAAAGTCATCTAATTATTTCGAAAAGATATCATTCATCATATGTTGAAAGACTGCAAGTGCATTTGTAAGTCCAAAAGGCATAATATTATATTTGAAATGTCCATACTTTACACAAAATGTCATATTTTATTGATTTCTTTCTTTGATCTTGATTAGATTGTAGGCGCCTTTCAAATCAATCTTTGTAAAAATCTTTACTTATCTTAGTTGTTCCAATAATCTTAAGATTAATAGTAATGGATGGCGATTTTTTTTAATCATCTTATTTAGATCTTGATAGTCAATATACATATGTAAAGAGCCATCATTCTTCTTCAAAAATAAAATAGGTATTTTTATTAGTGATTTTAAATGTCTAATAAAATTCTTGGCTAGATTTTCATCAATATATTTTTATAAGGCTGTAAGTTCTATCTATGAGAGATTTTAAATTGAACCAAATAGAGATTGAGCTCTATCTTGTAATTTGATTGCACAATCATAAAGACAATGTTTTGATAATATGTCTATTTTCTTTTTCTCATTCAATTGAATTCTTTATTGGAATAGCATATAATACAAATGTAATATCTTTTTTTGTTGTTTGTATAAATGCTTTAGCTTCAAGAAATAAAGTAGTACCTCATTTTTTTCTTTTGATGTTTAGATCTTGAAGAAATCTTTTGCAAACTCTAATCAATATCAAGATTATGTAATTCAAACCAAGATAGTCCAATGACAATAGGATTTATTGAACATTAAATGATATTGAAGACAATGTGTGATTCTTGATCTTCTAACATCACTTCTAATGATTAGATTTCTTCAATAACATGCATAGATATAAGGATTTATTCATCAATAACTTCAACAAGTGTGGGATGGATCTTCTTTACAAGTATTAAATTATACTTGGATATAAAATCTTTATCTATGAAGTATACCAAGGTTCCAATATTGAAAAAGACATTAGCAAAAATCTCATGACTTGAGGTTCTTATGTATACAAGAAGCATAAAATAAGATGTTAGATCTAAAGGTGGGAAGAGACCTTTTTCTAATACTTTAGATTTGGTGATGTCCAACTACAAGGTTCCTATTATGGCTGGACATCTTTGTTCTTTGATTTTTTTAATTCAGATATTATACCTTGTGCCTTCAATTCTTTAGACTTGTTTAGATAATTTGCTGCCTTGTAATTAAATCTTTCACAATATAAATATAGATTCTCTTGTCAATGTCTAATCTTCTCTATTGGTATTAAAGGCTTAAATTGAATTGCATCAATTTGCATAGATTCAAGATATGTTAATGGCTTCTCTAATACTCTTGAAGATGTAGCAGTTGTACTTTGATAAACATTGCTAAAAATTGATTGCCTCTCTTGTCACAATTCAAATAGGCAATTGTCATAAGTAATAGCTTAAGACATAAGTTCTTTTAAGCTTTCAACTTTTGGCATAGTAATCAATAAATTCTTCATGTCTTCTTTTAGCCCATAATAAAATCGAGTTATAAAAGCCTTATCATTTTAGTAAAAATTACAAATAAATTATTGAAATTTTGCGGCATAAATTGCAACTAAATGTTGTCTTTGTCATAGGTTTTGGATCTTTTTTTAACATTCTTTTCTAATCATTATTTTCAAATATAATAATAAATCTTTTTATAAAAGCCTCCAAATTATATAAGATTGAAGAATTCTTTTCTAATAATAGAAAAAATTATGATTGAGCACTTTTTGATAAAAGGATGTCTACAAAAGTAACTTTAGTAAATAAATCTAGATAATAAGAAGAATATAATTGCAAGTAGAGGCATACTTGTTGCACAAAATCTCAAAAGTTGGATCTTGTTCCATCAAATTTATCAAGCATATTAGTATTTAGCTCCTTCATGACAATCTTTGGAATTTCTGTAGGGGTCATATATATAGCTTGTCTACCACTTGCTTCTTTCAATCAAATAATCTTTTGCTACAAATTATGAATCTCCCATTTAGTTTCTTTAGATATTAATTCTATTTAAGGTTTTTTTTTTGGATTACAAAGGAATATCATTTCTTCTCGTATATTATTTAAAAAAATTAAAAATTTATAAGAGTCACTATTCCATTCTTTATTTATAAAGATGCACTTCCTATGACTTAATCTACTTTTATATTAATAAAGAAAAAATCAACAAGCCTTTAATGTAATATTTTTTGTATTGAAAAAAAATATTATTGTATAATATAAATTTAAAAGAGAATAATTGTCAACCTCTAAAATACAGTGATATATCCTAACAAAGAGATAATCCACTCTTTCTAAGGAAAGACCAAACTGCAATAGGTAAGCATATTATTCTAGAAGGAAATAATCTACATTTTTCTAGAACAAAGTAATATCTTCAAGAAGAAGGATAATCCATTGTCTATGAAGAGATCAGAGCTTTGATATGATTACTTAGCAATCTTATCAAATTGCCAAAGATATAAGACAATAGATTAACAAAGAGACAAGGAAAAGAATACAAAAATAGATTGTTTTCAAGAACAAAGAACTAAATTGATATTAAGAAACAAGACAACACTTTAAATTATTCCAAGATTTATATTGGTAAGACTGAGATGTACCTTGGTCTTGCTTCCTATTTATACTGCAAGGTCTATATCATATTGAACCTTCTATAGAAGCTTTTTAGCTTCATAGAAATATTTGTAGAAGATTTTAACTATAAAAGAAACTAGAAAGTTTATAATAGTTTATAAAGCATCTATGGAAGCTTTTAAGAGTATCTTAAAAGATTTTAAAAGAATGAAGAAGATTCTAGAAGATTGAAAAATATTTTAGAAGAGTGAAGAAGATTTTAGAAGAATGAAGAAGATTTTAAAAAACTAAAGAAGATTCTAGAAGATTTTAAAAAATTAGAAAAGATTTTAAAAGATTGTGGAAGATTCTAGAAGATCGAAGAAGGTTTTAAAAATTCAAAGAAGATTTTAGAAGATTATAGAAGCTTAAAAAAGGTTCTAAAAGATTTTAAAAACTAATAACTTGGAATATATTTGTGACATATGGTATATTTATAAAAGTCTAAATATCTAATTTGTATCTAAAAAACTTTGTCAAAGCTTTTTAAAAAATATATTATCTTTCTAATATGTTTCTATCTACTTCTATATATTTTTATTTACTTAAATAATATAGATATTTATTATATTATTCTTTTTTTTAGGCAATAAATTTCATAAGGAATAGTTAAATTTATTTATAAATTAAAAAAATCTAGGATTTCTTAAAATGATATTAATAACAAATTCTAATCTAAGTTTTGCATAAAGATAGTTGATAGGTTTTTTCAAATATTGATAATATTTCATATCAAGACAAAAAAATTATTATATTATTAGATCATTGTTGAGGCATTCATAACTATCTTCAAACAACATATTTTTCATGTTATCAATTATAGTAAACACCTTTAATAGTCTCATTAAGTATTGAAAGTCTCTTCTACGATCATGATATCAATTATATTATATCTTGCTATTTATTTGAAGAATGACATATTTCTTTTAAAGATTTTTATCATAATTTTGATGCTATTTAGATTAACACAATATAAGTGCTTTCTTTGGTATATTTGTAAATGACAATTTTTAACATGAGTTTTTTAATTATTAGATTTTCATATTATAAAGGAATTCTATAAGTTGATTTTTAAACTTTTTTTTTTAAAAATTATACCATCTTTATTAAGAATACATACTTTGGAAGTTCATAGAACCTTTTAGAATATTTTAGATATTTATTAGTTAATAAAAGTTAATTGAGAAGCTTCTTAGTTGGTGAAAGTAATTCAAGAAGCTTCATAGTTAGTAGAAGGAGCTCGAGAAGCTTCCAAGTTGGTAGAAAAAGCTTAAGAAGCTTCTTAGTTTGGTGGAAGCCACTCAAGAGGCTTCTTAAATAGAAATATATATATATATATATATATATATATATATTAGAATTGAGGTTGAAGAGTTCTTGAATCTTAACAATGCATCTCTTAGAGTTCTTGTTCATCCTTCTTAGTATTATTTGTGCACTCGTTTAGTTAATTCAAGTCCTTGTTGATTTCTTTTTGAAATGTTTTTTTAGTTCAAATCTCTTATTTTTTATTTTTATATTGTTGATAGTTTATTAAGACTATCTTCATTTTAAATATCAGAGTTGGATCCTTCTTGTTAGAGAGTGGATTATCCTTCTTCTTGAAGATATACTAGCATTTTTGAGGTTGCAGATTACCTTCTTCTAAATTGATATTTTTGTTATCACAATATTAGAGCTTTATCTCTTTTGTAAGAAAATGGATCACTTTTCTTTTTGAAGCATTTTAAAGATTACAAATTATCTTCCTCTAAACTAATATTATCTTCTTATAGATTCGTTTTTTATTTTTATTTTTAGAATGGTTGGAAGTCAAGACATTAGTATGACTGAATTTCTTGAGTCTAAATTAAATGCCATTAGAAGTATTCTTATTATTTTATCTGTTAAGATTGCAAAAATTAAAGCGGTGTTGTATGGTGTGAACTTCTATCTGGGAATACACTGGGTACCTGGATGTGGAGAATTCACTTGAAAATTATTGGCAAAACTCCAACAAGTGATTTGTCTTCAATAAAAAGAATAAATAATATAACAATCTCACAAAAGAGAATTTATATGTATAAATCCTCTTGTATTCAAGTAGGTTTGTACAAAAAGGGTTCAAATGTCCACAAAAATCCTTCAAAACTTTGTTCACGTACCACGACTTATTTCTTATTAAACTTTAGAATTCAATAACTCTTGATTCAATTATTTAGTTTCTATAAAATTTACTTTAAAGTGTAGAAAATCTTCTTAAGTTTTACCACAAGAAAGAATCAATCATAAATTCATTTCCAATCGTCCAATATCTCAAAATCCCTAGCAAGTGCTTAAAACCATAGCTCAGAGACACCTGAGTACTATTTTCCTTATATCTCACGAATCCAAAATTCTAATGCTACAAACTTTTTTTACATAGTCTTGTAACATAAATATATATACTCTTGAAAATTTTGATCTAAAAATCTTTCAAATTGCCTAAGATATAGCTCAAAATATAACCACTACGTAAGCAAGTCACTTACTGCCTTTAAGTTTATAAGCATTGACTTCAACTTCCAATATCTCCTTCACCTCACCTTGAAATTCATTAAGTTACATATAAAAAATATAGCCGTGAAAGTGCTCTCTTCAATTGTAATTGCCAATCCTTGATTGCTCTCTATATGCATGAGTTATATCCAAAAGAGTGACAATAGGTCCAAAATCAACACCTTAACTTTGAGCACCTTTAACTTCTTCATAAAAAGTGCAAATTATAAAAAATTTTCACCTCAACGAGATCTAAAAACCTAAACCTTATGATCCTAGCCTCTGATGTTTGACTTCCCTTGAAACCAAAACCTAACTTCTAATAAACCCTCGGGCAGCCTCCTTGAAGTCCATTGGGCATGATTTTTGGCCAATTAGAATAGAGATTTCTATCATCTACCTCTATCCATCCACATGGATGGCCAAACTACTCTTTTTATACTAAAAACCCTTTTCTAATCCTTCTTTTATAAGATTTACATACTTTTTACTTTAAGCACCAAATAAAAGAAGTAAATAAATTTTAAGGATCACCAATGTCTAACAAAGGTGACTTAAGATATATAAAAGTTACTATCAATATAAAATCAACTTCAAAATTACTATAAAAAAAAAAAAAAAGGTTGTATAAATCTCAATAATAATCTTTTTAATAGATCCCTTCTAAACTAATAATCTAATCATATCTTGTAATCAATAAAAATCCATTGATATGGCTCTCATTTAGTTATGTAATAAATTGTACATTAAATATACATGTACATTTTTTTTACATAGTAGCCAAACCACAACACAATAGCGATTGTTACAAAACTTCATAATGATGCAACATCTAAAATATCACAACCTAGACTGCACCCACTTCCAACTTTATGTATTCAAGGATGCAGTACTATATGTGTTGTATCAAGAAAATCCACCTATTTAGCAACTTAAGGAGCCTTGAGTTAATTTTCTAGAAAAATATGATAGTACATAATCAAAGTTCTAAGGATTTGTCAACCAAATTTGATTGATAATAATTTTATAACTTGATACTTATCCAAAAAAATTTTAAGGAATTTTAAAGTTTTTATAAAAATATTTGTAGAAGCATTTGGAAAACATGACAAGATTTGTTGGACAATAGCCAAGATTTGAATATTGTAACAAAAGGCATGCTTTGCATCAATCTATGCATTTGATTTTAGGTAATCAATATGCAACATTAATTGGGATGAAGAAGCCTTAATGAATCAATTCTATTGGAAATTAAGAGGCAATATGAAGGATTTATTATTATTGCTTTTAGATCTATAATCATTGAATGAAGCCATCAATTAAGTTGTAAAATATGATAATCAACTATTCCAACATCATCAAAATCAATGTCTATGGGCTTCAACATGACAACATGCAATCCGACACATTCATATTACATCAGCAAGTATTTTGAATTTTTATTTAAAAATAAAAAATATATTGTTTGATAGAATATATTTTAAACCTCTTAATCTTTAAAAAAAAGAAGCATTAGATAGAAGAAGGTCTATGCTAGTATTGTAGCAAGGAAAGCCATAAGGTTGACAATTGTTCAAAGAAATAAAATTGACGTATTATCAAAATTAGAAATGCAATTGTTCAAAAAAACAAAGACCAACCACAATAAGAACCGTGCAATTGGACAATTCAATATCACAAAATTATTCAAGTTCCTCACTTTTTTCTCAACTCGCTTATAGTTTTATAATTCCTTTTTATTTTGGCCTTCAAAAGCTTCAAGCAATTGCCTTATTGAATTCAAGGGCATCCATTTATTTTTTAGTTGAGGTATTTGTTAAGTTTGATAAAATTTCTTTAATATAGGAATCCAAATCTATTCATGTAGAAGTAATAGATGGACAACCTTTATCTTTTAGTAATATCATTCATAAAACAATACCTATAAAAGTGTTATTTGAAGACTATAGTAGCTAAATTGTATTCAATGTTATTTGGACTCTTTCAAATCCTATTATTCTTGGACTTAGTTGAAAAAATATAATCCATCTATAGATTAGAAATCATAAAAAATAACATTTTTAATAGAAATTCTTACAAATTTTTTTTTGTAAAAAGTCACAAGTTGATAAGCCTTTATTTGTTCAAACAAAGGTTTTTATAATATTGGCTAAAAAAATATATCATTTATTATTTATAAAATTCTAATTAAAAAAAATATGATTTCATCAATAATTATTTCAAAGCAATATAACAAATTTTAAGATGTTTTCCAAAAGAAGAATACTGATATATTATCAAAGCATAGATTATACAATTGTGCCATAAATCTTCAAAAAAGAATGTAATTACTATTTAGTCTAATTTATAATCTTTTTCAAAATGAGCTTTTGACATTATATGATTATATTGATGAAAATCTTGTAAAGAACTTCATTAGATATTCAAAGTCTTCAATAAATATATCCATATTCTTTGTAAAGAAAAAAAATGGTTCTTAGGATATGTGTGTTGATTATTGGAGATTGAATAAGATAATGGTGAAGAATTGTTATCCCCTATTATTAATCTTAGGACTTTTGGAACAATTTGGTGAAGCTAAGATCTATATTAAGATAGGTCTTTGTGAAGCATACAACTTGGTACAGATCAAAAAAGAAGATGAATGGAAGACCGTATTTTGGATAAGATATAGATATTTTGAATATAATGTCTTATCTTTTGGATTAATAAATGCACCTATCATCTTTTAATATTTAATGAATGATATCCTTTAAAAGCATGTAAATAAACTTGTAGTAAACTATCTTAATGATATCTTGATTTATTCAAAAAATTTGGAAGAACATGAGAAGTATGTAAAGTTGGTATTACAAAAGCTACAAGGTATAAGTTTATATACCAAGCCAAAGAAATGTGTATTTCATCAATCAAAGATGGAATTTTTGAGATACATTGTATCTATTGAAGATTTGATGATAGATCCTAAGAAGGTGGAGGTAGTTATGTAGTGGACTATTTCAAAGACTATAAGAGACATACAATGCTTTTTTAGATTTGTTAATTTCTATCAGATCTTCATCAAAAATTATTTTCAAATTGCCACCTTTTTTATTCAATTGGCATAAAAAGACAAGTTAGAATAGGAGTCTCAAGTAGAGAAGGCATTTCAAGACCTCAAGATGGCATTTATCACAACTCTAATCTTAGTGCATCCAAACTTTATAAAAGTATTATATATGGAGATCGATGCTTTGGATTTTGCAATAAAAGCCATACTTTTACAAATGAATACAAACAATAAACTTCATCTTGTTGCATTTTATTCAATTTTTTTTTTTATTGATTATGAAATCTATAATAAAGAGCTTCTTGCTATTGTGCATTTTTTTAAGAATGGCATCATTTTTTCAAAAGAATAATATATCATGTGTTTATATATATATATATATATATATATATATATATATAAATTATAAGAATTTGGAATATTTTATATCAACTTGGATTCTTAATTATTGTCAAGGTCAATGGAATATGTCATTATTTCAATTTAACTTTGTTATTACTTATCAACTTAAAAAATAAAAATTATTGTTTGATGCTTTATGAAAGAGATCATATCTTATATCAAAAATAAGAGATGTAATATTTGATCAATAATATGCAACTTTATTGAAGCTAGAACAATTTCTCCCTTATGCTACTATTATATTGACACCTATTGTTTCTAGTTTCTTTAATGACGTGAGTATTGTAACCACTAATGATGCTTTGGCCCTTGATATCAAGCATCATTTCAATGAAAAGACTGATAAGTTTAAACTTGAAGAAAATTTTATATATTTTGAAGAATATTTGTATATCTCAATAGGACCAACATAATTGTATATTCTTCAATCTTACTATGATTTTCTAATTGTAGGTCATTTTGGATTTATTAAGACCTTAGAATTTATTTTCTGAGATTTTTTGTGGCTTCAAATGTAAAAGGCTATGAAGAACTTTATAATCTCTAGTGACATATGTTCAAGGTTCAACAATCCTTGATATTACCTTTATGAATTCTTACAGCCCTATCCTCTTCCAAGACAACCATGGTCTTCTATTTCAATGGATTTCATAATAAATCTATTACCATCTAATTTATTAGACAACATCCTTATGGTAGTTGATTGACTTACAAAGATGGCTCATTTTATTTTTTATAAGAAGACTATCTTTAATAAAAAAAATAATAAGATTTTTTTTGATAATATATATCAATATCATAGCTTTTCAGTTGATATTGTATTCAATCAAGGATCCCAATTTGTATCTAAGTTTTGAAGATATTTTTTAAAAATATTGAAAGTGAAAATAAGTTCTAAGGTCTTAATAAATCCAAAAGTTTAAACTTTCTTTGGCTTTCCATCTTCAAATTGATAGCCAAACAAAATAAATTAACCAAGTTTTGAAATAATATTTACAATACAATATCAACTATTAATAAAACAATTGAATCTTATATCTACTATTAGAAAAATTTATATATAATAATATTATTCATACTTCAACTTAACAAATACTATTTTATTCTAATTATGGATATCATCCAAAGTTTGATCTATGAGGTACGTCAAAAAATAATAATCTAGTAATTGAAGGATTTGCAAAGCATCTATCGTAACATCAAATAATCTTGAAGCTTCAATTGTAAGTAGTTCAAGATACTTAAAAAATATTTGCAAATAAATTTAGAAATCAACTGCTTGCTTTTTATATTGGAGATAAAATATGGCTTCTTCAATAAAACATCAAAAATAAGTAGCTATGCAATAAGTTGAACTGTCAGAGGTTAGGACCATTTTTCATCCAAAAAAAAATTAATTGAGTGGCATATTGCTTGGAACTACCATCTTCTATAAAGATACATCTAATTTTTTATGTTTCTTTTTTTGAGTCTTATAGGGAGTCACATATTTTGAAAAGAATATAACAATTGCTACCTAATATTGAAATTAAAAATCATAAAAAATATAAAATCAAAAAGATGTTTAATTCATAACAAAAGTGAGATAAATTAAAATATCTTATTCATTGGCGCAACTATGATATTAATGAGCGCATATGAAAATCAACTAAAATCTTACCAATGCACCTTAAAAGGTATAAGAATTTTTATTGATTTTATCTCCACAAATTCAAACATATTTAATAATAATTTCTTGATGAAGATTGGATTCAAGGAATATCTATAAGAGAAAGAGAGTCAAATTAAAACCTTCATCAATATACAGTCATCTATTCTAAGATAGAATAGAATTGTAGAAATAAATTAGTAACCTTGTCAAACCTTTAAGTGTTGAGAGAATAATATTTTGAAAATTTACTTACTAAATAAGCTTCAAATAAGATAATACAATTTTCATAGCGTTCAATTGAGCAAAATAAGGATGATACATTTCAACACTAAGTACAACCTTGGTTGGAGCCATTAAGAGCAACACCCAACCATGTAAAATACATGATGAATTTTCATTGATTGTGGTAGTTGTAATCAATTTGAAATTTGATTAAATCTATTTTTAAAAAATAAATGAGTTAAGCCTTTGATAATTCAATTTGTCATAAGATTAATTAGTGTTAATATTATAATATAGTAGTTATATCTTATCATTTATTTTGAATAGATGTTATTTTTTAAAAAAAATATTTTTATTAGTTTTTTATTATTTTTATACTTTTTTTAATTATATCTTTATTATTATATGAAGCTTTACTATTCTTTATACCAGATCCTTTGTTATTGGATTTTTAACTTTTAAAAATTTAAAAGTATCAAATTATTGATAATACATATAATTAAAAAATAGAATTTATTGAATAAAATAATATATTTTATTATTATATAAATTTTTTCCTAATGATAAGAGAGTTGTCTAATTGTCTTGGTGATAATTGATGGTATATTGTAGATATTGTTTCAATATTTAATTTATATATTTTACTTATTAATCAATTCAAAAATAAAAAATTGAAGATAATTTGATATTTATCTTCAATATGTTGAAGAATGTTTTTTAAAAATCTTAATAAAAATTGGGATTTTAAATCAAATATAATATTATTTTATAATTCATGATATTAATAAATATTATCAAAGAAATTTTTAGATGTTTCTTCACTTATAATATTTTTTTATAAGATACAAAATATATTATTTTAATTAAACAATCCACCATTATAAAATAGAATCATAAAAATTAAAATTAAAAGATTTATAATAAAATCTATTGAAAGTCTAATAAATGACAAAAGTTGCTTTAGAATAGATAAAGGTTGAAAAAGTCTATTGGACCATTGTTGCGAAGTCTTTGCTCAAGAATAAATATGATAAGATTGAACAAATTTTTTGACATCTTTTCATATTTGATGCTACTAAAACTTTTTAAAAATAAATTTAAAAGATTTGTTATATTTAAAATGTCATGTTATTAAAAAATCATATTGTACTTGTTGTGCTTTTAATCTTATTTAATTTCTTAGAATATATAAATATCTTTCATAATAAAAAATATATTTCTAAATTTTTTTAATTAGAATGTCATAAAAGTTATTTTAATATTAAAAATAAGAAGATTTTTTTAAGAGTTGAATAAAAATAAGAATATTCTTTGAATAGATAAGAATATTATTTAAATAATATATAATAAAATTATCTAAAAATTTATGAAAGACATCTTTCATCAAATATTAGAAAGTAATTAGAATATTTATAAGTCCAAAAGGCATGACATTATATTCAAAATGGCCATATTTAGTTTAGAATGTAATCTTTTATTCATCACCTTCTTTAATATGTACCAAATTATAGGCTCTTTGTAAATCTATCTTAGCTTTACTTTCTTAATAAAAAAATTTTAATATTAAAAGTAAAAAATACTAATTTTTAATGGCTTATTTATTAAGTCTATAATAATATAGATATATTTGCAAAGATCTATCTTTTTTCTTCACAAGGAAGACTGGTGCACCTATATGAAATTTTTATTGTTAGATATAATTTTGTGAAAGATTTTTCTTAATACATTCCTTCAAAGCAGTAAGTTTATTCTATAATAAATTATAAATTAGTATAATAGTGGTTGAGCTCTTTCTTAAATATTGATTGCACAATCATAAAGTTGGTATTTTGGCAATATATCAATAATTTTTTTTTCAAATATATTATGATCTTTTTTATATTGCTATAGGATTCTACTACAATTTTCATTTGAATGAAGATTTGGTGCTGCATAAATTATAATTAATATATATATATTTTTAAAAATTGCATAAATATCTTAGTTCTAATAAATAAAGATTAAGATGATTTTTTGAAATTTGAATTAAATCTTAAAATAACCTTCTATAATTTTTAATCAATATCAAAGTTCTGTAATTTAAATCAAAGAAGGCCAAGTATCATTTTCTTTGAAGGACATTAAATGATGTTAAAAATAATATTAGATATTTAATCTTCTAACACCATTTTTGATGGCTTAATCTTTTCTATTATATCTCCAAATACAAGTGCTTCACTATTAATAACTTCTATTGGAATTAATTAGATTTTTTATAAAAATATTAATTTTTATTACAATACAAAGTCTTTACTTATAAATTATGGTGAAACTTTGATATTTTATAATTATTAGAAGTTTAAAATAAGGTATAGATCTAGTGATAGAGTATAAACTATATTTGATGGTTGTGGTCTAAGGTTGTTTAATTACAAGGTTCCTATTACAATTAGACATCTTTGTTTTTTGAATTTCTTATATTAAGGTGTCTTCCCTGTCTTGAATTTAGTTGATTTGATGCAACAATCTTATACCTTATTACTTGCTAATTTATAATATAAACATAAGTTTTTAAGACAACATTTGTATTTTTTTTTTGATATTTATTACTTAAATTCAATTGTATTAATTTACAAAGATTCTAGCATTATTAAATAAAATTTTGGTGACTTAGAAATTGTTGTCATTATTTGATTAGTTCTTTTCTAACCAAATCTTTACTCTTGGCACCTTTCAAAGATTAAATTGTTATATGCAATTATTTAAGTGATAAATTATTTTAATAAATCTATTTTTAAAATTTCTAATAATAGATCTTTAATATTATTTTTAAACCATATCAAAATTAATTGATAAGATCCTTATTATTCCAATCCATATTACAAATAAGTTGGAATTTGAGAGCATAGATAACAACTAAATGTGATCCTTATTGTAAAAAGTAGAATTTTGTTTTTATTACCTTTTTTTGATTATTCTCTCTAAATATGGATTTAAATACTTCCAAAAATAAATATAAATCATATAAAAATCATAAATCCTTTTCCATCAAAAGTACAAATAAAAAAATAATACTTCTAAATAAAAGTGTGCATATAAATCTTACTTGGCTAATTCCATTAGGAAATTGAGAAGGATTTAATTTAAAAAGAGCTTTGCTTGTTGTAGAAATCCTCAAAATTTTAATCTTGTTCTATAAATTTTTTTTAGAATTTTAATTTTAGAAATTACTTTAATTGATTTAAGACTTATTTGTAAAGTTGATCTACTTAGATTTGCTTCTCTTAATTGTACAACTTTATGGTATATACATTAAACATCATTGTCAACTTCTTCTATAGGTATAATAACAATACTTCTATAGTTGAGATCACTAATATGTGAGATTTTTACTTAAAGAGTATTAAGAAGTTCATGAAGATTAGCAATAGTTATAAATCTATTTTCACTTTTATCAAGTATAATATTCAAAATTTACCTTCTTATTATTTAAATAATAGACAATATTAGCAGACACATAAGTCAAATTAGAAAAAAATAATCCACAACTTCTAATCTAAAATAAAAATTTCTAATAAGAGAGATAGTCCACTTTTTTTATAAAAAAATTAATCTTGCAAAATAAAAATATTAATTTAAAGATAGATAATTTATAACCTTTACTAATATAATAATATTTTTAATTTATAAATATAATCCACTCACTTTTTAAACAAAATAACTATAACAAGTTAATAATCTTGTCAAATTATTAAGGATATGAATCATAATAGAACTTTAAAAAAATAATAAATACTTAAATAACTAAAAGAGAGAGAAGACAAATAAATAATAGATTTAAAATAAAAAGAAACTAAAATAGATATTGCCAATTACAAAGAATTTGGAAAATCTTAAATCAAGACTAGAATACAAGAAAGATGTTGACAAGACTAGAGATGGCCTTAGTTTTATCTCCATATATACTAGCTACTAAAAAGATCTTGCAAAAGATTCCTAAGAACCACAAGGCTTGTAATTGAAGCATCAAGTTGTAAATTACTTCAAATGTAATTTTTTAAAAATAAAAATCTTATAGAATAAATTTTAATTTATAAAATTATAGATTATTGATTTTAAATAATAATAGATAATTAAAGTGATTTTATTACATAAGATTTTAAATGCAAGATTTTTACAAATTAAAATATCTATTTGTAATATTAAAAAGCTAAAGATCTATTGAAAATATGAAGAATAAATCATTACACTTAATAGAATTTAATACACTTATTATTAGATATTAATGACTTTAGAAGGTAAAATATTTATATTTATAAAAAGTAAAATAATCATAATTTATATATATTATTTTTAGCTTGTAAATTTTAAACAAATAAAGTTTTTAGATTTAAATAATTATTTTTATATATTTATGTTTAAAAGTACAAAGATAAGTAGATTATTGAAAAGTCATAAATTTATTAATAATTATATAGTTATAACATTCTTTATGAAAAGTCATAATTTTATTAATAATTATATAGTTATAACTATATAATTATTAATAAAATTATGACTTTCCAATATATAATTATTAATAAAAGATTATATGGTTATAAAATATTATTAAACAAAAAAAAAAAATCTAAAGAGACAAAAAAAAAATTATAAAAAATTTAATAATTGTAAAAGTATATACAAGTAGTCTCATTGCATTCAAACATGCTTATATTGAATCATATATATTCAAAATAGAAAATTTTAATATTGATATTTAAAACTATTTAATATATATATATATATATATATATATATATATATATATATATAAAAACTTTGAATATCAATAAAAAAAGAAGTGTTAAGAATAGTCAATAAAAATTACAATGACGTAAGATCCTAACACAATAAATATTAATATGCTTTTGTTAAGATTGATGAATTTTAATAATTTAATTTAATTGTATTAAGAATAAAAATATATATCTTAAAATCAAATTTTAAATACAATATTATAAGACTTTCAAACTTCATGATTTAATAATGATTAAGTGATAAAATAAATCTATAAATTAATAAGTCTAATTAAAAGACTAAAGAATATATATATATATATATATATATATATATATATATATATATATAAATTTTTTTAAATCAAATCAATTATGAATATTTTTTAGAATTATTCAATATAAAATAAGATTAAAATTATACTTTTTAATAATGATAAGAAAGTTGTCCAATTGTCTTAATGATAGTTGATGGTTCATTGCAAATATTGCTCTAATGCTTAATTCACACGTTCCATTTGTCTATTAATTTGGAGATAAAAAATAAAAAAGAATTCAATATCTAGCTTTAATATATTGAAGAGTGTCTTCCAAAACCTTGATACAAGCTAAGATCCTCAATCAAATATAATAGTACTTTAAAATTTATATTATTGATAAATATTATCTAAAAAGAATTTAATTATTTCATTATCTATAATAGTTTTTTTATATGGTACAAAACATGCCATTTTAGTCAGATAATCCACCACTATAAAAATAAAATCATAAGAATTTAAGATTAAAAGATTTGTAATGAAATTCATTGAATTTAATGATTAAGATTGCTTTAAAATAAATAGAGGTTGAAAAAGTCCATATAGTTGATTGCAAAGAATCTTAATTATAAGATAAAAATATCTAAATAAGGCATTTATTAAGCTTTGTTATTTTAATAAAATATTAAATATAAATTGTAACAAAGATATGTTCCAATGGGCTTAGCAATGATTTAAGATAGATATTGATATAAAAAATCAAGATTTTTATGATTGGTATAAATTATGATTGAATAAAAAGAATCTTTTAGAAAGTGACACTATTCTTAGAATGAATCTACAATAGTAAAAAGTTCTTTATTTTGAATCTCATAATTAATTTTAACTATTAAATTTTTTTTTGAATAAAAGGTAATAGAATAAAGTCTATTATCTACATGTATTTGTGATAGAATTGCACCTATTGCAAATTTTGATATATTTATTTCTATAAAAAATGGTTTAAAAATATTTAAATAATATTAATTGATAGTTGAAGCAACAACTATTTTCAAACCTTCAAATCCTATTTTTGTATCTTTACTTTGTTTTAATTTGTTTTTAGAAGTTAGTTATGTAAATAAACCAACTACTTGAGAGAAGTTTTTAATAAATATTTAATAATAGCTTATAAATCTTAAAAAGCATTGAACATCATGTATGATTTTTTAAGATTGTCCAATCTATAGTAGTTTATACTTTCTTAGAATCCATTTAAAAACCATAATTTGAAATGATATTTTTCCAAAACTCTACTTGAATTGTATGAAATATACATTTTTCTATCATAACATATAATCCAACATCTCTAAGTTTTTATAATATAAGGCAAAAATATTATTTATAATCTTTTATATTCTTGGAATAGATAATAATGTTGTTCAAATAATATATAATAAAATTATATAAAAATTCACAAAATACATCATTTATCAAATGCTAGAAAATAATTGAAGTATTTATAAATCCAAAAAATAAGATATTACATTCAAAATAATCATATCTAATTGAAATTATAATCTTCTATTTATCTCCTTTTTTAATATATATCAAATTATAGGCTCTTGGTAGATCTATCTTAGTATAAAACTTAGCTTCATTTAATTACTCTAGGAAATTCAATATTAAAAACTAAAGATAAAATTTTTTAATAGTTAATTTATTGAGTCCAAGATAATCTATATACATTTGCACAAGTCCACTTTTTTCTTCATAAAGAGGATTGACACACTTATAAGGAATTTTGAATGTTAGATAAAGTTATTTGCAAGTTTTTTATCAACATATTCTTTCAAAGCAGCAAGTTTATTTTGCAACAACCTTCATTTGAATGAAGACTTGGTATTGTATAAATAAAAATTTAAATCTCCTTTTATAGCTTATATAAATATCTTAGTTCCAACAAATAGAATCTGAGATGGTTTCTTGACATTTGGACTAAACTTTAAATTGACCTTTTATAAATTCTAATCAATATCAACATTATTTAATTTAAATCAATGAAGTCCAAGTACTATTACATTTAAAAGATATTAAATAATATAAAAAATAAGATTGAATATTTAATCTATTAATATAACTCTCAATAGCTTAGTTTGTTCTATAATACATGTGGATGCAAGTAGTTGTCTACCAACAATGTCTAATAGAACCAATTAGATTTTTTTTAAGAATATTAATTTTTGTTATATTATAAAGTCTTTATCTATAAAACAAATAAAGGCTTCAATGTTTAAAAGTATTTGAGTTGGAAATTCAAAACTTGAAGTTTTAAAAAATATTTGAAGTTTAAAATAAAGGTGTAAGATTTGGTAGTAGCTTGACACTTATATTTGATGGTTGTGGTTTAGAATTATCTAATTATAAGCTTTATCTAAACTTTATCTAAATTTTTTTTTTGAAGCTTTTTAAAGAAGATATTATTATTCTAATATGTTTCTATTTATTTCTATTTATTTCTATTTATTTCTATTTATTTCTATTTATTTTAATAATATGAGTATTTGTTATATTATTTCTTCTTTTAAAAGAAAATTTTATAAAAAATAATCAAATTATTTTATAAGTTAATAAAATTTAAGATTTATCAAATGGTATTAGCAAAAAATTCTAAATTATGTTTTATACAAAGGTGGTCGATAGGTCCCTTCAACTATTTTCTATTAAGAAAAGAAGATTATTTTAAAATTTGATTATTGTTGAGGCATTTATAAAAATCTTTAAATAACACAATTGCATACTATCAAGTATAATATATACTTCCAATAATATTATTAAGTACTGAGAGTTTCTTTCAAGATTATGGTATCAATGATGTATCTTGTCATCTATTTGATGAATAAAGTGTCTCTCTTAACAATCTTTATCATAATTTTGATGCCATTTAGGATGAGACCAACTCAATGCTTCAATTGGTAACTTTGTAAATGACAATACTTGACATGAATATATTGACTATTGATTTGTTACTTAAAAAAAAATTCTACAAGTTAATTCTTGCACTTTTTTCTCCTTTATTTATACCATCTTGTTGTCAATAGTTGGTCCTTGATTTTTATTAAGGTAGTCAATGCAAAACTGCAACAAGTTTTGACATAATTGCAAGATTTACATATGGCTTTTATGTGCATTCATTTAAATCATATTTGTGCCAATGTCCAAGATGTTTTAATTTATTTTGGTGCCACCTTGAATCCAAGACTAATTTCACTTTGAAGTCTTGGTTGTTATTTATTTCAATAAGAGGTTGTAGTAATTTATCTTTTGTTAATATGTCAATTTTACTATAAGATAAAATAAAACACATTTTAATACAAGATAAAATAAAATACATGTACAATATATGATGAATCTTTATTAATTGTGGTAGTTATAATCAATATATATCTTAATTAATTTATTTTTGGATAATAAATGGACCAAATTTTTGATAATCCAACTTGTCACAAAGTCAATTGGTTTTGATATTATAATAGAGTAATCATATTTTATCACCTGCTTTAATTGGAAATTATTCAAATGAATCTACTTTTGGTATTGTTAAGTTTAGAACTTTGACATTATCTATTAAGCCATATTAAAACTAATTGATAAGAGCCTTATTTTTTTTTATCCATATTCTAAGCAAGTTGGAATTTGATAATATAGATAATAGTTAAATATGAGTCTTATTGCAAAGATTGGAGCTTTATAGTTTTATCCAAAAAAAATTCAATTTATAAAAATGCACATAGGTATTTAAATATATAAAGCATGACTATTACTCATATCCAAGATCTTGACAAATGATATCCAACAATCTAACTAATCAAGTCTAATATAATATTACAATGCCATACAATGCAAATGGATTGGAAAAACAAACCTAAAAAAGACCTAATATTTATATGCATAAACTTTTGGATTTGATTTCCATTCTCCAATGTATCCTTTTAAAGATGTCAATATGTACTTTGGAAGAAACATCACTGAGTATGTCAAAACGAAAAATGCACCCAACCTTGAAAATACTTCTGGCATTGCCATACACAGCTAGAGCCCTAACAGAGAGGAAGTGGAAGGTGGAGCTGAAGTGTAACACGCTCTCAAATCTGATTCCCAATCTGATGCAGTGCTTTCACGTCCCCCATTGTCTCTCACTTCACTTGGTATTGGTAATGCTGACCTTCCAGTAGCCAGATCCCAGGATTTGCTTTAACTCACGGCGGCCTTGCCAGGGGTTGCTGCAACCATTTCAACGTCGCATGCTGGACAACCAAGAGCAATCGGATTCGTGGAGCGGGCGGTTTCTAGCCCTGATGTTTGCACGAACCCACCCATCCTCGTCCGAATCCGGCTGCCCACCTACATGATCCATTCCTGCATTTTAGACCGTCGTTGCACAAAGCTTGGGGGCTCTCAACTCACGTCGGTCTCCGCCACAGGTTTGTCACGCGGTATCAGTTGCATTTGGAACAGGCGCACGATTGCATCACTGCATTCCAGGATCGCTGCAAGCGTCGACATCCTTCCGGGCTTCCCGACGACCCCCGCTCATGCGTGCGTTGCGTCACGGTTCGCCAATTCGCTATCCGATCAGTGCAAGATACCGGAGAACTTGCATGTGGCAAGAAGGATAACCCACAGCCGGGGCACGAGGCAAGGCATCCGGATTGAGCTGTGGCTGCCTGGACCAAGCTTTTGATTCCACCCACACGCCGGCTGATGAAAGTCTGAGGCACGCAGGTCCTCATAGGGCTGATCAGCACGCCCATGACAATGCTGTTCATCTTCACCCTCAGCGTCAAACCAAACCCACCCTCGCCCCACCGCTCCGACAACCCCACGACCCCGCACCAACGACTAACGACTGAGCAATGAGCGGTGAGCGGTGCCAAGTGTTCTGAGAACGGCGTCCGGTGCACCCGAACGAACGCGTGCATTCCGGTGTGGATGTAGGGATTTTATTAATCAAAAAAGCCAGTTACAACGCTTACATCGCCCTCGCAGGGCTACATGTTTCGCTAGCACTCGCTGAATCTCCTATACACGTACCCTCTCTCACACTTACGCCCGCCTCCTGTCAGTGGTTCTGGTTCACCCAATTCACCCGCAGGAGCGCCGTGCGCGCGGGTCGGCGCACAGAAGTGCTCAAACCCATGCTCCAACGCTCATTTAAAGGGGCACCTGCAAGGCGCACAGGTTTACGGGTCCTACCACGCCGCCCACCTTCAAGGTAACCGAGATGCCCTCACAGTTTCCGTCGTAGCTGAGGATAGCTTCCAACAAGGCCCCGACCGCGTTCAATAGGCCGCCGAGGAGCTGCTGGACCAAGCCCTTGACCTCGTAGAGTTTCACCACGCCGTTTACCACAACCTTGATCCTAATTGTAAGCAAGTGGTTAGGTTCGAGCACGAGGTTGACCTGCAAGGGTTTGCCATTTAGTATGACCGCCAAGTCATTTATGTACAGATCGGTCACCCCCACATTATCGACAACCTTGATAATATTCGGTACGGCGGCCTGGGCGCCAGGAGCACAAGTCACCGCCAGCAGGGACGCCAGCAGCAGCATCGCCAGGGCAGAAATCTTTCCGAAGGCAGCCATCACGGACGTGGAAATGCGGATCGCTCAGGAGTGTATTGGGCAATCACCGTGATAAAACCGCCACAACTGAATGTGTGAGTGGACCAGCTGACAGTGCCGAACGCGATAGAGGGAATGGACGCTTGAGGATGAGTGTGAAGATCTGCACCAGCACAGGGTGCTTATATGCCCTTCCCAGCTGCCACCCGGCCGGGCGATCCGGGGCGTGATCGATCATCTGCATGCAGACGTGCCATCGCATGAGGTCCAAGCACTTCAAGCAACACCGCTGTAGCAGCGTGTCATCGTACAGTGACGATGTCTGTGCTGTTTGTGCGCATCGGTGATGGGCGCACTCCGTGTTAGCACTGCATTGTATGTTCTACGACAGACTTGTTAAATTGGATGACTTGGCATAAAGGAGTAGCAAATTAATGAATGGCGAGCGAAAGTAAAATCCAACAATTTCACAACTTTGTTAGATGTGGACACCGCTGTCTCCCAAACCAATCTACTGCAGACGCGTGGTTGCAGTACATACTGAGACTGCGTGGTAACGAACTGGGGCGCATGCGTCAAGTCTTGCACCACGCACGTCCCAGAAGACTCAGTTGAGCTTGGCCGAACTACGGATGATCCGTCGTTGCCTGGAGAGGTTGCCGGAATCCCTCCGACCGTCCCCGACGTGCTTGAGTTCATCGTCATCGCGCTTTTATCACGTTACATTCTCGAAGCCCAGAGCAGCCGTTGCTACAGACTATGTCTTTTGTTTCTGCAATGGACAGTAAAAGGGGGGTTGGGTCCTATGTTATTAAGTAGTGCAGAAAGTTTTTTTTGTTTTTTTGTTTTACTTATTCAATAATCTCATATTATTAATTTTGCAAAACTATAGCAAGGCTTTTGAGTTGCTTTTTAGTTAAATTATTACAATAGATTTATTATCAATATTAAAAACTTTTTGTACCTAAAAATTACAATTTATAAATAATTATGTTTGAAAAATCACTATTTATTTATGAAACATTGCAAGTTGTTTGTGCTTGATAGTAACATAGTTTTATTTAGATCAAGATATTAATTTAGAGGTACAAAAATAGATAATTATGTCATATTTGTTTGATTTTAGAAATGATCATATTGATTGTATTATTGGACTTTTTTGTACAAACCTTATAGAACAAAAACATGTATAATTAAAACCTACATAAAAGCTTATATGTTTATAGATTCTTTAAATGTAGTATCATATTGATGTTGATATTATATGATATATATATATATATATATATATATATATATTCTATTTTGTGTTAATATATTCTTCTCAAAGGAATGCAACCTCTTCTTGACCCAATTTATAATCTTTTTGAAAATGAGCTTTTAGCGTTGAAGGATTGTATTGAATTAAATCTTGTAAAGAACTTCATCAGATATTCAAAATCTCTAGTAGGTGCACCTATACTCTTTATGAAAAAGAAGGATGGTTCTTTACATATGTGTGTTGATTATGGAGAATTGAATAAGATAATGGTGAAGAATTATTATCCACTTTCGTTAATTTCAAAATTTTTGAAACAATTTGACCAAGCCAAGATCTATACTAATATAGATCTTTGTAGTGTATACAACTTGGTACGGATCAAGGAGGGAGACAAATGGAAGACATCATTTTGGACAAGGTATGGACATTTCAAATATAATGTCATATCTTTTGGAGTAACAAATGCACTTGCTATCTTTCAGCATTTGATGAATGATATCTTTTGAGAATATCCAAACAAGTTTGTGGCGATCTATCTTGATGGCATCTTGATCTATTCAAAAACTCTGGAAGAACACAAGCGGCATATCAAGTTGGTATTACAAAAATTGCAAGATGGAGATTTGTATGTGAAACTAGAGAAATGTATATTTCATCAAATAAAGATAGAATTTTTGGGATATATTGTATCTATTGAGGGTTTGATGATAGATCCCAAGAAGATGGAGGCGGTTATGTAATAGACCATTTTGAAGATTATAAGAGACATACAATATTTTCTTGGCTTTATTAACTTCTATTGGATCTTCATCAAAAATTACTTTAAATTGCTGCCCTTCTTATTTGATTGATATACAAAGATAAGTTGGAATGGGAGCCTCAAGTAGAGAAGGCATTCTAAGATCTCAAGACGGCATTTATTACAACTCTAATTTTGGTACATCTAAATTTTATAAAAGTATTTTATATGGAAAGCAATGCTTTGGATTTTGTACTAGAGGCCATACTTTCACAAATGGGTATATACAATAAACTCCATTTTATTATATTTTATTTTCAATAAATTTCTATTGTCAAAATTAATTATAAAATTTAAAATAAAGAACTTATTGCTATTGTGGATTCTTTTAAAGAATAGCATCATTTTCTTAAAGGAATAATAAATCCTGTGATTGTATATATAGATCATAAGAATTTGAAATATTTATGTCAACTTAGATTTTTAATTGTTGTAAAGCTTGATGGAATATGTCATTATTTTGATTTAACATTGTTATCACTTATCGATCTAGGAAGCAACAAAGATTGTCCAATGCTTTATCAAAAAGATCATATCTTGTAACAAAGACAAGAGAGGCAACATTCAATCAACAATATGCAACTTTATTGAAGCAAGAGCAATTTTGCTTTTGTGCCACTATTACATTGGCACCTATTGATTCTAATTTCTTTGTTGAGGTGCATATTACAACCGCTAATGATGCTTTGACCTTTATCATTAAGTGCCACTTCAATAAAGTTATTGACAAGTTTAAGCTTGAAAAAGATCTTCTATACTTTAAAGAACGTTTGTATATCCTAGAAGGACCGACATGACTATATGTTCTTCAATCTCGCTATGACTTTTCAACTGCAAAACACTTTGGATTTAACAACACCTTAAAATTTATTTCTTGAGATTTTTGGTGGCCTCAAATGTAGAAGGCTGTGAAGGACTTTGTGTTCTCTTATAATATCTGTTCAAGGTCCAAGAATCTTTGACATCATCTTTATGGACTCTTACAATCCTTGCATGTTTTAAAATGGTTATGGTCTATTATCTTGATGGATTTCATTACAAATCTACCACCATCTAATTTATTTGATAATATCCTTGTAGTATATGATTGATTTATAAAGATGGTTCATTTTATTTCTTATAAAAAGATTGTTTTTAATGAAGAAACAATAAGGCTGTTTCTTGATAATATATATCAATATCATGGCCTATCGGATCATATCATATTTGATTGAGGATCTCAATTCAAATCTAAGTTTTAAAAATATCTTTTTAAAATATTAAAAATAGATATATTTTTTTTTTTGACTTTCCATCTTCAAATTGATAGCCAAATAAAATAAGTTGACTAAATTTCAGAGTAGTATTTACAATACAACATCAACTATCATTAAGACAATTATATCTTATATCTACTATTAATAAAGTTTGTATATATTCATATTATTCATACCTCAAGTCAATAAACACCATTTTATTCCAACTATGGATATCACTTGAAGCTTGATTTATGGAGTTTGCTGTTATATTGTAACATGTTTATGTGGTGAAAAATATAAATAAGAATTATTTCTACTTAGTATTCAATTATGTTGGTTCAATAGGAACTCAAGATATTTAAAAAAAAGTTTATGAAAGCCTCTTTGATTATTTTCTTGTTTTAATAGCTAATAGATAAAAGTTAGTTGTTAAATTTTTCTTCTAGGTTGTAGAAACTCTTTCACTACTTTTAAAAAACCATAAGTTAATAAAAATAGGATAGAGGAGATAAATAGTTAATATGATTGATACTAGAATTAAGTTCAAAATAGGATCAAGCTTAAAAAAATTTAAAATAAGTTGACTTGATATCTAGAGGTTGACCGTATATGGGATAGGATTGAAATCAGACCTCCAAGTACAAAAATTGCTAATAAGGGCAAGATATTGGATCATTTGGAGATGGACCATTAAGATTGGAAGACTAACTTGAAGCTTGTTTTAAAGAAATTAGGCATATTTTTATAGGATTTGGAAGGGCTTAGCAATTGCTATCTAAATTCAGGGTTTGTATTGGAGGTTAAGTTTTTATACATTGAAGTTAACACCAGCAATTTCAATTATTGTGTATAATTGAAGTAACAACTTCAGTTATAAATTTGATAGTGTATGGGTGATTGAGTGTGCTAAGATTTATTTAAAATTTATAAAAATTTAATTTTGCAATCAAGATTTATGTAATCTTTAATTCAAAGAGATATCAAAAGTTGGCAGTTTAGGATTATTTAGGATCTTTGCAATATCTAAAGATGTATCAATTGAATCAAAGTGAAATTTGGCACAATGTTAGAAGATTTGAAAGATAGGATATACACTAATTTCTAACTAAAGTTAATAATTGAAGAAAGAGAAATTGCTACTAAGATATTTGCATCAACTTCTAAGTTGGTAGCTGAGTGATATTAGTGTGGTTTTTGGTTAATTTTGGACAATCTGTTAGTTGGATTGGATTGAAACTTTTTAAGCATATAGAAGACTTATATTTACATTTGTGTGCAAAATTTTATACCAAGTTTATAGTCAAATAAAGATTTATAGCTTATTGAAGTTCATTAACTAAAGTTAGGATTTGCAAAGAAAAATCTAAGTTGCTTGATTGTGACAAGTAACAAAGCAATTGGGATTTATATGTAAATGAAGTTATTAGAACAAATATTTTTAAGCACTTTGTATTGACTTAAGTACTCTTAAATTGATATTCAAATCACATTCTATTTATATGGATGAAACCTAATATGGATTCTTGAGTAAATATAAAATGCAACTTCACCTTCTATAGCCAAGTATCAAACGCATTCCCAAATATGACAACATGTAATACAATATAAATGGTGAATTTGATGTAAAAGTTTGAAGTGGAAGATATTAGATTTTATTGTGAAAATTTGAAATCAATGACACAAGAAGATAAAAAGGTTAAATTTGGAGTTTTTGAAAATGGTTTCAATCTTGTTTCCACATATATTAGCTACCAAAAAGATCTTGTAGAAGCTTTCTAAGAACCACTGTGCTTGTAGCCTAAGTATCAAGTTATAGGTTGCTTCTAATACAACTTTCTTAAAAAAAAGTTATGGAATAAGCTTTAATAGCCACATGGCATATCTATAAAAGTCCTAATATGTAACCTTTATTTAGAAGTTTTTTTTAAAACTTCTTAAAGAAGATATTATTATTCCAACATATTTCTATTTATTTCTATTTATTTCTATTTATTTCAATAATATAGATATTTATTATATTATTTCTTTTTTTAGATAATAAATTTTATAAAAAATAGTTAATTACTTTAAAATTTAATAAAATCTAAGATTTGTCAAATGGTATTAGCAAAAAATTCTAAATTATATTTTATACAAAGGTGGTTGATAGGTCCTTTCAACCATTAATAATATTCTCTATTAAAAAAAAAAAGACTATCTTTTTATTTGATTATTGTTGAGGTATTTATAAAAATCTTTAAATAATATAATTATATACCATCAAATATAATACTTACTTTTAATAATATTATTTAGTATAGAGAATCTCTTTCAAGACCATGGTATCAAATATGATGTATCTTGCCATGTATTTGATGAAAAAAATGTCTCTCTTAACGATCTTCATCATAATTTTGAGATCATCTAAGTAGAGACCAATTCAATGCTTCATTTAGCTATTTTGTAAATGATAACACTTAAGATGAGTAGGTCAACTATTGGTTTTCCATGCAAAAAAAGTTCTACAAGTTGATTCTTGTACTTATTTTTCTTTCATTCATTTATGCCATCTTGTTGTCAATGGTTGGTCCTTAGTTTTGATGGATGTTTTCAATATAAAATTGTAGTAAGTTTTGATGTATTTGTAAGATTCTTATATAACTTTCATGTGCATTCACTAATATCATATTCGTACCAATATACAAGATATTCTAATTTATTTTGGTGCCACCTTGCATCTAAGACTTCTTTTATTTTAAATTCTTGGTTGTTATTTATTTCAATAAGAGATGGTAGTAATTCTTTTCTTCTTGATATGTTGATTATAATATAAGATATAAGAAAAGATATATAAAATACATGATGAATCTTTATTAATTGTGGTAGTTATAATCAATATATAATTTGATTAATTTATTTTTGGATATTAAATAGATTAAATTTTTGATAATCCAATTTATGAGAAAGTGAATTGGTTTTAATATTACAATAGAATAATCATATCTTATCATTCACTTGAATTATAGGTTGTTCTTTTTAATGAATATTTACATTAGTTTTTTGTTCTTTTTGAGCTTCTTTTAGTTGTATCTTTATTGTTGTATAAAACTTTGCTATTTTCTATTCCAAATCCTTTGCTATTAGATTTTTAGGTTTTAAGAATTTAAAAGTATCAAATTATAGATAATATTTATAATTGGTAAAAAATAGAGTTTGTTGAAAAAAAAAAAAGATTATATTATTATATAATCTTTTTTTTTTAACTAATGGCAAAAAAGTTGTCTAATTGTCTTGATGATAGTTGATGATTCATTGCAAATATTATTCCAATACTTATTTCACACATTACGCTTGTCTATCAATTTGAGGATAAAAAATAAAAGATAATTTAATATCTATCTTTAATGTATTAAAGAGTGTTCTCCAAATCCTTGATATAAACTAAGATCCTCAATCAAATATATAATACTTCTTAATTCATGTTATTAATGAATTTTATCTAAAAAAGATTTAGTTGTTTTATTACGCATAATAGTTTTTGTACATGGCACATAACATGCCATTTTGGTTACACAATCTACCATTATGTAAATAAAATTATAAGAATCTAAGATTAAAAGATTTGTAATGAAGTCCATTGAAATTGATGATTATGATTGCTTTAGAATAGATAGAGGTTGAAGAAGTCCATGTGGTTGATGGCATAGAATCTTTGCTTGGAAAAAAATATCACAAGATTGAAATTTTTTTTTGATATCTTTTCAAAATTGAGGCTATAAAAACTCTCTTGAATTAAGTTCTAAATTTTTATTATATCTAATATGCCATGTTGTTGGAAAGCCACATTATGCTTGAAAGTCACATAATTATATTTGGCCTTTTAAAAATTGTAAACATCTTTCAAAATAAAGAAGGTTGTCTTTAAAATCAAATTTGATAGAGTCATCATAAAGATTATTTTTAACATAAAAAATAAGAGGATTTGTTGACATATTTGAACAAACTTTATTAAAAAAAATTAATGTCAATCAAAATTGTTGATTTAATGGCTCAAAGATGCAATTGCTTTGGTTTCAAAAGGATTGTCCATTGTTGATGGTAAGTAATATTTTTAGCTTTTGGAATAAGATAAAAATATCTAAAGAAGATATCTATCAAGCATTGTTGTTTTTTAAGATGATATATAATATTTAATACAAATTATAACAAAGATATACTCCAACGGGCTTGATTATATATAAAGATACATATTGATATAAAAAATTAAGATTTTATAATTGGTACAAATTATTATTGAATAAAAAATATCTTTTAAAAAATGTTGCTATTCTTAGATTGAATCCACAATATTAAAAAGTTCTTTGTTTTGAATCTCATAATTAAATTCAATTGTTGAGAATTTTTTTGAATATAAGGTAATAGAATAAAATCTATTATCCATATCTATTTGTAATAGAATTGTACCTATTTCAAATTTTGATGTATTTATTTTTATAAAAATTGATTTAAAAATATCTAAGTGGCATTAACTGATGGTTAAAGCAACAATTATTTTTTGTTAGGAACATTTAGTTCAAAAGTTCACAGAATCTTTTGAAATATTTTAGAGATTTTTCTAATTGATGAAAGTAGCTCAAGAAGCTTTGTAGTATATAGTGGATGCTCAAGAAGCTTCCAACTTGGTAGAAGCTATTCAAGAAACTTTTTCATTTAATAGAAGCTATTCAAGAAGCTCCCTAGATAGGGATATATATATCATAGTTGAGGTTGAAGAGTTCTTCAATCTTGACAATGTATATCTTAGAGTTCTCATTCATATTTTTTGATATTGTTTGTGTATTTATTTAGATAATTCAAATCCTTATTGATTTCTTCTTGAAACTTCTTTCTTGTTCAAATCTCTTATGTTGGATTTTCATGTCTTTGACAATTTGTCAAGAGTGCTTTCGTCTTAAATATTTGAGTTGGATCCTTTTTATTAGAGAGTAGATTATCATTTTTTTTTGAAGGTATTCTAGCTCTTTAGAGTTTGGAGATTACCCTCCTTTAAATTGATATTTTTTTTAATCATAATATTTGAGCTTTATCTCTCTTGCAAGATAAAGGATCATCCTTTTATTTAAAAATCTGAAGGTATTTTAGAAGTTGCAAATAATCCTCCTCTAAATTGATATTATTTTTTTATAATTTTTTTTTTTTTCTTCTTAGAATGATTGGAGGTTAAAATAGTAGTATAATCAAATGTTTTGAGTCCAAGTTAGATGCCATTATAAATGTAATTATTACTTTATCTTCTAAAAGTATAAAAATTGAAGGAATTGTTACAAAACTTAATAACTACGCAACATCTAAAGTACCATAATTTAGACTATATCCACTTCTAATTTTTGCACTTGAAGATGCAATACTATCTATACTGTACTTAAGAAATCCATCTATTTAGCAATATGAGGAAGCTCGAGTTAGTCTTCTGAAGAAATATGATGGTATATATTTAAAGTTTTGAGGATTTGTCAACCAAATTTTATTAAAAACAGTTTTACAATTTGATACTTATTCAACAAAAAAATCATAAGTTGGATTGATTGGCACCTTGCTTATAGAGCAAATATTATCATGGTTTGCTTTCTTGTTTAAAATTTTTTTTTGAATTTTAAGCAATTTTAAAACTTATATAGAAATATTTGTAAAAATATTTGGAGAATATGATAAAGCTCATTGGATAATAACTAAAATTCAAGCATTAAAACAAGAGGCATGCTCTGCTTCAATCTATGCATTTGATTTTAGGCAACTAACATGTAACATCAATTAGAATGAAAAAGCCTTAATGAATCAATTCTATTGGAAATTAAAAGATAATGTGAAAGATTTGTTATTATTGCTTTTGAATCCTCAATCATTCAATGAAGCCATTAATCAAGCCATAAAATATGATATTTGATTATTTTAATATTATCAAGATCAATATTCATAAACTTTAACAAGACAATATATAATTTGACATACTCTTACTACAGCAATAAGCAATCTGAATTCACATTCAAAAGTAAAAGTTATGTAACTTGATGCAATATATTTTAAACCTTTTAGTCCATAAGAAAAGAAGCATCAGATGAAAGAAGATCTATGTTTGTATTGTACTAAGAAAAACCACAAGGCTTATAATTGTCTAAAGAAATAAAATCAACGTATTACCAAAATCAAAAGTGCAATCATTCAAGAAAACAAAGATGTTCAACTATAATAGGAATAATGCAGCTAAATAATTTAATATTATAAAATTATATAGATTCCTCTCTTTTTGCTCAGCCTGCTTATTGCTTTATAATTTATTTTTGTTTTGGCCTTCAAAAGCTTGAAACAATCCCATTGTTAGATTTGAGGGTGTCCGCTTATTTTTTAGATAAAGCATTTACTAACCTTCATAAAATTCTTCTAATATAGAAATCCAAACTTGTTCATATAGAAATAATAGATAAATGACTCTTATTCTCTGATAGTATCATTCTATGAAACGTCTATAGAAGTATTATTTAAAGACCATTACAACCAAATTATATTTAATGTTATTAAGACTCTTTTAAATCTTATTATTCTTAGATTTTCTTCATTAAAAAAGTATAATCTATTTATAGATTATATATAATAAAAAATAATATTTCTAATAAAAATTTCTATATGAAAAAATTATAAAAAGCCGAGAGTTGATAAATCTTTATTTATTGGAATCAGGGCCTTTATAAGATCACCTAAAGATAATATACTATTTGATATTTATGAGACTCCAATTAAAAAAGATATGATTTTATCAATAATTATTCCAAAATAGTATAGCAAAATTTAAGATATTTTTTAGAAGAAAAATACTAATATATTATCAAAGCATCAACCATACAATTGTGCCATAGATCTTCACGAAGGAATGCAACCACTTTTTGGCCTAATTTATAATATTTTTTAAAATAAAATTTCAGCATTAAAAAATTATAATAATAAAAATCTTACTAAGAATTTTATCAAGCATTCAAAATCTCTAGCAAATACATTTATATTCTTTGTGAAGAAAAAAGATAGTTCCTTATAAATGTGCATTAATTATTGGAGATTGAATAAGATAACGATGAAAAATTGCTATCCACTATTATTAATCTCAAGACTTTTAGAACAACTTGGCCTAGGCAAGATTTATATTAAAATAGATCTTTGTAGAGTATACAACTTAGTATGGATCAAGGAGGGAGATGAATGAAAGACTGCATTTTGGATAAGGTATAGTTATTTTGAATATAATGTCATGCCTTTTAGATTATTGAATGCACCCAATATCTTTTAGCATTTAATTAATGATATCTTTTGAGAGCATTTAAATAAGTTTATAGTGATCTATCTTAATGATATCTTCATCTATTCAAAAAATTTGGAGGAATATGAGGAGCATATAAAATTAAAAATTACAAAAGCTATGAGATGTAGATCTATATGCTAATTAAAAAAAATATATATTTCATCAATCAAAAATAGAATTTTTAAGATACATCATATCTATTGAAGGTTTGATGATAGATCCTAAGAAGATATAGGTGGTCATGCAGTGGGCCATTCCAAAGATTGTAAAAGATGTACAATGCTTTCTTAGATTTGTCAACTTCTATTAAATCTTCATCAAAAATTATTCTCAAATTGCTGCTCTTCTTACTTGATTAACATGCAAAGACAAGTTAGAATAGAGGCCTCAAGTGGAGAAGATATTCCAAGATCTCAAGACAATATTCACCATAGCTTTAATCTTGGTACATCTAGATTTTATAAAAATATTTTATATGGAGATTGATACTTCAAATTTTGCACTAGAGGTTGTACTTTTACAAATGGATATAGATGGTAAATTCCATCTTGTTGTATTTTATTTTCAAAAGTTTTTTATTGCCAAAATTAATTATGAAATCTATAATAAAAAATTCTTTGCTATTATAGATTCTTTTCAAGAATGGCATCATTTTCTTGAAAGAATAATATATCTTGTGAATGTATATATAGACTATAAGAATCTAAAATATTTTATATCAGCTTGGATTCTTAATTGCCCTAAAGCTCAATGAAATATGTCATTATCTTGATTTAATTTTGTTTTCATTTATCAACTTGAGAAGCAACAAGGATTATCTAATATTTTATCAAAGAGATTGTATCTTATACTAAGTGGTAGAGAGGTAGCGTTTGATCAACAATATGCAATTTTATTAAAGCCAAAGCAATTTCACCTCTGTACTACTATTATATCAGTATCTATTGGTTCTAGTTTCTTAAATGAAGTGCATACTACAACTACTAATGATGCTTTGGCATTTGATATGAAGCATTGCCTCAATAAAAATACTGATAAGTTCAAGCTTGAAGAAGACCTTTTATATTTTAAATTTTTTTTGTATATTCCAAAAAGACCAACACAACTACGTATTCTTCAATCTTGCCATGACTTTTTAACTATGGATCAATTTTGATTTAATAAGACCTTAGAACTTATTTTCCAAGATTTTTAGTGGCTTCAAATGTAAAAGGTTGTAAAGGACTTTGTACTCTCTTGTGACATCTATTCAAGATCCAAGAATCCTTGACATCATTCTTATAGATTCTTATAGGCCTTGATTATTTTAAGATGGTCATGGTCTTCTACCTTCATGGATTTCATCATGAATTTATTACCATCCAATTTATTGGAAACTATTTTTGTGGTGGTTGATTGATTCACAAAGATGGTTTATTTTATTCTTTGTAATAAGATTATTTCTAGTGAAGAAATGACAACGCTCTTTCTTGAGAGTATATATATATATATATATATATATATATATACATATTGGTATCATGGCCTATCAAATAATATCATATCTAATCAAGGATCTCAATTTATAATTAAAATTTGAAGATGCCTTTTTAAAATAATAAAGGTGGATAATAAACTTTCTTTAATTTTTTATTTTTAAATTAATTACCAAATAAAATAAGTTAATTAAGTTTTGAAATAATATTTATGATGTAGCATCAACTATCAACAAGATGATTGGATCTTGTATCTACCATTAGCAAAGTTTATATATAATAATATTGTCCATGCATCAACTCAATAAATACCATTTTATTCTTACTATAGATATTATTCAAAGTTAAATTTATAGAATATACCAAAGAATATTAATCTAATAGCTAAAAGATTTATAAAGTATTTGTTGCAACATCAAAAAACCTTGAAGTTTTAATTGTAAGTAGCTCAAAAGGTATATAAGGCATTTATGAATAAATTTAAGAACCAACTACTTGCTTTTTATATTACAAATAAAATATGGTTTTTTTGACAGAACATCAAGATTAATCGTCCATACAATAAGTTGGATTATCAAAGGTTAAAATCATTTTTTATCTAAATGCAATTTAATCCAATGGCATATTGCTTGAAACTACCATCTTCTATGAAAATACATCCAATTTTTCATACTTCTCTTTTGAAGTCTTATAGAAAGACATATAGTTTGGAAAGAATATAATAATTACTTGCTAATATTAAAATATAAAATTATCAAGAATACAAAGTTGAAAAGGTTTTTGATTCGTAGCAAATGTCACGAATATACTTTAAACCACCACTAGGACTTTTTGCAGTCTTCTAGAACCTTCTATAGCTTTTTAGAATCTTTTAGAATTTTTTAGAACCTTCTAGAATCTTTTAGAATCTTCTTTAGTCTTTGAAAATCCTCTAGAAACTTCTTCAACCTTTCAAGACCTCCCGTAGAGTCTTTAGAGTCTTCCAAAATCTTCTTCAAGCTTCTAAAATATTCTAAGATATTCTTAAAAGATCCAATAGGTTATAAGGCCTCATAGTATAAATAAGAGGCAAGATTGAGAAGTATCTTAGTCTTGCCAATACAAGTCTTGGAGCAATCCAAAATATTGCTTTATTCTTGATATTAATATAATTTCTTATTCTTGATGTTGTTTTGTTCTTATCCATCCAATTTTTTGTTCTTGATATTATTTTGATTTCGATTTCTTCTCCTTAATTCTTGTCTAATGTGCTATCTTGTATCTTTGATACTTTGGCAAGATTAACTTACATAATTATATGAAAGCTTAGATCTCTTGATAAAGAGTGGATTACCCTTCTTCAAGGTACTATTGTGTTCTAGAGGAGTGCGGACCATCTCCCTCTAGATTGATATGCTTACTTGTTGTAGTTGATTTTTCTTTGGAAAGAGTGGATTACCCCTTTCTTAAGATATATCACTATATTTTAGAGATTGCGGATTATCTTCCTCTAAACTAACTATCTAAAAATATTCCTTTTAGTATAGAAAATACTAACGGCTTATGAATTTTTTTCTTTTTTAAGATAGAAATAGATCAAATTAATGGAGGTGCATCCTCACAAATAGAGAATAAAGTGGCAACTCTTATAGATCTTCAAGCCCTATTAGATATATTACAAGAAGAAATGATATTCTTCTGCAATTCAAAAAAAGAATCATAAATGAAGCAAGTATCTAAAAAAACTAAGCGAGAGATTCATAACTTATAACAAGAGATTATTTAATTAAAAAAAGCAAGCGATAGACAAATTATGTACACAACTTCTCTAGAAGTTTCAAGGGTTGTCATAAAAGAGCCAAAAGCTAGTATGCCTGATAAGTTTGATGAAATAAGATCCAACTTTTGAAGGTTTGTACAACAAGTGTGGCTTTATTTACGACTGTATTCTTCTCATTACCCAGATGGATTCACTCAAGTTGCTTTTGTAGGCACCCTTTTATCAGGAAGTGCTCGATCATGGTTTGCGCCACTGTTAGAAAGGAATTCTCTAATCCTATATAATTTAGAAGCTTTTATGGAAAGATTTATTACTGTATTTGGAAATAGTGATCGAGAGAGGGTGGCTGAGAAGAAGATTTAAAATCTATGATAAAAACAATATTCAATTGTGATTTATGCTGTAAAATTTCAATAACTTATTTGTGATCTTGATTGGAATGATAAGGCTTTTATGACTCAATTTTGTTATGGCCTAAAGGATGATGTAAAGAATTTATTGATCATGATGCCAAGAATTAAAAGCTTAGAAGAATTCAACTCAAGCTATTACTTGTGACAATTACCTATTTGAACTATGACAAGAAATACGATCAATTTTTAGCAATATCTATCAAGATACGACTGCTACATCTTCAAGAATATTGAAAAAGCTATTAACATATTCTAAACCTATGTAGATTGATGCGACTCAATTCAAGCCATTAATACCAACGGAAAAGATTAGGCATCGATAAAAAAATTTATGCATATATTGTAGAAGATCTAATCACAAGGCAACAAATTATCCAAATAAGTCGAGAGAATTCAAGGCACAAGGTATAATATCTGAATTAGAAAGGTTAAAAAATGAAGACGTCCAGCCATAGTAGGGACCTTGTGGTTAGACACCCTCAAATCTAAAGCACTAGAAAAAAATCTCTTTTTACCTCTGGATCCAACATCTTGTTTTATACTTCTTGTATATATAAGAACCTTGAAATAAGAAATTTTTGCTAAAGTCCTTTTAGATACTGGAGCCTTAGCATGCTTTATGGATAAGAATTTTGCAACCAAGCACAACCTATTACTTGTAAAGTTGACCCATCCTGTACCTGTTGAAGTCATTGATGGACGAAATCTTACATCAAGAGATGTTGTCGAAGAAATCCAACCGTTGGAAGTGATACTAGGAGATCAAATATCACAAATTATTTTCAACATCATTAAATGTGTGACAAATCCTATTTTATTTGACATTCAAAATCACCTATTGGAATTTCTATATTATTTGTGAAAAAGAAGAATGGTTCCTTACATATATATGTTGACTATTGATGTCTGAACAAGATAACTATAAAAAATTGCTATCTATTACCATTAATCTTAGGATTATTGGAATAATTAGGACAAGTAAAGATCTTTATAAAAATTGATTTGAGAGGCACCTACAATCTAGTCAGGATTAAAGAAAGAGATTAATAGAAGACATCATTCTGTATAAAGTATGGACATTTTGAGTATAATGTTATGCCTTTTGGACTTACAAATGCACCTATAGTCTTTTAACATATGATAAATGATATCTTGTGAGAATACTTAGATGACTTTGTAATCATCTACTTGGATAATATCTTGATCTTTTCTAAGAATGAATAAGAGCATGAATATCATGTATAGAAGGTATTAGAGAAAGTTCAAGAAAGTGGATTATGTGCCAAATTGGAAAAATATTCTTTCTATCAACCATTAGTTGAATTTTTGGAATATATTGCTTCAAAAAATGAAATTTCCATGGATCTAAAGAAGATACAAATTATCATGGAGTGGAAACAACCGTCATCAATTGAAAATATATAATATTTTTTGGAATTTATAAATTTCTATACAAACTTCATCAAAGATTATTCCAAGATTGCGGCTCCATTAATACGACTTACAAGCAAAGACAAATTTATTTAGAATGATAAGGTTGAAGAAGCATTTGAAAAGCTAAAAGAATCCTTCACTTTTGCTCTTATACTTGTTCATGTATATCCAAAAAAACCATTCATTTTGGAAACAGATGCCTCAAATTTTGCACTAAGATCTATACTCTCTCAAACTAGTGATGATGGTCAACTACATCTAGTAGCATTCTGCTCTCAAAATTTTTTAGCTGCAGAGATCAATTATAAGATCCATGACAAAGAATTATTGGTAATTATTGATGCTTTTGAAGAATGGCGCCATTTGTTGGAAGGGACTGAACATAAGATCATGGTATATATTGACCACAAAAACTTGGAATATTTTATGAATGCTTGAGTTCTAAATCATCGGCAAGCACAATAGAGCATATCATTATCTTGATTTGATTTTGTGATTACATATCATTTGAAAAAACTTCAAAAAAAACCACATGCTCTTTCTCGACAATCATATCTTGCACTAAGAATATGAGACATTGTATTGGATCAACAAAAATCAATTATATTGAAGCCGTCTAATTTGTAGTTAAAGACATTGATGATATCTACCTATACACATACAACTCTCAAGATGGAAATCCAGAAAGTAATGAAGACAGATCCATTTATAAAAAATATCTAACAACATTTAAAAAATACACATGTGGAAGAAAATAATAATTTCAAATTAGAAGATGGATTGTTATACTTCAAGAATCTCCAATATGTTCCTCTAGGACCTACAAGACTTCAAATTCTTCAAGCTCAACATGACCTTCCAATAGTTGGAGACTTTGGCTTCAATAAGACCTTGGAATTGATATCAAGAGACTATTGGTGGCCTCAAATGTGGAAATTGGTGAAAGAATTTATCCAATCATGCAAAATTTGTGCGCTGTCATATTACGTGTTGTCTTGTTCAGGAATGCACTGCGCACCTGGCTGTATAAGATAAAGTTGTGCAATCTATATAGCATCTATAGCTCAAAATTAACAAACCTTAACACGCTTCCCAGCAATAGGTATCTTCAACCTTATACCATCCAATTCTTTCAATGAATATGTGGCATTATCATGAACTGTTATTGTTATATACGACCCAAACCAACATTTTGAAAACTTTCTTAAGGCACTATGTTGGTTATCTAAACTGTTGTTATAAATAAGTATCTAATCACCTTCTTATTTGTTTTAGGCC
Source organism: Physcomitrellopsis africana (assembly GCA_036785485.1). Taxonomy (NCBI): domain Eukaryota; kingdom Viridiplantae; phylum Streptophyta; class Bryopsida; order Funariales; family Funariaceae; genus Physcomitrellopsis; species Physcomitrellopsis africana. Next base: position 11,318 of record JAWRVF010000140.1, on the reverse strand, counting down.
TCAATCAATGTTGTTTATCAAACCGAGACATTGAAAAGATTATACCATATAAACATGTTACAACACTGAGTCTTGCCCTTTGTAATCTTTTCAATGTCAATTCCACATCTTCTCGTTTTTATTCAAGTTGCCCAATTCTAATAGCCAACAACTCTTCTCTTGTTAATCCCTCTTCCTAAGGTAGAATACTCCAAGTGGATACATGTTTTTTAATTAGCATAATGGATTTTTGACCTGTCATCAATTCCATTGGTATATATCCTGTTATCAAACTATGTGTTGTTTGATCAGTCCATAATGCATAAGGTAGAAGTCGAGGCCATTCTCTCACTCTTCCATTATAGGCTTTAATGAAGGCTTTTACAATTGGTGGGTGTCCACGTTCACTCTTTGCATTCCCCTCGAGATTATAAGCCATACTCAATGATAATTTGACTCCACATCTCTTAAAGAATTCACGAGCTTCATATGCATTTAGTTCTCTACGATCTATAGTGATCTTTTCCACACATCCATAGCTACAAATAATATCCTCAAGCAAAAATCTGCAAATCCCTTTTGTAGACTTCGTCCTTAACGCCTTGCCTTCCACTTGATTTGATAAATCTTCACGAGCCAAAACTAAATACATCATTTGCCATAATTCCATCGGCATAATAATCAAATCCACAACCCATTTAAAATGAATAGCCAAAGGATATGTTGGATATAAACCATTTTGATGTCGTATATTTGAGTACATTTGACAAGTTATACAAGATTCTACAAATGAAGTTATATCTCAATACATATTCTTCCACCAATACCGTTCCTTCAATTTAACAAAAGTAGTCCAAATTCCTCTATGCCCTACTCATAAACTATCATGAAATTCCTTGAGTAGTTTTTGTTGACCTTCTTTAGTACCTACTACTACTCGTGGTATTCTAATGTTTGTTTTTGGCCTCTTCCATAGAAATCTTTATTGTTGTACAAACTTGTATATATATTTTTTTTTATTTGTCTAAATTTTTCAAGCGACCTATTAGCATACTTGGTTAATGTGCTCAAATAATGTGTAATATCAAATAAACCCCTTTTATAATTTTCTTCTTGAAATGGCTTATTTTCCTTGTTCAATTGCGAAATTGAATAAAATTTTGTACCTACATCATCAATATCCTCTATCATCTCATCTTCTCCATCATATCTTGCTCGAGATAACATATCTGCTACAGAATTGTCTTTTTCCGCAACATGCTTAAACTTTAGATTTAATGACTTGATATAAGCAATCCACCTCAACATTATAATGTCTAGGATTGTACAATTAGTAATCATTCCAAGCAAAGGCAAACAATGTGTTTAATTCACCACTATTGCTCCAATTAAATAATCCTTTCCAGCTTTCATAGCTGAAACAACTCCCCATAATTCTCTTTTTACCTGAGAATACACACGTTGGCGTGTACTCAAAACCTTAGCTCCAAATCAAATTGCAAATTTATGCTTATTTGAATCATCTTGATCCACAGCCCATCCAATGGCAATTGGACTAGTATCTACTATAAGAATCACTAGTCTATTGTACTTATAATCAATTTTTCTCAATATTGGAGGTGATATTAATAATTTCTTCAATATTTGTATTGTTTTGATATGCTTTTCTTCCCATTTAAAACGATAATCTTTGCATAATAACTCATACAATGGATCCGCTATATGAGCATAGTAAGGAATTCAAATGTGATAGAACACACATGTACCCAAAAACCTACGCACTTCTATTAAAGAGCTGCAATCTTTTTTTATTCTTCCAATTACAATAACTTTGGCTGGATTTGGTTTTCTTCCATAAAATCCACATAAATGTCCAACAATTATAACTTCTTATATTCCAAATATAGATTTTATATCCAATAATATAAGATGAACTCCCTCAAGCCAAGTCAATATCCTTTCACAATCTTATATATGATCAATAACATACTTGCGACACCCCCTCTTATTTAAAGTTTCATCTTTGTCATCTTCTTTACACTCTTTTGTAGGAACATCATCTAGAAAAGGCATAGTCTTCTCAGGAATAAAATCTCTCAACACCTTGTTCATCCCGTTCATCATATGCGCGACTGAGTTAGTAGCACCTTGAGGAAGAGTACACATTCTAACCAATCCAAGTGGCGTTCTCATTGTTGTCATGTCTCTATTCTCTTTTGCAAGTTGAAATTTGTCATAGCCTGAATACAAATCACCCATTGAATAGATTGCCCTTCCTGCGAATGCTTCAGCAAATTCATCTATTATCAGTCTAATTCCTGCATTTTTAATAGTCACTACATTTACTGGCTGTATATCTTGAATAAATCATAATGATCTATTTTTCTTAGGCACTGTAAACCATCTGTTAGAATATAGTGCAAAAGAAGGCTCCAAAATCTTCATCTTCATCTTTTCTTTCAATAATTCCACCAAACTTAATAAATGCACCTTTGGCACTGGAATTGGCCTCAAATTCCAAGGTACATGTGATATAGTAAAAATAACCATTGGAATTACAATATTTGGATCTACACACCCAATTTGATGAGATTCAAAGGCAAATGATTTACCTCATTTTGCTAGCATTTCTTTGAAGCACACAATTTCCTCTAGCAACAAAGAACCGTCACAACCAATCTTCAATTCTTCAAAAGTCTCTTCAGTAAACTTATACCCAATATTCTTTAGATCCCTTAAGCTCTTTTTTGTTGATGCTTTTTCTGTCTGTTCTTTAAAGTCTTTTGACAAAGGTCCAGAAACAGATCTCACCTTCTTATCTATTGTCTTATATTTTGTTTCAACCATAACCTTTAATGTTTGAAAAGATTCAATCATATCATAAACTTTTTTTACATGAATCTGTATAATTTTATCATTGTCACCTGATCCAATAGATGCAATCAATTCTAAAAGATCTTCCAATCTATTTTCTTCATAGATACCAAAAATCTTTTCATCATCTTTTAATATTTTTAATCCATATAATGCCTTTTCAATAATACATAATCTTTTTCTCTCATTTCTTTTTAAATCCTCAATCTTCTTATATATAACACTCTCATTCTCAAGAATGCCAATAAATCTTGTATCAAAGGTACATATATCTTACAAAAGTACCTCCCCTTCTGCACCTCCATAATCTTGCTTTATAATAGAACTCCTCAAAAATCCGTAAATTCTTCAACAATTCTTGGCAATGGTTTCTCTCTTAATCTATCTCGATTGCGTTCATGATTTGGAAAAACAGTCAAAAATTGTACTGTCCTTCTCCCATCTTCACTACGAATCCATGCATAAGCTGATCTATCATCAAATACTTTTATTTCTATTCGAGTTGCAATAATATACAATTGTTTCAATATAAGAGGATAAGTTATTATGTCTTGAACAAAGATGTTTTGTTCAATTGCTACATCACCAATCCAAATCTTCACATCCAGGCAAGCACCATACAATTCACCTTGTGTATTATTAGCTGCCCTTATGACCCATCCATGTTCCATATTAATTGACCATTTTTGTTTCATGTAAAGATCCTTAGACATAAGATTTATTTCTGAACCATGGTCAATCAAGGCAACAACTTGCTCATCCATATCTCCAATCTTTACTAATGCTTTTGTGGTTGCTCTAGTCTAGTGCTTTTGAGTATAATGATTCAAAATTTTTTTCTCCTTATCATTTGGATCATCAAAGTGTATTTTTTGATTGTAACTCCTTCTTCTACTTATTGATTGTTTGCAACAATTACCAATTTCATCTTCATCTTCACATATATATGCATCAATAGCATGATTTGATCCAACTTCACCTATTAATTACTTTTTTCATTTAATACTATCAATAATGACATCATGGAATTCTTTCTTTGTAATATCTAATATTTTCTTCAAGATAAATTCAACTTTAGCATTGAGGACACGTTCTTCAAGCACCCCCTTTAAATCTATTGTTGCTTCAATATCAGAGAGAAGTTTGTAAGCCGTTGACCTACCTTTTTTTTTTAAGTCCTTTGATTTTTTTTTTGAAGATATTGAAGCAACTTTTGTTGGTAATTCTTATGATGCCATCTCACAAGCCTTATCTCCTCAAGTCTGCTTTTTTGAAGACTTTCTTTCTCTTGTGTCATTAAAATCTTGTCTTCTCTTTTCTTCTATCAAGGCTTCATGTTGATTTTTAGCAATATAGGCATGTACTGATAAAGCTTCTATAAGATCCTTCCAACCCGTAGTTCCATGAATTATTCCAGCAGTCCTCAATAAAGCTTCTCGTGGCATCTTTTTCTTATACATTGTGGAAATAATAGAAAACCAAATCCCACTTGATTCAATATTTCTAGAAAGTTCTTGCTTGCCATTGTCATCCATCCTAATAATATAACTTGCAATTTTTATTACTGCAATCCCATTTGCTGTCAAATGATCCTTAACCAATGCTTTTATACCTCTCTTATCAAAGTTGGTTTGGAAAATATTACCAGTATCCTTTAATACCACATTCCCATCTTTCTAAAAAATAATGCCTTGTTGGACCATTTCATTGAACTCACTACAATCCTTTTGAAAATGAGAATCATCATTACACCAGATGCATCTTTGCACATATCCTTGCTTAAAAGTGGATTGCAGAAGTCTTCTCTTCAAGCCTTGCAAGTTTAATTTGAAGATCCTGCATCCCGCATATAAGTTCTTCAATCTCTATATCTTCTTTCTTTGATGTAGTTGTTGAAGGTTGAACAATAGGTACCATTAACAGTGAAGTGGGTACATGAATTTTAGGTACCTACACTATTTTTTGAGTACCAACCCTATCTTTCCTTCTTTCCTTTTTTGCTAGTAATTCTACTACATTCTCGACTTTCTTCCAATTTGTTGTCAATCCTTCATTCTCTTCTTTATCTTCAAGAAAAATCTCCAACCTTTCTTGCAATTTTTCATTTACTGATTGAAGAAATAACTCAATCTTATTTGGTTCTAAGGTTATCTTTTCTATTTTTGATAAGCAAGAATATTATCTCTCAAACTCCCTTAATAATTTAGTAGCTTGCAATTTCTTGTTAGGACGCTCAATCTATTCTAAAAATGATTTCTTAGTGACTCAATCAGAGTCTTTTAAGAAATACTCATCTCTCAAAGCATTAAAGAATTCCTCCCAAAAGCTTACAAATCGCTCTATAACTGATTTCATATATTCTCTTATCTCCAATATCGTAGCAAGTTCAAATAATAAAATCATGTTTCTTTCAAAGACACGATTTAATTCCATTTCTCGCATATAATACCTCAAATACTTAGATATGTCCTTTCCATCAAATTCATCAACTTTGTTAACTATTACTTGCAATGCTTTGATTGCTAAAGCCTCCTTGCGATCCTTGCCCTGTTGCTGCTGCATAATTAATGTTAAGGCTTGAAACATATTTGCAATGTTTGGATCTAGATACATATCTTGTCCATCAAAAGAAGCTCTACTAGAAGATCCACTTGAAGCTTCATCCAAAGCTCCATCAATAACTCCAAAATCCACCTTCTTGCTTTCTTGCGCCATTAATTCCAAATAACCACAAACAAAAGTCAATACCTTCTACCTCAAACTTTCATGTCAGGTTCACCACTTATGTCGTATTATGTGTTGTCTTGTTCGGAAATGCATCGTGTACCTGGCTATAGAAGATAAAGTTATGTTTGAAAATAATCAAGAAATCCTAATAGGTTTCATCCATGTATGAGGAATATAATTCAAACTTCAATTCAAAATTGTTTAAAGACACTCTTCTTTGTAACATCAACCATACATATATCCCAATTTCCTTGTTTCTTTTATAATTAAGCAATTTTTATTTTTATTTATAAGCCCTAATCCTAATTAAAGAGATTTGATAACCTATAACTTTTAATCCAATTGTCCACTTAGTGTGAAATTTTGCACAAAAATGCTAGTATAAGCCTTCTACATGCTTAAAAAAATTCAGCCTAATACAACTTACAAATTGCAAGAAAATGCCTAAAAATTGCACTGATGACACTCGGCCACCAACTTGAAAATTGATGCAAAAATTCTAGCGGTGATTTCTCCTTCTTTCACCGTTAACTTCAACTCAAACTTAGTATGTAGCTCAAACTATAAGTCTTCTATTACCATGCAAAAAATTACATTGCTCCAATTGGTAGATCTTTACTTATCACAAAAATCCTGTCTAATTCTAAACTACCAACTTCTGACAACCCTTTGTATCAAAGCTCAAATATCTCCTGATTGCATTCTTAGATTAATACAAACTTTTGTATATACTTAGCACATCCAACAATCCAAACAATATCAAGTTTTGAATTTTAGATGCTACACAGATTGCACAAATTGGTCAAGAATGCAAGCCATCTTTGTCTTATGTAAAATCTAAAACACTAATATAAACACTGACTTTGAACAGCGATTGCTAACTCCTCCAAAGCCCTATGGTAACATACTAAATGCCCTTGCAACAAACTTTAAGCTAGCTATTCAATCCTAGTTGCCGATCTTCAAATGTCTTAAACCCATGTTTTTGGTGATCGTTTATGTGGCTGAAGGTCTGAATTCCACCCTGTCTCATATCCAGTCACCTCCCGGATACTTATTTTAAGGAATTTTAAACTTAATCATATCCTCAACTAAACCTTGGTATCTACCAAATTAACTTTTCACTTCTCTTATCCTAATTTAATTAACTTATGGTTTTTTTAAAAGCCGTGAACTGATTTCTACAACCTAGAAGAAAACTTTAATAACTAACTTTTATCTTTTAGCTATTAGAGCAAGAATTAATCTAAGAGGCTTTTATGAATCTTTTTTTAAGTACCTTAAGTTTCTAATAAACCAAAAAAACTAAGTATTAAGTAGAATTTATCCTTATTCATACTTAACACTATATAAACGTATTACAACATGACAGCGTAATGAAACAACTAAATCTTTTTTAGATAAAATTCATTAATAATATGAATTAAGAAGTATTATATATTTGATTGAGGATCTTAGTTTATATCAAGGATTTGGAGAACACTCTTTAATACATTAAAGATAGATATTAAATTATCTTTTATTTTTTATCCTCAAATTGATAGACAAGCGTAATGTGTGAAATAAGTATTGGAATAATATTTGCAATGAATCATCAACTATCATCAAGACAATTAGACAACTTTTTTGCCATTAGTTAAAAAAAAAAGATTATATAATAATATAATCTTTTTTTTTTTTCAACAAACTCTATTTTTTACCAATTATAAATATTATCTATAATTTGATACTTTTAAATTCTTAAAACCTAAAAATCTAATAGCAAAGGATTTGGAATAGAAAATAGCAAAGTTTTATACAACAATAAAGATACAACTAAAAGAAGCTCAAAAAGAACAAAAAACTAATGTAAATATTCATTAAAAAGAACAACCTATAATTCAAGTGAATGATAAGATATGATTATTCTATTGTAATATTAAAACCAATTCACTTTCTCATAAATTGGATTATCAAAAATTTAATCTATTTAATATCCAAAAATAAATTAATCAAATTATATATTGATTATAACTACCACAATTAATAAAGATTCATCATGTATTTTATATATCTTTTCTTATATCTTATATTATAATCAACATATCAAGAAGAAAAGAATTACTACCATCTCTTATTGAAATAAATAACAACCAAGAATTTAAAATAAAAGAAGTCTTAGATGCAAGGTGGCACCAAAATAAATTAGAATATCTTGTATATTGGTACGAATATGATATTAGTGAATGCACATGAAAGTTATATAAGAATCTTACAAATACATCAAAACTTACTACAATTTTATATTGAAAACATCCATCAAAACTAAGGACCAACCATTGACAACAAGATGGCATAAATGAATGAAAGAAAAATAAGTACAAGAATCAACTTGTAGAACTTTTTTTGCATGGAAAACCAATAGTTGACCTACTCATCTTAAGTGTTATCATTTACAAAATAGCTAAATGAAGCATTGAATTGGTCTCTACTTAGATGATCTCAAAATTATGATGAAGATCGTTAAGAGAGACATTTTTTTCATCAAATACATGGCAAGATACATCATATTTGATACCATGGTCTTGAAAGAGATTCTCTATACTAAATAATATTATTAAAAGTAAGTATTATATTTGATGGTATATAATTATATTATTTAAAGATTTTTATAAATACCTCAACAATAATCAAATAAAAAGATAGTCTTGTTTTTTTTAATAGAGAATATTATTAATGGTTGAAAGGACCTATCAACCACCTTTGTATAAAATATAATTTAGAATTTTTTGCTAATACCATTTGACAAATCTTAGACTTTATTAAATTTTAAAGTAATTAATTATTTTTTATAAAATTTATTATCTAAAAAAAGAAATAATATAATAAATATCTATATTATTGAAATAAATAGAAATAAATAGAAATAAATAGAAATATGTTGGAATAATAATATCTTCTTTAAGAAGTTTTAAAAAAAACTTCTAAATAAAGGTTACATATTAGGACTTTTATAGATATGCCATGTGGCTATTAAAGCTTATTCCATAACTTTTTTTTAAGAAAGTTGTATTAGAAGCAACCTATAACTTGATACTTAGGCTACAAGCATAGTGGTTCTTAGAAAGCTTCTACAAGATCTTTTTGGTAGCTAATATATGTGGAAACAAGATTGAAACCATTTCAAAAACTCCAAATTTAACCTTTTTATCTTCTTGTGTCATTGATTTCAAATTTTCACAATAAAATCTAATATCTTCCACTTCAAACTTTTACATCAAATTCACCATTTATATTGTATTACATGTTGTCATATTTGAGAATGTGTTGGATACTTGGCTGTAGAAGGTGAAGTTGCATTTTATATTTACTCAAGAATCCATATTAGGTTTCATCCATATAAATAGAATGTGATTTGAATATCAATTTAAGAGTACTTAAGTCAATACAAAGTGCTTAAAAATATTTGTTCTAATAACTTCATCTACATATAAATCCCAATTGCTTTGTTACTTGTCACAATCAAGCAACTTAGATTTTTCTTTGCAAATCCTAACTTTAGTTAATGAACTTCAATAAGCTATAAATCTTTATTTGACTATAAACTTGGTATAAAATTTTGCACACAAATGTAAATATAAGTCTTCTATATGCTTAAAAAGTTTCAATCCAATCCAACTAACAGATTGTCCAAAATTAACCAAAAACCACACTAATATCACTCAGCTACCAACTTAGAAGTTGATGCAAATATCTTAGTAGCAATTTCTCTTTCTTCAATTATTAACTTTAGTTAGAAATTAGTGTATATCCTATCTTTCAAATCTTCTAACATTGTGCCAAATTTCACTTTGATTCAATTGATACATCTTTAGATATTGCAAAGATCCTAAATAATCCTAAACTGCCAACTTTTGATATCTCTTTGAATTAAAGATTACATAAATCTTGATTGCAAAATTAAATTTTTATAAATTTTAAATAAATCTTAGCACACTCAATCACCCATACACTATCAAATTTATAACTGAAGTTGTTACTTCAATTATACACAATAATTGAAATTGCTGGTGTTAACTTCAATGTATAAAAACTTAACCTCCAATACAAACCCTGAATTTAGATAGCAATTGCTAAGCCCTTCCAAATCCTACAAAAATAAGCCTAATTTCTTTAAAACAAGCTTCAAGTTAGCCTTCCAATCTTAATGGTCCATCTCCAAATGATCCAATATCTTGCCCTTATTGGCAATTTTTGTACTTGGAGGTCTGATTTCAATCCTATCCCATATACGGTCAACCTCCAGATATCAAGTCAACTTATTTTAAGTTTTTTTAAGCTTGATCCTATTTTGAACTTAATTCTAGTATCAATCATATTAACTATTTATCTCCTCTATCCTATTTTTATTAACTTATGGTTTTTTAAAAGTAGTGAAAGAGTTTCTACAACCTAGAAGAAAAATTTAACAACTAACTTTTATCTATTAGCTATTAAAACAAGAAAATAATCAAAGAGGCTTTCATAAACTTTTTTTTAAATATCTTGAGTTCCTATTGAACCAACATAATTGAATACTAAGTAGAAATAATTCTTATTTATATTTTTCACCACATAAACATGTTACAATATAACAGCAAACTCTATAAATCAAGCTTCAAGTGATATCCATAGTTGGAATAAAATGGTGTTTATTGACTTGAGGTATGAATAATATGAATATATACAAACTTTATTAATAGTAGATATAAGATATAATTGTCTTAATGATAGTTGATGTTGTATTGTAAATACTACTCTGAAATTTAGTCAACTTATTTTATTTGGCTATCAATTTGAAGATGGAAAGTCAAAAAAAAAAATATATCTATTTTTAATATTTTAAAAAGATATTTTTAAAACTTAGATTTGAATTGAGATCCTCAATCAAATATGATATGATCCGATAGGCCATGATATTGATATATATTATCAAGAAACAGCCTTATTGTTTCTTCATTAAAAACAATCTTTTTATAAGAAATAAAATGAACCATCTTTATAAATCAATCATATACTACAAGGATATTATCAAATAAATTAGATGGTGGTAGATTTGTAATGAAATCCATCAAGATAATAGACCATAACCATTTTAAAACATGCAAGGATTGTAAGAGTCCATAAAGATGATGTCAAAGATTCTTGGACCTTGAACAGATATTATAAGAGAACACAAAGTCCTTCACAGCCTTCTACATTTGAGGCCACCAAAAATCTCAAGAAATAAATTTTAAGGTGTTGTTAAATCCAAAGTGTTTTGCAGTTGAAAAGTCATAGCGAGATTGAAGAACATATAGTCATGTCGGTCCTTCTAGGATATACAAACGTTCTTTAAAGTATAGAAGATCTTTTTCAAGCTTAAACTTGTCAATAACTTTATTGAAGTGGCACTTAATGATAAAGGTCAAAGCATCATTAGCGGTTGTAATATGCACCTCAACAAAGAAATTAGAATCAATAGGTGCCAATGTAATAGTGGCACAAAAATAAAATTGCTCTTGCTTCAATAAAGTTGCATATTGTTGATTGAATGTTGCCTCTCTTGTCTTTGTTACAAGATATGATCTTTTTGATAAAGCATTGGATAATCTTTGTTGCTTCCTAGATCGATAAGTGATAACAATGTTAAATCAAAATAATGACATAAAATAATGACATATTCCATCAAGCTTTACAACAATTAAAAATCTAAGTTGACATAAATATTTCAAATTCTT